>FR990061.1:20892349-21492349 GCA_905404095.1 Glaucopsyche alexis
AAGTTGCATATGGTAAACAAAATAATTAGTGTTAACACTGTAAAATGCAAATTATGTATAATGTAGAAAGTTATAGTTTTAATGAAAAATCCTTTCTTTTCAGATGTTAAATCTCTTAATGGCCAAGTTGATGACAACTTCATGACAGCCATCACGGGCGACCTTAAATGTTTGCTTAAAGCGACAAGCGACTTGTGCGATAAGGCAGACAATAAGGTAAACAAGTATTATGTTTGGTTGTTAATATATTTCTACGTTTGAACACTTTATATGAGATAAGCTACCCACTTTTCATACTACAATTTCAGAATGTAAATGAAATAGTGCAGAAACTTGGAAAGTCGTCATCGAAGATGATGAATATGGTCAATCCCAGAACGAACGTCAAGAAAGAAAAGGAGGTAATAAAATAGAATATAACATATTTTCAGAAAATAGGAACTTAATTTTATATTTATAATGTAATATATCAGAATTATGTAGATACCTATATATTCTTGTTTATACAAGAATTATTATTATTATATACATTTTTTTAGATCACAGATCTAGCTAGAGCAGCGTGTGAGCAAACATCAGCAATGCTACTCAAAGTGTATCCTCTGGCGGAGAGTGTTGAGGGGGAGGAAGGCCAGGAGCTGGACCAAGCCGGGGCGAGGGTTGTTGATGCTGCACAAGTTCTGTTCTCCACTTCTATAGTAAGTCGAATCATCAGTTGTCGATCACACACATGATTATTCTTTTTTCAGAGCTATTCATCCTATAGCTTCATGTTCACTTTAACCAACATAGATGTTGCCTGCGACTTGGTATACATAAAAGAAAATGCTGGGGAATCGTACATTTTACGGCACTTTAAAGTAGACTGTGTCCTTCCCCATGGTCTACTCTATATCTTTGCCAATTTCATGAAAATCGGTGCTGCAGTTTCAAAAATTATTGAATGCAAACAAACAAACATACAAACAATTCGAATTTCCTCTTTACAATATGAGTACAAAAGTATAGATTAAGTTCTCTGTTTCTGATCATTTTTTTGTAATCTATAAAAAAATAACATTGTATATCGGAGAAATATTAACTAACTTTATCATCTTCTGTCAGTCGTCTCTCAAATTTTTACATTTCTAAGCATTATTTGTAATTTTAGTTAACAGCTCCGTCAATAAAGGATGCCCGCTGTTCGAATGCTTTAATATCAGCAGCAGACAAACATTCATCTTTATTAAAGAAACTAGAGGGTACATTGAAACCCATACTGGTTAAGAGCGAACATCGTCAACACAAAAATGGTTTAGAAAGAGAGGCGGCGATGATACAGAACACTCTGGATAAACTACGAGAATTATGTCATAATGGTAACATTTGAATATAATATTAAATTTAACTGGGAAATAGCTTTTCTATGAGTGATGTATTTGAAAAAAAAGAGGTATTAAAATCCTGTATAATGTAATAATGTAAGAAATTAAAAGAAGAAAATATAATTTTATCATTTTAATTAAAAAAATAGTAAGGAATTAAATTTTATAAATATGGATGCATTATATGAACTTTTAATTGTTTGAATAGAACAAAGTCAGCAAAGTTCGCCTGATCCAGAGCTAGAGGTTTCGGGAGCTAAAGAAAATATCATCAACTCGCAAGCACTTTTAAATGAAAAGCTTCAGAAAATGCCGAAGAGCGATTCAAGCGTAAAAACAGTAATATCTTATTTTTTATTATTTAAACTAGCTTATGATCACCCGCGTAAATCCAGTATCCTACCGGAACAATATAGGTACTTTTTCGTGATAAATAGTAGCATAAGTGTTAACCGAGCTTAGAAATTTCATGCGTGAAAAGGTAAACAACTATCTTTCCATCCATCCATCCATTTATCCTCACAAAGTTTTACATTTATAATAGTAGTATGATATTATTGTATTAAATGAGGAGTAAAATTATTTTGCTAAAATTTTAGAGACAGACAGTGGATGACCCAAAAATGGCACCTCAAAGGCTTTTGTTGTTGAAGAAACTGGCACAACTAAACGACACAATGGCTCAACTAGTCCAAGCATATAACATATCAGGTACTAAAATATTCAAATACGTATGTAAATTATTTGCCAATATGTGGTTCGTTTGTAATTGTGTTGTGTTCCTTAAAGCCAAACTTGGCGACAAAAAGACCATAATTAAAGAATATAATTATGTCCACGTTATGCAACTTATTGTTTTGTTGTAGATGATCAGGACCTAGATTATAAAACAGCCCAAGAAGCTATTATAAAACTAGGAAACTTGACTGAAGATATTGTAAAGGGTAAGAATTTCAACACTTTGGAGTACAATGATTTATTAAGTTAACAATATTTGAACAAGTAAAGAAAGGAATTACTTATTGCAATTTTATAACTATTTTTCAGATATAATTGTCCTCGAAGAAAAAACTGATGGTGATTTTAGTCAGGTATTAGAACAAGCAAGTGAACTTTGTAAAGCTAGTACAAGCATATGTGCTAGAGTGGAAGACAATGACGTTGATGTGAGTTTTGTAATGATTATAATAAAATATAATTTTGACACATTGTAAAGTTGACGTGATGATCATAAATATATCGTATATACAGGGAATTAACAAGGCTGCGATGGACTACGCAGGTCACGCACATAAACTACGATTCATGTTCAGTCCTCAAACAAATCCTGCTCAAACCAATCAGGTAAGCACCCCTTAAGCACATAACACTTTGGGTTTCCCGTCCCGGTGGTAACACGTCTCTTTAGGATATCTTAATACTATATTATTATTTATTGCAATATTAAAGTTGCCTGAGTTTACCATTTTTATAATTTGCCAATGTTAAATTTATTTCTGTGCCTTTGCTGATAGCGTGTATGTGTATACGTTAGATACTGGAGTCGTCTAAGTCAATCTGTGAGAGGACATCCCTCATGCTGTCCCGAGTGTCCCGACTGGCGGATACGGTGGAGCCGGCGACCAGCAACGAATTACACATCTCAGGAGCAGCTGTGGGGGATGCGGCGCAGACGCTGCTCACTGTCGCTCAGGTAAAATACGAGAGAAAGGAAGAGGTAAATAAAATGAAAGAAGAAATAGAAAATTGAATAAAGTTGATGCAAATCATTATTATAGAATGAGCCTTTAGCCAAGTTAAAACTTCGTTATTAGCGATGGCAACTTGCCTTAAGGCTCTATATAATTACTTACAAGAATATAAAAAAATGTCAAAAAATGTATTTATCTGGCAAAATATTTTGACCGACAGATAACTGCTTCGTCAATAAACGACGAAAGCTGCAAGTCCAAGCTAATATCTTCAGCCGACAAACTCTTGGCTTCGAGTCTAGAGCTTGGGAAGGTGTGGAAGCCTCTCGTACAGAACGAGGTGTGCTATCCGATAGGTCAGCAGCTTTACAAAGACCAAGATTGTATACAGATTGGAGTTAACCAATTGAAGGCGGTCTGCGAAAAAGCTGCTGGTGAGTAATAACTTCATATGTTTTGTAGCAGAAGACTGGTAAAAATGTACTGTAATTTAATGTATTAGGTATGCTTTGAAAATTATGAAAGTTACGAAGAAGTTATAAAAATAATGAACAATATTAAAATGATAATTGTATGAAAACTTTCAGCTCCAGAAATTCCAAAGCAAAAACCAATAATCCCAGAAAGATTAGTGATTGAAGATTGTCCTCTGAAGCAAATGGCCAAAAAGATTTTAACTACGGCACAAGTGAGTTGAGAAATATGCATGTTAGAAAATATATGAAAAAAATTGGAATAATTTTTAAGTATCTTCTTTTTTATTTTAGTTCAAAAGTAAGTCTGCTAATGTTTTACCACAAGAGCAAACACTACTTGTCGATTTTTGCAAGAAACTAGAGGATGCAATCAAAACCTTTGACACAGCGAATGCAAAATGTCGAAATCAGCCTACTGTAAGTCTATTTTGTGTAGTTTTTAGAGAAACACAAATATTTTTAATAATAAAATAAAAAACATTTGACAAGCATATTAAGATATCAATACAAAATATAAAACATAAAATTACAATATACAATCTAAGGGAAGAAGATACACAAATAGCAAATTATATTTTTAAAAATGCATAAAATATTTTTTGTAAATGTAATAATATAGGTATAATATTATGAAGACTCGGTGCTACAGCTTGATCTGCTTTTATTTCAGGATGCCAAGAGGAGAGGAGATCTAGAGTCAGCGATAATGAACTTACAACAAATGTGTTTGTTCTCCAAAGACCTGGGTGCTGAGGAGAGCTATATCGTGGATTTAGCTGTGAGTAATAATTTTGTCAGAAAAACTTAATATGAGAGATATTTCGCTGATGTCATATCTTATACTTTAAACGAGCAATCCTTGTATATTTATAGTTATTGTTAGCTTGACACGCGACCACTTATAATTAGACATTTAGAATCTCGCAAAGGGCTTCAAGTATTTCTATGAAATTTACTATGCACCAGTGGCGAGGGGTTCCTATAACTCCATTCCTACCAGCTTCCCTTACCGCTTACTTTTTGAAGACCTTCATCCAAATCCCTACCTATTATACAGGCTACGGCTTCCCTATGAAGGAGGACCAGCCTTTGCCACTGCTATGCACAGGGTTTTGGGGGAGAAAAATAGATCTAGCTTGGTCTTAACCGCGCATTTTTAAGTTTTTGTATGTTTTTTTCCGTTATACAGCAATTTGCGTAGTTGGAAAATTGGTGCCTTATTTTCGAATTCTGATCAGATATATATTTTTGTAATATTAAAAAAGTAGACTTTTGCAATCCGTTTATTCCATACTATATACTAGAACTCCGAGGAAGGATTGCTCTCCCAGGTACATAAGTATATTATATTAAGTATGGAATTTTACAGAATTACGTGAATAATGTTACATCGGTCGCAGGAGATGTAGTGAAGGCATCACGTAAAATCACACCAGTAACCGTTGATGTTAAGGTATGTCCGTTTAAATTTAACGAAGATAATCAAATAAATAAATACTTAAGTACGTTGTGCACAAAATAAAAATTGTTAAATTAAACTTTCAGAAAGTGAAAGATGAATCACAAAAAATTGTAGATGAAGCAGAAAATCTACTCAAAGCTTTTGATGTTGAATCAACGGAAATAACTGATGATATGCTTAAATATGATCTCTTCGGCAAGGTAAGTAATGAAACTAACGATGAATTTTCATAAGTAGGTAGGTACATCTAAAACCTACGCATCTTTATGTTATAATTATTGTAGTTAGAAGAAATTAAGAAAGTTAAACAATAATTTACTATTGTTTAACAATTATTGTAATATCTGAACACATCATATTACAGTCGTGTGAAGATCGAGTTAAAGTCATGACTGAGGCTACATTCGAAATACCAGACAGCAAGCCAAAAATTGATTTACAAGAAAAAGTTCAGAATTTGGCGGAAAATATTGATTTACTTCGGTAAGTATTCTATTGAAACTTTTTTTAACTTTTCTGGCATAAAAAAGAAAAATTTAATAAGGCAAATTAGAATCATAATAATTATTATAATATCATTGTTTTCAGTTTTGCATCAAGGTGCAATCTATCAAACGCAATGGGAATATCTGTAGACGAAACATTGGATAACCTCACAGATATCGAGAAACACATCGAAGATATAATCACACCTTCATCAGAACTTGACGAAGGAATGGTGGAAGATGTAAGTTAATCTATTTCGTTATATATTATGTAAATTCTTTAGAACAATAATGTTTAATTACAAGAATATTGTAGCACAATTTCATTGAAGTATGTTTTATATATTATTTAATTTTTTAAATTTAATTGTTTTAAAATAGTATATAAAACATGTTTTAAAATAGTAGGTATTTTAATTATTTTAATATAACTTAAATTGCTCAAGTTTTTTTTATAAATTATTTAGGCCAAAGTAATGATAGTGGATGCGCAGGAGGCTCTAGTATCATCATTGGTTTCTTCAGACAATATTCCAAAAGCCTTCGCAGAGTATGCTCTACAGATGCGCAGTGCAGTGCAACCAGATGAAAAGTAAGTATGGGAAACGAAAAAAAAAAACAAAACATTGTAAGAGACTAAAAATGACTAATCAGTATTTTTTAACAGGTATAAACAGAAACTAAATGATCATCTAAAGAGATTAGCTGATCTGTTAAAATCTCAAGTGGCTGTAAGAGGCCGAATGGTGAGCACATGGCAAGATATTGATGGTCCGGAGACAACTGCAATCACCGATAAGATTATCCAGGTAAAACCAAGTCCTAAAGGAAGCCTTCCAATGCACGTGACGAGCGACGAGAGACCGTGACCCAAGACTTAGCCAGACAGTAGCCAGAGAACCTGATTCGCTGGTTCGCTAGTCGCGGTCGCAGATCGCGGTCGCATAGATCGGAATTCTGCCTTTAAAGTTTAGAGTTCTTGTATGTAGCAAACTCTCTATTGAAAAGTTAAGTTAGGGCCATTTATGCAGTGTCAGGTAATAAGGTTGCTTACTTTACATAATTTGCAGGAGCTAGACAGTTTCAACAGACTAGAAGATGACACTAAACCGGAAGATTCATTAGCCGCCAGCAACGAATTCAAAAACCTTCTTATGACGAAGAGCAATAAGATTAGCGGAAATAATGAGTATGTATTTTTGTTGTTCTCTTGTTTTTATTCCAAAATCTTTATTTATTTATTTTTGTCTTTCTTTGCTATTTCATATTTGTATTTATCCAGGGAATTGTTAGAAAAGTTCCGCAAGCAAGTGAACAAGCTCAGCATCGACTCTAACACCCTGGTGCTCAGCTCCCATCAGCCGGAGTCTCTGACCAGATGCGTCAATCTCATATCCGAGTCAGCCAGTGCAGCAGCCACCACTGCAAGGTCAATTAAAACTGAGGTATGAAATATTCATGAGAAATTGACTGGCTTACTGATTGATGATGAACTACCATAATTATAACGTGAAATAGCCGACTACTTACCTCTTCAAAATTATGAATAACAATGTCGATTGTGCGGAACTCGTAGAGAAGATCTCACAATATTCCCAAAAAATCTAGCAGGCACCATACGCCACTATTCGTACCGGTAGTCTCAACTAACTATACGCAAAATTGTTACCTGTGGCGGGCAAGTATTAATTTCAATAGAATGACGAAAAATAATGAAATTTATTTGTTCTTTTCAAGCGCACTCTCAGTGAAAACTAAACTAGGTAACTAAAAAGGGTTAAAAATAATAATACATCTGTGTTTTAATTAATTAAGTATGTATAGTCAATTATTAATGTTTTCTTTACACTTGAGGGACATTGTTAATTTATGAGACACTGTTTTAAAAAAGTGTCGACTACAACCCATAATAGTATTAGATTGTACAATTTTTCATTCTAAATTTATCGAAATTTATTGATATTTTATAATATGAATATTTGTTAAAATCGGCTAAAATGTGATACTAAATTTGTCTTTGGTCGCCCTAAGTCATCATTTCATAGTAAAACTCCCGATGTCTTTTAATATTCTTTATTAGTTTTAATGTAAACTCTATGTGCTACCTACTCGTGAGAACCTGTAATTGGCTTTCTGTCACCTAGTTTTATTTCTATTATAAATTAATAATGCTGTTGGTTTTCCATTATCATAAAAAATAAATAAAAAACATTATTCTGATTTAGAACGCCATGATGGAGAAGCAAATCCAGGACGCAGCGCAGAACATGTGCAAAGCGACGTATAAAATTGTAAAGGTGGCACAGTCATTGCAGCGTGTAAGTTTATACATTTTAAACATAGTTAAATTGATATGGATAAATCAAACTTAAAACAGAAAATAAGTTTGAAATTTTCTTATAGACAGAAAATAAAGCTGACGGAAGACGAAGACTTCAAGATGCGTGCAGGCAGCTCAGTGACGCTATCAATAGACTCGTAAGTTTCATGTAGAAAATATTGAAATACTCTTATATTATGCTTCTAAGGACCATTTGTTCTCGGCATTTCCGAAAATATTTTTATATTACTGGTTTTCCAATAGGTACGTACTGTTATCCCTGGCAACAAACAAAGGGAAGGCGACGAATTATCGCGAAACCTCCAGATGCAGGGAGCCTTCCTTCGTGCCAAACTGCCTTCCAATACTCTCGGATACAAAGACTGCTTAGAAGCCCTGCAAAATCAACAAGAAATAATACGTAAGTAGACTGTGCAACTTGATAATATAGGTAAATGTGGTAAGATTAAAGATTGTTGAATTGATTTTTTTAGATACCATTTTTTCTAATTTGAATTTGGTAAATTTTAAAAAGTTTTTGTTCGTTTTCTAGAAAAATTGGGTAGCAATGATAAGATGACAAAGGCAGAGCGAACTGAATCTTTGAACTACATCACCTCTGCTATATGCAATGCTACAGAATACGCCACACAGACTGCTTACTTGGTATGTTTCCACTTTCGTACTATATTAGGTTGTACCTGTTAAATAATAAGATTTCTTATATTATATATGAAAGCATTTTTGGTAAGGTTATAAACCTATTAAATTTACTTTTAGTTGTCTTTATCAAACGATGACCGCAGTGTTATGGAGCATGGATTGGTAGATGTTAACCGTTTGAAGAAGATTACGGCAAACTTACGTGGCGAATGTATGAAACTGCTATACTGTGGTGACGTTGAACAGGTAAAACTTTTATAATAATATTCAAAGTTATGGTATAAAATACTTTTTATAATTTTTTTTAATTAACTTAAAATATTTTAGATCAAACACATAAAATCTGAAATCAGTAAACAAACGGACGCACTACAGAAAAGTCTCGATGATGACAATACGAAAATAGAAGAAAACCTGAGATCCATTCTAAGCGAAGACATGAAGAAGTTGCACGCAGCTGTGAATGAATTACAAAATACAGTTGACAACAATGTAAGTAAAATGGTGAAAATGAGATAAGAAATGGAAGATGTTAAAGTTCACGCTTAAAAATTCTAATTTTCAGGATGATAGTATGGGATCAAGAATTAAAGGAATTTGTAAAGTTATAGATGTTAGCAATAGAATAAATAGTAGCATAGAAAAGATTATCGAACCACATACCACTAGATCGCAGGGTTCTAGTCAGGATATTATTGACAATACTAGGTAAGCAAAAACCTACTAAAATACTGACCTTGTTGATCCAACCGCTTCACAATTAGCAAAACCAATTCTTTTGACTTTAATCAAATGTTTGAATAGGCCTACATGCTTCTCATATTATAACAAATGCTTTATTGTTATAACAAACAATACTATTGGCTTGAACTTAACCATTAAATATTATTTAACTTTGTTTTTTCAGAGACTTGGTGTCTAAGACTTCCTCACTGATAAAGAAAGCCTCATCATCTGATGACGATGTGATGACGTGGGTGGTGTTTGGTGGCGCAGATGTTATGAAGACTTTTGAGAAATTGGTGCAATGTGTCAGGTAAGAAATTTTAAAGTACAGTAGAATTAAATTTTTTTCTCAAAATATAAGGGAATAAAAATATAGTAATTTCGTTTCATTGCAGGCAAAAAGGAATAGATGCTGATTTAATTGCTTCTACGAAACAAGAGGTAATGTGTATAAAATTTAAAAATCCAGGCGCCTTCTAAATTTTAGTTTAATAAAATTTCTTCATTTACAGGAAACACCTGTGAAGAGTTATATAGAGACACAGTAAGTTAATAATTTAATATTATAAATAAAAATTATCAAGCACTTAGTTGTAGTTCATAATTAATTAAAGACTTTTTTATTGGTACCTAAGGAGGATACCCCTTACCAATAAAAATATTTACTCAATATTGCTGTCGCTGTCTTAAACTTTGGAAATGTCACTTGACGGACAAATACAGCAACACTGAATAGCTTATGCTTATGAATAGGGGTAAATTTCATTATAATTTCAGAATTGACCTTGCAAAGAAATGGCTTCAGCGTCCTTTTACTAAACCTGAAGTCAAGGACGCAGGCATTAAAGCGATCACCTATACAATTGATGTGGCTGATAAGGTAAGTAAAAATTTAATTCAACCATTTTTTTAAATAATGTCAATAAGACGTTCTCATTTTTATAAAAATCAATATATTACAGATAACAGAAGCCCTGAATGAGCCCGAGAAGGAAGACATGAAGCAAGTGGTGGCTGAAAGTAAACAACTGCTGGCTGAGTGCACAGAGAAATATAACAGCGAAAAAGCTAGGTAATATTCATTTAAATATAAGAAATAATTGTAGTAGAAAAAAATAATATCGTTGTTATAACTTATAAAGTGTATGATAGAATAAAGCCCATAAATAACGAATACATAATTTTAAATATATTTTGTTACAGTCTATTACTTGAAAGGCTAAAGGAACTCAAAAAGATGTTAGAACGTGGAGTCGTTACAAGAGTTGTGGAGGACTTCCTTCATGATGATCATTTACTCGATATGGAGACTTTGGTGGCTAAAGAACAAGGTACGTGGTTAGCATTGATTAATACTTCCGTGAAAGAGCTTTTACAATCTCGATTATTTTTGTCTATTATCTATTATTTTTATCTCCTGTTATAATAATACTTTAAAATCTTTAAAGTGTTATTATAAGCTTCAAATTTCAAAGCACAAACAAATCAATCAATCTTTAACTAAGAGATAATTATTCATGGTAATGCATTGATTACATGGTAGCACATATTTTAAACTTTAAGCAATACATTTGGAACAATCAATATGATCGACAAAAATTGCCTTCTCCTAGTAAGTATATTATTTAAAGCAATCTGCATTTTAGATCGTTATCATTATCGACTACTTATGAGTTGTGACCAAAGTCTCTTCTTGGGTATCTCCTCAAGGTGAGGAGGTTTCGTACAGCCAATTCCACGTGACTACAAAATCACGATAGTCTACTGCGGGTTGACAATTAACATTAATGTTATTTCAGACAAAAGCAAACGCAAGTTCATCCTGGAGCGGAAGATAGTGGAGCTGCAGGCGCAGCTGGGTAAGGTAACGCAGACGGTGCGCCTCGTAGCTGATACTGGTAGTGGTCAATCTAGGAGAGACCTGCTGGATACTACCAATAAGGTAAATTCATTCTTCAAGGTCATTGATATAGACTATTCATTGTTAAGAAGCTAAGTAAGAGAGTGGGCGTATATTATCCAGACAAGATAAGGATTTTCTCGAAAGGTCATCCATGAGATAGGAATACAATTCTGGGTCATGTATGACATATTTGTTTAATACATTTTTAAATGCAAGTGTTTTTCTGTTATCTGCTACCCATAATGGATACGTCATAGAATATTTTGACATGGTGAGGAATGTCCTATGTATTGTTTTAATGAACGCTAGATAATTATTTTGTCTAAATATTTATTTTGATGTAGGTGGAACTCTTTGCACCATCGCTGGTGAAAGCGGCACAGGATCGATTAGAATCGCCTGAAAACAAAGTAAGTCTTATCAAAAAAAATGTTTTATTAGCTAGTGAACTATGATTAGCTGATAAAATGCCTACTAAAACACTGTTTGGAATCAGTAAAAAACTTTTTCGACTAAATGTAAATTTTGGCTTATTAAATTAATGTCTGCTTAAATATTAATTAAACATTTGATATGTTTTTAGGAAGCCGTGGAGAAGTACATGGCACTTGTGGAGCAGTACGCGAAGATGATAGCTTCGATGAGAGATCTGTGTGACAGAGCTGTCGATCCCATCGACTTCGTTCAAGCTGCTGGTATGTTTATCTTCTTTGTTTGGGAAATTGCCTTCCTTAATTTATTTCCTACCTTACCCCAATTTGTTATTTTGCTGATTTCTTATATTATTATATAAGAAATCAGCAAAATATTCATAATCTGTTTATGATTTATATTTTTTACTAATTTTTGTCTTCCTCCTATACATTTTTGCTTATTATATTTGTCTCTAATTTTTTTCAACTATTATCACAGGTGAAACCATGCAACGGATCAAGGAGGACGCTGCAAGTAACGACCCTAACACGAGTAAAATTACGTCGAGAATAATTTTAAGGTAAATTTTACTTTATTCAGCATTCACTACGATCTACACTTAAAATTTCTAAAAAAATAATCTCTTTCAATGTTAAATGAAACCAATCAACATGTTCTATTTTAGGCTTGGAAACCGTGTGGTTGATGCTGGTATGAACTCAGCTGAACGCCAAAAAGATCCCGAAATGCAGACCACGCTGACTATTATCAAGAAAACTATTGAATACCCTAAGTCAGATGCGACAGAGTCCCAAGACGATTGGAGGGCTATTTTTGGAGAGGTCAGAAACTTTCTTTTTATTACAGAAGATAAAACTTTTCGAAAGAAAGTCAATATTAGATTTAAATCTATCTATCTTATCCTTGATGGTGTGAATCTAATGTGGCTATTACTTGTTCTTTATTAACACTAAAAGACTCACGGTGGTTAGAACCATTTATTTTAATTATTTTAACTATTTTACATTCGTATGGATAGAATATTCATACTAAAGTCTTTTGTGACAAGTATGTCACATTGAAAAATAATACATTTTTAAAATTATCGAAACTTTTTATAAAACGTGTGGACAAATCCACCACACTTGATGACATGGATAGCCTTGGAATATTATAAAGGATTTTAATACAAAGTGTTATCTTTAAATAGCAAAGGTAAAGAACTTTTGATATAACAAAAGTACTGCCGTATCTCAAACTAAGTTTTGATTTCAGATACTGAAAAAGACAAGTCAGGTGGAGTCAGTTTTGGGTGGAGAGGGCATTTTCAACAGGGAGCCGGAGCCAGACCAGCCCATATTTGTAAATAATTACAACTTATCAGTCAGTATTAATGATAAAAATTGCATTATTTCTTTGAAATGTAATAAGAAATAAGATGGATCGGATGGATATTGCAAATTTTATTATTAGTCCTGATTATAAACTAACCTTGGTGTTGGAGCTAAACATAACAATCGCCTTTAAAAATTTAGTAGGTAGTTATTACTTATTATACTTGTTTATATCGCTTACGATATTTTCTCTTATATTGCTAATAATTTGCTGTTAAGGCTGAAAATAATGATGTGTCCTTTATGATCTTATAACATTTTTCGCTGATATAACTAAGCTGCTGCTAATGCTGCTGACAATAATAATTATGATGAAGATAACGTTGATGTTGATGATAATAACAATGATGATCTCGCTCGCCAGGCCGCAGCGCTAGACCTGCACGCGGCAGTAAGGGACTGGTCGGCGCGTGATAACGACATCGTGGCACTGGCCAAACGCATGGCGGTGCTCATGGCGAAACTCTCGCGCAGCATGGAGACCGGTGAGTGGAGCTTTGCAATCAGATTTATACAAAGTAAATGACGAAAAGGCTGTAAAAAATAATAATCAGAGAGAAGTTATAGAAATAGACAATATTCATGAAATAGAATCGATTGAAAGTATTGCGCAATTTAGTGTTGATAAAGCTGTTATATTCATAGCAAAAGTTTTTTTTTTTTTTTTTTTTTTCTTTATTTATTTAGGGACTTTGACGCATAGCGTAAGTCAGTCCCATCGTAACCTAATCTTAAGCCTAATAACAAAAATATACAGAAATACGCCTATTCCAATAATTGTGCCATGAATTTGAACAAAACCTTTGCTTCGGCATCATTTGGTTGCGACAAAGTTTTATGAAATGTGCCTATATCGCTTCTGTTCAAATTCAAAGCACTGAGTATACTATTACGCACCGACTCATATCTGACACATTCCATCAATAAGTGATGTAGGTCTTCAACAACTCCACATTGCTCACAGTTAGGTGAGGCAACTTTTTTCATCATGAAGGCAAATTTTTTGCACGGAATGTGCCCAGATCTGAGCCTGTGCGCGGTTACAACTAACTTACGACTTAAATTGCAATTCATGATCCAGGGTACACGAAGAGGTTGATAGCAAAAGTTATGTTTGCATTGATCAAGATTTATAAGTATTCTAGAATCGAGCCCCTTAAAATATGATCCTCGCCTCCTTTCAAATCCAATATAGTTTACATTCAGTCGGCCTAGCAGGAACACTTGACAGCGGCGTTTTGTTCCGTTGGCGGGTTCGAATCCCGTTTCGAGTTTCGAAAACAAAATAAAGACCATTCCCAGTTGTTAGTTGAAATCCATACAATTAGGTAATAGGGCAGCTGAACATAATATGAAAGGTTTAGAACTACTTTAACTCTCTAAGGCCGGGACTATATGATCCGAAATGTGGCGAACCCGGTAAAATTCTGAGCACTGAAAATAGAACTCTGCGCTAATACAATACAGCTGAAAATCGAAGTGTCGAGCTGTCGTATGACATTGACATATTTTGTCTTGATACTTGTTTGTTCGATTTTCAGCCCTACTGTATTACAGCAGAGTTCTTTTTTAAATACATACATACACATATTATCACGCCTCTTTCCCATAGGGGTAGGCATTGATCGCCTCTTTCCCGTAGGGGTAGGCAGAGACCACTTCTTTCCACTTGCTACAATCCGTACATACTTGTTTCGCTTCGTCCACTTTCATTCGTACCATCCATTTCTCCTCTTACATTCAACATAGCGAAGCGGCTCTCCATGGGCCACTTGTCGCCTCCGTGAGAACGAGACGTGATGGGTGGCGAACCACATCGGCGCCATTTTGGATAATTAAATTATTTTTTAAATGCTCCCAATTTTCCCCGCCTACCGGCCTAACGAACCTGTAACCCGCAGACAACACGCGCGAGCTGCTGTCCACGTCGAAGGAGATCGTAAGCGGCGCGGACGACGTCGCCGCGGTCGCCAGGAAACTCGCGCTCGAGTGCACCGACATGAGGATTAGGACCGTGAGTATTCATAACATCCCACTAGACGTTGCAGTGATTTCGTACGTGCAAGAGGATATCCCGCAGGAACAGTACATTTCGCGATAAAATGTGGCCTAAATCTGGAGTCCGGAACCATGATTCTCGTAATTAAGTAGACTTTCATTTTACTTTGATTGTATTGTAAGTGAAGCGACATGTTACCATGAACTGATTTTATGATGTTTCGACCAATCGGAGTGCGTTTCACGTTGGTTTAACGTTTACGAGATTTTTTGGCGTCTGGAAGTTATAGCGTATTGGGACTTGATTGTTATTGTATTATTGCAGGTTTTTCGAAAGGGTCTACGCTAGCGGTCGGGTTAAGTCCGCTCTAGCTTCGATTAAGCTATAACTAGCCTGGTGGCTAGTTGGCTTGGTACGCCTTATCTATGAACCTTTTGACTTTATCGTCTTCTGTTTCAGTTGAAAATTGATTAAGTGCGTTACTATATAATCTTCTTCTCTTTTCTTATCTTTCTTCTTATCTTCTCTTATATATAAAAATGAATTGCTGTTCATTAGTCTCGTTAAAACTAGAGAACGGCTGGACCGATTCGGCTAATTTTGATATTAAAATAATCGTATCAATTCAGGGAAGGTTTAAACAGTGAGAAATTTCAGTTTATAGTTAAGGTAGAACAACGTTTATCGGGACAGCTAGTGCCTAGTTGTATGGATAAAAATATCTTTCACAGAATCTGCTGCAAGTGTGCGACAAGATCCCCACAATCGGTGGACAGTTGAAGATTCTCACCACCGTCAAGGGATCGTCGCTGGGTCACCAAGGTACTTTTAAAAAAAATCATACTGGTACTTAGTTGTTAGTTTTCAAAAACATTAAAAGCATAAGCATAATTCTTATCGTCATCGTCATTATCAGTACCTACTACTGTGCGCTATTCTTAACTTAGTCACCAAGGTACCTACTTTAAGAAAAAATCATACTAGTACATAGTTGTTAGTTCTCAAAAGTGTTAAAAGCATTAGAATCATTATTATCGTCATCATCATTATCAATACCCACTACTGTGTGCTGTGTTCTAGTTTTAGTCACAACTCGCTGTCAATAAGTTAACTACAATTTGTATGGCATCGAATTAGTTACCATTGTTTGCCACCAACAAACATCTTTGTTTGTTTTAACAACCTCAGTGGTCTAGTGGTTAGCTTGGCTCTCGACTCGGAGGTCGTGGGTTCGATTCCTGCATTGGAACAACAAAAAATGTCTGACAAGATGATCCATGCACCTGATTGTCTGACAAGATGATCCATGCATCGGATGGGCATGTAAAAAGTCGGACCTGCGCCTGATCTCTCGCCAGTCGTGTGGTCATCCGTATCACTGGGTTATAAGAGTAAAAGGAAGAGAGAGTGCTCTTGTGTACTGCGCACACACGTGGGAACTATAAATTACTTCTGCGTAACTGGACCTCTAGTCAAGATGCATTCGATAATTATAACGGCGAAGTTCGAAAAAAAAAGGTATGGGATTTGACATAAGGCGTCGCAAGCGACATGTCACTTAGCGATGACTTATGTCAAATTCCATACATTTTTGATTTCGAAGTCTCCGTCAAAATTATCTAATGTATCTTGACTAGAGGCCATGGCATGGTTTTAATGAAACCGGCCACCGTCACCGAAATCAGTGTGAGGATTTTTTTATTGTTTGCCATAGGGGCGTTGTTTCGATGCCATACAAATTGACGTTAGCTTCAACACGGTGAGAAGTGACAAACAATCACACTCACCACACTGTTTTCAACTTCGATTTCGTCTACATCATCATTAATAGGTACCATAACAGTATATACCACAGCTTTAATCTACCACTCACATATTATATTATTTAACTTTCACCAATGTCACTTTAAACATTCCGTTTGATGTTACCAGGTAGCTTCGAGGACCAGGAGGCTATGAACATGCTGGTGTGTAACGCTCAGAATCTCATGACCAGTGTAAGTTATTTTAAATATTTTAAAGTATAACGCGTTTCAAATGAGAATAGGAACGTCAATGACCTTTTTCTGTCAAATATCACTTGAAAAGTGCGATTTTCAGAAAAACTTATGTGCATAATATATTTATTAATAGTCTTCCATCGAATTTAAATAAAAACGTTAAATAGTAATCAATTATTTAAACATAAATTTAACTATCATAACAGTCTTAAATCGAAACAACATGGCGCACGATCCTATTCTCATTTGAATCGCACTATAATATTTTTATCAAATAATGTATAACTAGAGTGACCTATGAATCTTTGACGACCTCTGTGGCTCAGCGGTCAGCGCGTTAGCTCTGAAGTTGGGTTCGAATCCCGCCTGGGAACAAAAAGTTTTTCTGTGCTACTGGGTCATGGATATGTATAAAATAAAAATCTTTAATATGTGTATAGTATAAAAGTATTAAATATATTTCCGTTATCGTGTACCCGTAACACAAGTTCTTCGAGAACTTATAGACGGGTCTGGATAAGTTTTGAGGGTGCAAAAATTCTAAAGTCTTTTATTTTTTGCATATAGTTTCCGGACCTTCTTCTTAGTCTAAAATTTGATTTTGTGCCATTTTGGATGGCTGCGTTTGTAGCAATTTAGGTTTTTGTGTCTTTCATGGATATTGGCCCAAAAGTAAATTATAGCTAAAAATTTTACTTTCACGATATTAAGGAAAGAGTAACCGATGCACATATGCAGTTTGAGTCGTATCCAACCAGGGGTTGCCTGGTATTCGGCTACTATATAAAACATGGTCCCACCAGACCCACAACTATTCTAATGTCTGACAAATCTTAAAAAACTGTTCAGAGTGTTAATATCTGAGTCTGTAAGAAAGATGTGCCACATTCGGCAATTTCGTATAAAGATATTCCATTTTTTTTCCTCAAACTCGCTATAAAAACTACTAATGAAACTTTTAGTTAGTAGAGTTCATATCTATATGATGATTATGGTGTTACAAAACACTTTCTATAAGTTTAACCATGTTTATCCGCGGGATTTTTTATTAGAATGTAAAAAAACAACTTTTATCATGTATCAATGGCGAATACGGGGTGCGGGCCTCTCGCCACGCGGGGAGGGGCCCAAGTTTCATATTAATACGACAAAATGAAATGACAATTTATGTGACAACTTGACAAGTAATAATGTTCTAAATGCGAAATTTATAATTTCAATTTTAAATTTATTTCATGTTTAATGATGCCAAGACGAGACCATAATATTATGACTCGCCAATAAAAAATGTCTTCAGATCTCGTCTAGAACCTTCTGACTCCACTCTACGTTCTCTAACTCTATAAAGCTTGAATTTACTACACTACTCGTAAAGTAGAAAATAGGCTTAAGATAAAAAATATTTTAGTCACTATTCATAGCTTTTCTGTTAGAGAACACAATGTTCTGGCACAACGACGACGCTCGAATATTGCTAGTGTGGGGTGTGCCTTATACAAAAGCTCATGAAGTAATGAAACGCTCAAGCTATGCATTTTGACTCATTAGACGGATCGCGCTAGCTGTTTTTAAGTGGGAAGTGGAAAAATTCTAATGTTGCTGAATTTTTTCTGCACCTATATGTAGTTGATAGAGTAGTCCCTAGGGAGTTAATAATTAAGTTTTGTGCCATGTCTGCCTATTGCCTTTTCAGCAATTCGATTATTTGTGGTTAATTTTTCCGTGGCTGCGTGGTGAGACTTTAAAAAAATAAAAAGTCAAGGAGTGTTCCCAAAAAGGCAAGCAAAGTTTAAAATTGATGTAATTCAAAGGTCAGTTATACAAGAAACGAAATAACTTTAAGATAAAAAAATCATAGCCTCTAATACTACTTACTGTACCTACGCGGGCGGAAATGCGGGCATCAGCTAGTTTTAACATAAAACTAACAAGCAATAATAAATAAATAAAAATTCAAAAATAAAAAACCTTTTATTTCCAGTTTAACAAATTAATGCTTTTTATAATACTAATTAAAAATTATAATAAAATTACAAATTAAATTAAGACTAACGTAAGGTATTATAAATCAATTATTTTATAAGACTAACATTATTATAAATAATTAATGCTAAACATAGTAAACATATATCGAAAAGCAGTACAAGGATCGGTCCACATTCGTACGTAGTGCTCTGATGTTTCACTAGGCTCGACTTGGCGGGGCTCTGCTGTGCCCCTAGATATAAAATTGTCAACGGGATGAATAACAATATATACAAATATTATTTTGTTGGTTTGTAAAATGTATTTAATTATATAAATTATTACAATCAATTAATAACCTAATAAATAAGTCCTTAACCACGAGTATTAGTATGTATTCAGCAACCTACGTATAAAATTCAAGCGTTGAAATAATTTATTTATTTTTTATTAAATAATACTATATATACAATAAGTATGATGTAGCTGAAGAGACTATTCGGTTAAACGACTAATTTCAAGAACTAAAATTAGGTATTTGAAATTGTAATTTTTTTGGTGTTAGATAACCGAAGTTTCATGTGGAAGCCTATCGGATATCAAATTTTATTGTGCATTTATGTATTGTATAAAATCAGGCGACAATTACACTCAGCTTCGTCATTCGTGCTACGCAAACAAAGTTGCGGGCAAAAGCAAGTTTAAATTTTGTAATCGCTGTAAAATGCGAAATATAAAATTTTTGAAATGTAGTCGAATGAATGACATTTTATCACACACATTTACGTATATGTGTAATGTGTATGTTGTAGTGCGAATATTCCACAATACTTCGACCGCATATTATAATAATATTATTTTTGCATTTTATTATTTAAACCCTCCATGAAAAAGGCACAAACTTGGAATATAGATTCTTTATGACTTAATAATATTGAATACGTGAACTTTATTTAACGATTATGTGTTTTTGGAGCGCTTTTAGCTTAGGGAATCTAAAAAACTTAATTTCTCGAATCGCAGTCGCTTAATGTGGCACAAAATTTGGAATTAGGCCTATTTTAGTGGTCTTAAACAGAAAATAGTCGTTTTTCACACTTTAGAATTTTTGCCGGTACTGTTTTCAAAAAATGACCCTAAGTCATTTTTTACTGGACGAAAACGACGCAAATTAAGTCTCCATACTCTGGAAGCTGTCCCAGTTAAGATACCATTAATATTTTAAACTTTAAATCAATATTGCCACTTTTATAGCCATATAAAAAAATCAACCACAAATAATGGAATTGCTGAAAACGCAGTGGGCAGAAATGGCACAAAACTTAATGATAAGCTCCCCAGGGACTACTTTATCAACACACAAAAATTCAGCGACTTTAGAATTTTTTCCACTTACCACCTCGAATACGCCTAGCGCGACCCGTCTATTATACCACGTGAGCAGATTGACGTGGTTTAAAAGCGTCCATATATAATTATATTATTAATCTCAAAAAATTTGAAGGTCCTGCACTCTTGCAGTACTTAACTAATACGCGTCTGTTGCAATTAGGTACTTAGGCCGCGTGTCCATTAGGCAACTTTTAGCGTGCGACATGTTGCGCGACATCATGTTGCACAACATATTGAAAGAAAACAATGAACTTTTCTTAGAGACAGGACACACTACAAATGATAGCTCGAGCACCGAGCCACCGACGAATGTCCGTCACGTTGACATAAGCCTAAGGTTGACACCGAAATAATTTCAAACGTTGCGTCAGATAAATCTATTATAAACATTGAGAAATTATAGTGACAATTATTCACGAAATGAAGCACCATGAACGAAAGTCCTTGTCTTGAAAAACCCTACTTCCCGCGCGCCGCGCCCACCCTCGCATACGTCTAGCCGCGAGATGTCATTCGTGTAAATTGTTGAATGACGGTTCTTTACGTTTGTAAATATAATAATATATTCTCTGCTATAGACTAGATTTGTCTCATGTTTCATTCATCCCCTCTTTATGTTAACGATTTATATAGGTCGTACAACATGTACACATGTAGGTAACGTTGTGTGTTGTCTGTGAATATAAGCATTATGAGTCGTGTTACGTCATGACTATGCATAAAAAGCACACAACGTAACATGTGTACATGTTGTAGGTGCCAAGTATTAACTAACGACCTATACTAATGATGATACTGTTGATCTACCAGATTCAGGAAGTGGTGAAGGCGGCCGCTAGCGCTTCGGTGAAGATCAACTCCCAGCGCGGCCGTAGGATGAAGTGGGTGCGCCGCAAGAACTACTAC
The DNA here is from genome assembly GCA_905404095.1 of Glaucopsyche alexis. Classification (NCBI taxonomy): domain Eukaryota; kingdom Metazoa; phylum Arthropoda; class Insecta; order Lepidoptera; family Lycaenidae; genus Glaucopsyche; species Glaucopsyche alexis. The sequence goes on from FR990061.1 coordinate 20,913,510, forward strand.
TGATCAGGCGATGACGCCGCTCATCAACAGCAGTTGAAGTTAAAGACATTACTTAAGAGAACAATCATGTGTAAAGGTTGTGATAATTTACCAAAAATATTTAATAAATTTTTATATTTTTGTAATAAATGTATTAAAGAAATGATTTTTTTTATTTCATAAACTGCTTTAAGTTTCTAATGATTTATCTAGTGTGGAACAATCTGCATTTTTTGTTAAAAACTTAACTAAACTTTAACTAACCCTAAGCTCACAGGAACACTTGCATTTAATAAAGTGAGGATAAATATATAGACCGTATATGTGGGGATAAAAATTGGTTTTCGGATCCTGGACTGGACTATTTAACTATTATCATAGCACATTGGTTCGACAATAGTGAATCGATCCGACGCCTACTCTTTAGGGCGCAGGGCCTCTAGAGATGCATTCGATAATTTCGACGGCGAAGTTCGAAAACAAAATGGATAGGATTTGACATAACGCATCGCATTCGGCATTTCACTTAATGATGACATTCATATTATGTCATCATTAAGTGAAATTCCGAATGCTGTAAATACTTGATTTCGAAGTTCGCCATCGAAATTATCGAATGCATCTTGACTAGAGGCCCAGGTTTGGCCTCGCATGGAATACTGTTCTCATCTCTGGAGAGGTGCGCCATAGTACCAACTTAAAATATATATATATAAAAAAATAGATTACAGTTCCAATGTCTCGCAAACACTCAAGAACGGGTGGACCAATTTGGCTAATTTTGGTCTTAAAATAATTATAGAATTTGAAGGAAGGTTTAAACGGGGAGAAATATGGGAAGTGTAGGTTTAGTTATTTAATTATTCCAGTACAAAGTAAAGACAGAACAACGTGTGCCGACAGCTAGTATTCAGCAAAAACGTCCAGATGACATGAAAGCCTCCTCCTTTGGGAAGTCTGGTAATAAGGGGAAAGAAAACACAATATAAATAACATTATATTTATTTAATACACAGATTAACACCTTATGAAAGTTGAGACGGTGAATATACAACTAAATTAAATTATATAACGCAGCCTGATCGATTGAGATTTTACAAAATCTTCAGGTACACTCGATACACCCGGTGTACCAATTTCAAACTTTTTACTACGGTAAGGTTCAAAGTGGTACATCAAGTGTCTTATCGACTGTACATTATATTCATGCGAAATGAAGTAGCAAAATAATAATATGAAAAGACTAGTGTCGTATTGCGTAATGTTAGTTGGGGCAAGGGGGCATACCCATATACTATCTTGCCCCAACTTACAATAAACAATGCTACTGCTACCTTCTTTCGCTTGGCTATCTACTACGCCTACGCTACCTCAGTACAAATCATTAGATAAATGTTAAATTATTTAAATTAAGCTGTCTTAGTTTACCGAAGTCTTTGTACTAAGTCTTTGGTTTTCCATAATCAGTTTACTTTCTTCTGCGTGCCTGCGGACAAAAAAAGGAGTTTTTAATTCATAGAAATGAAATGCAAGAAATTGATAAAAGCTATCGATTTTTGGACGATGAAAATAAATCTAAATACGTAACAGTTGAGTCTAAATTCCAATTTGAATGACATAAAGTTGTTCAAAACCAATAACGCATATTTTGGGAATATTATGATCTACTGCTTAAGTCAAGACGTTTAGGCTGAAAAATAATTAAAATAATATCTATGGACGCTTCACACCACGTCAATCTGATCCCGTGGTAAGTTCTCGAAGAACTTGTGTTACGGGTACCAGACAACGGAAATATATTTAATAATTTTATACTATACACATATTTAAGATTTTTATTATATTATACACATATTTAAGATTTTTATTATATTATACACATATTTAATACACATCCATGACCCAGGAACACAGAAAAACTTTTTGTTCCTTCGGCGGGATTTGAACCCGCGACCTCCGGCTTGAGCACCAACACACTCAACCAACTGAGCCACAGAGGTCGTCGAATATTCAATAAAATTACGTTGCACTCTCTAAGGTTCTGAGGTCAATGCTGTTTTATGTATGGTTAAGATAATGCTGGCTGATCACCTGATTGTATCATAAGAAAGATGATCCATGCGTCGGATGGGCATGTAAAAGTCGCACCTACGCCTGATCTCTCGCCAGTCATGTCAGTCATCCGTCCCACTGGGTAAGGAGAGTAAAGGAAAAGATATTGCTCTTGTGCACCAGATACTTGGGCACCATAAAATAACTGCCGTGCAGTTGGTCTGGTTTCAATCAAACCGGCTACCGCCACCGAAATCGTTGTGGGGAGCTACTATTGGCAGCAAAATCTTTAACGACTATGCAACTCACCACTTCCTTCCTATCTTTAGTCACACAGACGGTGCGCACGCGGAAGGGGTCCACATAGGTACACGTGCACTCCTGCACCAGGGCCTCGTGCAGCAGGCGGCTCGTGATCGAGTTGGCCATGGTCGTCAGCCACTGCTTGTGGTTCGTGGACTCCTTGAAGTTGCTGGCTGAGAAGATGACGCCGCCGGTCTGGAAGAAAAATGAGTTAAACGTTAGAGTGACATTACTGTAGAATATACAAAATGACAGACATACTAGGAAAGCTGTCATTTTGTCCATTTTATCGTCAGTATTTCTATTCTTGACAAAACGCATTTCTATGGTGGAGAAAATAAGTATTTAATCTTTATAATATACTAAGATAACATAGTTGTATATTTTGTAATTAATTATAATTGTTATATTTCCCAGTATCTTTTCATATTAGTTATAACAATTCTACATAGTTTTTTTTTATATTTTATATTTTTTTTTTATAAATATATTATATAGCCTATGTTACTCGGGCATTATTAAGAATCTTTTGACATCTCATTCATTAAAATCGGATTTTAGCTTAGGCGCTTCGGTGGAACATACATACGTATATATAGACTGCAAAATTATTACCTTTCCTTTTAGCTTTGCCGTAAATGAATATTATTTACTCTCGATGGTATAAAGAGATGTATTGAGAGAAGAAGCCAAAAGGCTTCGCCGTGGTCGGGTAAAAAGTAAATAAAGAACAATCAGAATAAAGAAAGAAGTCTTACAATTTCCTCAAACGCCATGCACTCGTTATACCCGGGGACCTTGAGCTGCTCGCGCGCCTCCTCGCCGTCTTTGGCCTTCTTGTCGCCGGCGTACAGCACCGAGTTCTTGGAGAAACCTGGACAAATTTATCCATTAGTGAACCTGTCAATGCCAATACTCATAGTAAAACTAAGAAAAATGATAATGACAATAGATCCGGTTGTGACGTTGGAAAACAGTCTACTCCAACTACTATTATTATAGGAAAATGTGAATGTTTGAGAGTATGGATAAACTGATCGATGAACTCTCACGCAAAAACTACTGAACGTATTTTGATGAAATTTGCTGTGGTAGTAGTTTGAGCTTTGGATTAATACGTAGGCTACTTTTTATCTCAGAAAACTATAGTTTTCCCGTTTGACACTGTATTTACGCGAGCGGAGCTACGGGAAAATTATAAAACTGATAATTTATATTAAGTTTAATTCTGCAACAACAAAGGTTTGTGGCCTTTGTTGTTGCAGATTAAAAAGAGATGAAAAAGTTGCAGAAAATGTCTATTATTGTCTAACAGTACTCACCGACAACGTTACTGGCGGGCTTGCCGTCCTTCGTGCTGAGGCGCGGCGTGTCGATGACCATGGACCCGGACACGCCGTTGTTCTCCGCCCACACCTTGTACGGCAGCAGCTGCAGCGTCTTCAGCTGAGAACACCAAACATAAACAAAATTGAAATTTCGAAAAAGTTACCCTCGAAATGTCGAGCAGTGAGCTGATGATGATAAATTATAGCTAAGGACACTCTCAATCATGTCAGATTTCAAGCGCAAACAAACCGCATCTTAATCGGACTTTTCGTTAAGGAGCTACGATGTTACGGACAGATACACAAACAGACGGACACATCAAACTTATAATTTTTTTGCGGTTTAGCCCTCGGTTAAAAATAAGATGGTTGCTATGTAAGGCTTTACGTGAGTACTTGTGAAGGGCCATCTTGTAAGAGGTTGCTTCACGCGATGTCGCGTGATATGGCAATAAACGTGTTAAAACGACCAATTACTTTAATATCGTAACATACGAAATTTACAACCAATATTCTCGTAATTTTGATGTAAAAAAATGTGTAGAGTAGGCTGAATCATACGATAATCATAATAATACAAAGCTTAAAGTAGTTTCAAGGCAAATTATGCAAAAGTTAAATAAGAAAATATTTGCACAAGGTGATCAAATGGGGAATCAAAGTTTGTGTGCAATAAAAGAGTTCAACGCGCACGAATCTTTCACAAAACCTACATCTTGTGTAAAGCCTACTATTTGATCTACGCTGTCACAAGTCCAGGATCAACCCCCAGAATGATCCAAGGAACTAACAGCAAAATTCCTAGGCGCTACTTAACGGGCCCCCTAAATGTATGGCATGATTATAAGGTAGTGTTTCTTGAAGTAAATTTACACCGAAATGAAAAAAAAAAATTAATAGCTGTCTTAAAAATGCAACGCCGGGTAGAATCACGTATTAATTTTAGTAGCGATCAGTAGCGAAGGCTGGACCTCCTTCATAGAGTAGCCCTAACCTGTATAATACTACCTATTATTTAGATTTGAATGAGGGTCTTCAAAAGGTAAGTGGTAAGTGGAGCCGATAGGAATGGAGTTATATGAACCCCACGCCACTGGTAGTCAATAGCCATATTATATACTCACAGGAATGTCAGAGGGGTCGCAGTCATCGCCGACGGCGGAGATGAAGTGCTTGACGGCGCCGGGCCGCAGCGGCAGGTCCGACAGCGACTCGTACGTGCTCATCACGTTGTAGGTTCCTGTACAAATTGTATGTTTAGTTTGATGGTATAGATCTAAGCTTGTTCGGGGTGCGGATGGGGGTCACAACAGCATCACTTACCCAGCGTCCTGCTCAGCAGGTTGTGTAGGTGACGACGAGCTGCACCTGGTTGACGAGTTTATCCGGGGTGCGGATGGGGGTCACTACAGCATCACTTACCCAGCGTCCTGCTCAGCAGGTTGTGTAGGTTGGAGACGACGAGCTGCACCTGGTTGATGAGCTTGTCCGGGGTGCGGATGGGGGTCACTACAGCATCACTTACCCAGCGTCGTGCTCAGCAGGTTGTGTAGGTTGGAGACGACGAGCTGCACCTGCTTGATGAACTTGTCCGGGGTGCGGATGGGGGTCACTACAGCATCACTTACCCAGCGTCCTGCTCAGCAGATTGTGTAGGTTGGAGACGATGAGCTGCACCTGGTTAATGAGCTTGTCCGGGGTGCGGATGGGTGTGATGTCGTTGTAGCGGGACTCGTCGTCGAAAACAACCTTGGGTTTAGTCAGTTTCACTGTGAAAAATAAAAAAAAGTATATGTTACATTTCGCTACAAGTAATTTACTATTGAAATTAAGAAATGTAACGACACGTTATCGTTTGACGTTAAACGATCAACACGTCACAATTATTTAATTGGACATTCTAAACTTTACTAAGGGGCGATTTCACCATTCGCAATAAAAACTTCGTTTTATAAAACTTAGTTCTCACTAAGCACGTTCATGAGTCGATGTCAATCTCGTTTTACGTCAAACGGGTTTCACCATATTTACGCTAATCGCGATAACGAAAACTGAGTTAAAATATTAAGGACGTAAAATATATTTGGAAAAGTGTGTTTTTTTAGAAATTCGATTTCTGTGAACTACCTAATGTGATATTAAACACAAATGAATACTGATTTTATAAATACAAACATGACAACTGTCATCTTATGACACTTCGTACATGACAGCTCTTGAACGCATTCAACGAAGTTAAACCGACGAAATCCGGCGTTCAGAACCTAAACTCAGCTTAGCTGGAAACGTGCTTCGTTTACGTTGGTGAAATGCAATTCGGAGTTATAAGCGCGTTTAAACGCGCAAAACGAGTTTATTGTATAATGAGCGCGTTCAATTTCATTGGTGAAATTGCCCATAAGAGGCTGCTAGTTTGCTTAAAGGCCGTGTACTTACGGTCGGTGTCGTATATGATGGGGTAGGGGTACTTGGAGGTGACGCCGACGAGGTACACCTTCACGTCCGTGATCCTCTTGGCCTTGAGCTGGTCGATGACCTGCGCCACCAGCGGCACCACGATGTGCTTGTAGTTGTCTTCGTTTGTCTGTCAACAGGCAATAGATTAATAAATATAACTGAAAATGTAAAAAAATAAAAAATAAAATATCTAAAAACACGACTGCGTAAAAAGTGAACCAAACTAAGTACCGTACATAATAATAAAAAAAAACTGAAAGGAAAAAACAAGCACTTAGATGTCCGGTGGTCTAGAATTCTGTAATAATATATTATTGAATGAATACTATTGAAGGAAATAAAATATATTCTATTAATGTAACATAACAACTGAATAGTCAGGATCCATTGAAAAATTAGATTGGCTGTCGAATAATGACGTGACTATACCTTTGAAAATATTGACTTTTGATGTAGTGTTTCTTCTGAGAAGTTACTCATATTTAAGAGTACTATTCATTTATGCAATAAAAAAATCAGTCCGCTTGCCTATTAATCAACACATTATTTACCTTTGTAGCCTCCACAGAGACGACAATATCGGCCTGCTTGGCCGGCAGCTTCACTTCGTAGATGTCGCCCACTTCGCGCGGCTTGTCAGCGTCGGTGCAGCGCACACAGGCGGCGGGCAGCACGGCGGGCAGCAGACCGGTCAGCGCCAGCGCGGCGTACCCGCGCGCCAGGTCGCACGCCTGGTGCAGATCGCCTTCGGATCCGGTACACGCGTGGATACACGCTTGTCTGGAGATATCACAATATGGTAGATTACATAGACGTATCGAGGCATGTTGAAGCAAAAAGTGAGGCATGTTGAAGTAGTAAAACAAGATAGCTGACAATTGAAGTATGGCGAAAACCAAGATGGCGTAACTTTTTCTTGTATGAAGATTTGTTCTGTCGAATGTACGTCTTTGGTAGATTAGTGTCTAATATCACATTTTAATAAATTTAATTTATTTGTACGAATAGAAAAACATACATAAAAGAAATTACTTCAGTTCACACGATTAAAAATTATAAGCAAACAAAATGATTTATATAATCCATCTCTTTTTCGCAAAACGATTCTGACTATGACAAAAAATATATATTTTTTTATCATAAAAAAGGACTTTATCGTTTTACGACAATGCCGTCCTTATGAGCATACAATTAATATTTTACAAAAAATCAGAATATGTATCAGCAAACTGTTAATTAAAGTATCTACTTAGGTACACATTACACATCCGAAGGATGCTTAAGGAATGATAAAATATTTACTGCAGATTATTGGTATTCTTTGGTAATTGTTGGTATCTTCGTTATTTCTTAAGATATAAAGAGATTAGTTTTAGATTGTTTATGACCACGATATCTAAAATAGATTAGAAGAAAAAACAAAATTTTTTGTAACAACGTTTGAAAATCGGTATTTTTAATACTATAGTTTATAAACTCCCAAATTGCTCAAGACGACGCAAAGTCCTACTAATATTAATAATGTGAAAGTTTGTGAGGATGTATGGATGGATGTTTGTTACTCTTTCACGCAAAAACCACTGAACGTATTTTGATGAAATTTGGTATGGCTCTGAATTAAAACGTAGGCTACTATATCCTGAAAAAGTACAGTGTTCCCGCGGGATACTAGATAGTATATTTACGGGGGCGGAGTCGCGGGAAACAGCTAGTGTGTTATAAGTTTCACGTGTCTGTTTATGTCATCGTAGCTTCCAAACTAATTGACAATTTGATGTGATTCCCACCTGAACGGATTGACATCCAGGAATAGCGACAGCGGGCGCAGCGGGGACAGGCCTCCGAAGACGGTCTCGCAGGCCGCGGGCATGGCCTCGTGGTGCTGGGCGTGCCTGTGCTCGGGCGTCTTGGGCTGCGCGCAGCTGCCGGTGAGCCGGTACGAGTGACCGAACTCGGCCTCGGAGTGCGTGATCTGGGGATTGGGATAAGTTTTTTATGCGAGAATATGGGCAGTGATTGGCTGATAAAGCGATTTTATACTTTTGATTAATTTATCGTAGTAGAGTCAATACACACCGAAACGAACGTTACATGGTGCTGCTGTTTAAAGATAGCTTAAAGATAATAATATAATAGATACGACTGATGTCATGTGAAACGTGTATCATTTTGTCTAGGTAGTGTTAAATTTTGAACAGCTATCTTAAAAATGCAGCGCCGCCGTGTAGCGTCGCGTACCGTTTCATGTGAACTGACCCTTACGTTGTCAGCTCGATAAAACGACTTCATATTAGGTTTATGGGCAGTCGCAACATCAGAGAGATTGCAATATGCGTACCGTCCTTTCAAACAATACCGTCGGCTTAATCAAAATTGTTATTTACGAGCTAGCATTAACTAAAATTGCCAATTTATTATTACATAATTAATTACATCAATACATTGTTGTAGTTTATGGATAATTTAAGTCCAAATTTTAATGGAAGTGGTAGGCATCATGTATACCGACGACGTTCAGAAAGTGTATAGAAATACCAACTTTAAATAAAAATACTGAATAGTTTTAGTTAGAAATATGTACCAACTTTGAATATAAAAATGACTGACTTTAATGAATAGTTTTAGTTAAATTATTTACCTTTCCATTTGGCATTCTGAAGTCATCGTAGGGTTCGTTGTTGCCGTCTCCGAGCAGACCGCGGAGTTTGCCCAGGTAGAAGCCGGAGATTTCGATGTAGCATACCTGAAAGTAATTTTAGAATTTTATTTACAAGATTCTAGGATAAAGGTTATGATCTGCTTTGATGGTTAGCACTATAATCTGTGAAGATGTATAGTGAAAGAGATATTACATACCTCCAGCTTGCTGGTACAGAGGGCCATCAGTCCGTACGTGGAGCCGAGCCCGATGCGGCCGTTGGTCTGTCTGAACGCGAACACGTCCTTTTCAATAACTGGGTAACCGTGAGCTGCGCCATTCAAAGCAACCTGAAAAATTGGATTCGATAAGTTCCTGTAAACTTATTGACTTTTGTAAATAATTACCATACTTATTTTGGGTTGTTACTTGTTCTACAACCAACAAACTACTTGTGAGATTCCTGAATTGTAGAACAACCGAATAAAAGAGACTCACTTCAAAATGACTAGGCCTATATAAACTTATTATTAGGTGAAATATTTTTCATACCTGTCCGTTTTCTTTCAACTCAATAGTAGTGCCGCTCTTGTCCTCCAGTATCAGGGCTTTGGGACTGCCGTTGGCGAGTTGGATCATGAGGGTGAAGTTGCGGTCGACGTGGTCATGGGCGAGCACGTAGCGACAGGTGCCGGGGAAGGTCAGGTGGCTGCCGTCGAACGTGAAGATGTGCTGGCCGTTGACGACAACGGAGCGCACTGTGGAATACATGATGATGATACAGTCAAAAAAGATTATTAAGTTGCCGGTGATGATAAAAATGTTAAAAGAGATAAAGAAACTAATTTCAACATGACATGAATGTGGTCAATGTAGAGTAGAGATCTGTGTGCTGGCTGTTTACTGCGACTCAGAGAATATAGAGCTGAAGAATTTGATTGTAAAGTAATAATGCAGAAGGTGATAAAAATATCGTACTTGATAATAGAGTAGATGAAAGTAATATTGTGCCAAATAGTAACATAAAATGGTGTAACAAATGAAAATAGAGAAGAAGAAACTAATAATAATCGTGAGTGTGGTTTGGCACATTCTGTAGATGATACTAGTTAGGTTTAGTAATTTAAGTATATATGTAATCACTCAAAGCGTGATAATTCCTTTTACTTGTTTTAAGAAAAAAATAAATGTATAAAGAAACTTATAATTTGAAAATCACGTAATTAATAAAAACGCTGCATTATGAAATATATATTATAATGAAGGAATAAAAAAATAAACAATACGTACGTTTGTAAGGCACCTCATCCAATGGGTTCAAGCTTCTCGGCCTGTAGGCGTTGATGATGGACAGCGGATCGGGGAAGTCGCCGCGCAGGATCTGCGTGATGATGTTGAACGAGATGGAGCCGCCGAGGGATGGGGGTGAGATGGGGCTGCCCCCCAAGAATGAAGCCTAGAAAGAAGTAATATGCTATGTGACCTGAACACGTCTCTAAGTAACTAGCAAAATCAATACTTTGTCGATGGTTAAAATATTTTTGTAAGAAGTAACAAAATTGAATTTTAACTTTTTTTTAACAATAAAAAATTTTAATATGTGGTAAGAATGTCTTAAGTTGTTGAAAATTTGGTCCTAAGCTAAAACAATAATAGAGATAAATAAAGTTTATATTTGATACTATGGTTCTATTCGTAAGACTGCAATCCTGCATGCCATCTCAACTTATGATTACCAGTCTTTTGTTCTCGTTCTTGTTCTATCTTTATTAAATTTAAAAAATTCCATTTGGTTTGTCGCGGTCCTCTAAATTATAACGAGTTTCAGTAAGACAAAGTTCTTACAATATTGAGTGTAGGGTAAGCTGGCACGCCGTACTGTCCGAGTTGGCTCCTGACGAATGTGACGAGGGAGTTGACAGCGGAGATCATCTTCTCGTACAGGTTCTTCAGCTCGGCGATCTCGTCCACCTTCTCCTGGTGCACCTTCTGGAAGGTTATTTATGTTTTGAGTAACATTTATTTAAGAGTTCCTTTCAAATACTTGAAGGAAATTTTAATTTATTTATATCACATAATCTTCACTCCATAAAAGTATTTAATTTTTCTTTCCAGATGAGACTACCCGTTCATGTTGAAGCATGACTATTCCACAGCATACAATTTAAATTAATTTAGTTTGATGGTCATAAAAAGTCATACCTTCTGTGCGTAGTTGAAGAGTGCGTCCAAGAAGGCCTTGCTCTCCTCAGTGGGCAGAATTTCGCGCACGGTCTGTTTGCCTTCGCTCAGCAGACCCATGATCTGCTCTGGTACCGCTAGTTCTTGCCACTGTTAGAAAAAAACATTGTAAGTTATCCCAATTTTAAGATCGCAAAATAGCAAACTTATCGTCTTATCGAAAACGGTTACCAGTTACTGCAGCGACCCATATCCCAATAGAATAACAACAGAAGCATTATTATACGCCGGTTTTTTTGTAGAACTGTGTTATAGTTATTTACGTTAAAGTCCATTCATGCCGAAACTTTCTTTCAAATTCAAAAATGTTACGGGTACCAGACAAAGAAGTATTTAAAACTTTTTATATTAAACACATATTTAAGGGTTTTTATTATATTATACAATTATTTAATATACATCCATGACACAGGAACACAGGAAACATTTTGTTCCTTCGGCGGGATTCGAACCCGCGACCCCCGGCTTGAGCACCAACACGCTCAACCACTGAGCCACAGAGGTCGTCAATAAGCGCATTTCACTCCTCCAACGAATATAACTATGATTGTATAAAGCTAGATCTTTTTAATACTGACCTTCTCTTTGATCATGTCGATTCCGGGAATATTGCGGATATTTTCGCTCAAACCGCCGAAGAACTCGGCAGACTTGTTGCGCCATTCCTTCATCTGAGTGACGAGGATCCTGGTGAGGTCTGAAACAATTACATAATGTTAGATAATCCACTTTTCGAACTTAAAACTTGACTAAGGGTCCATTCACACCGAAACCAAACGATACTTGACATTTTTAAGACATTTTTAAGATTGCACTGCATTTTTAAGATTGCTATTCAAAATTGAACTGTATTCATAACACAAAAAGCTACACCGCGACGAAAGATACGCGATGCTATGCGTATCATCGCGTATCGTCTCGGTATGATCTGAACCTAAATAAAATTGAATGGCGTATCTAATTCATAGAAAATTAATGCCTCACTATTATAGTAATAAGCTCATTGAAAATATGGATTTAATCTTCAAGAAAATCAAACGTTGAACTATCAAGTTGTTTTAATTTTGAACTCAGTAAGTAGATTTATCTACTTCAAATTAGAAACAAAAATAGTTGTAGTTGTATATGATCATACGATTCTTATTCGTAGTGGAAAAATATTTTTGTTTTTGATTTTACATGGGATTGTAAACAAAATTTTGTTGACAATCCCATGTCAACTATTATATCAGTTACCTCTGAATATCTCAGTGAAGATGTTGGTCAGCTCTTGTAGTTCAGGCTTGTGGCGTTCCACGAAGTCGATGACCAACGCTCCGACGTGCGCGGCTACGTCGAGGACACCGTCTACGTAGTGTTTCATGACCTCCATGATCTTGTTCCTCAGCTCCTCAATTTGAGGCTCGATCTGAAATGTAAGGGTTTAATTGTAAGCCGGCATTCAAAAACCTTTGGGATACATTTTTATGAATTGTAGACACACACGAATACCTCTCAATTTGTGACCCGTGCCTCAATAATAAGAACTTTTGTCACAAAGGCCACATGAAGTCTACAGAAGAATTAAGTGATATAAACTATTTTAAGATAATTTTTCATGTTCCTCGTCAAATATTTTAATTAGCAAAATTCTTCAATTTCTGAAAGGAAACATAAATACATTCCTATATCTTACCTGCTTCTCGTACATATCACAAATCTTTTTGGAGGCGTCAGTGATGGCATCTACGATTTTGTCAACGATCGGTTTGAGTGCGTTTGTGACGTCATCAATGATTCTAGCCATGATCTTGACCAAGCTGTGTCTGTAAAAAGAAGTCATCATTAACATTTTATCATTTAAAAGTATTACTCACTAACAATTTACGAATGTGTTTTATAAAAACATAAATTGGTTATCATCAAATTAAGGAATAAAAAGTTACTCGAATCAAATTGTTTCTACGGTTGTAATTTATCTACATATTTAGGGCGGTATTCTTGGTCGATTCTTATTTCTAAGTTCGCCTTATAGACATGCTTAAGGTGACATTTCGATTCACAGTCGTAACTTAAGCATTGTCTTAAGTATTATATCATACAAATAAGGCGGACTTATTGGAAAATTCTTAAGTCTTTTCTTAAGCAACGACCAAGAATTCCGGCCTTATTGATTTATTACTTCTACATAGATGTAAATGTTTAGGTATATTTTCTTTAAAAGTTAATTTATAGCATATAATACATACAAAGCCTCGGAAAGTTCTTTCAATGTGGTGTCATTGGTGATTTCTTGCACCAGCTTCTCGAAGTCCTCTCTGTACGTCTGGCTGATCTGTTTGAAGGTGGGTTCGATGCGCTTGAGGATATTCTTGAACTCGTTGCTGCCCTTCTGGCTAATTTCCTTGACACGAGACTGTAGCGCTTCCAGATCTTGTTTGAGGGCTTTCTGTAATTTAAAATAAAACATTTAAAATTATATAGAATAATCTACCTAGATTTTATAAAGCACAAGATGATGCCCGTGACTTCGCAAAAAAGAGGTTCGCCGCTGCTATAAAAAGAAGCCTATGCGATTAAAAGAAGAAGGTAGTGTTAACCCAGAGTCTAAACTACAATCATACCAAATTTCGTCTAAATCCGTTTAGTAGTTATTGCGTGAAAGAGAAAAAAACATCCATAAATCCATAGAACTTTCGCTTATATGTATAATATTAAGAAGGATGATTAACAAATAGATAGAATTCATATAATATTATGATTTCGTGAGTACTTTAAATACAGTGAAGATAATATGCTTAAGATTTTAATGCTGGCCTGATAGGACTCTCCATACCATCAATACTAATATTATAAACGCGAAAGTGTGTCTGTCTTTCTGTTCGTCTGTCTGTCTGTTACCTCTTCACGCTTTAAACACTCAACCTATTTTTATGAATTTTGGTGTAGACATACTTTGGGTCCCGGGAAAGGACATAGAATATTTTTTATCCCGAAAAAGTGCAGTATTCCCGTAAAAGCTAGTCTACACTAATATTATAAAGAGGAAAACTTTGTTTGTATGTTTGTTTGTTTGTTTGTTTGTTTGTTTGTAATGAATAGGCTCAAAAAGTACTGGACCGATTTCAAAAATTCTTTCACCATTCGAAAGCTACATTATCCACGAGTAACATAGGCTAAATTTTATTTTGGAAAAAAATAGGGTTCCGTAAGATATTTGGGTTTTTCGGACACAAGGTGTAAAAAATCAACCAGAAAAGTTACTTATTTTGCGTACGCTGCCTAAACTATAAAAGATAGAACCATAAAATGTTCTAATTAATTGTAGATCTTATAAATATCTACAAAAAAGTCCGCGACACACTATACCTATCTATGTCGAGTGAGGCACAACAACCATTTTTTTATTTAGAAATCTTGAATTTTTTTTGGACTACATTTAAACGCGTTTATTTTACTCATGTTATTAATCCTTATCAAAATAAATTATTTCATCACTAAGTACAGTTTATGTAGATAATATTTGGTCTGTGAATGATTAAAATTGGACGTTTGGTTTTGAAGTTATGGCGAAATTAAAATATTACGACTTCTGCTGCACGGCCCATTGCGAAGTGGGCGTCACCAAGGCGGGGTGCGCGTGCGGGTTAATGTTTAGTTTAGTTTAGTTAAATAGTTTAGTTATTTTATAAACATCAAATTATATAATATCTTAAAATATAATACATTATAATATCTATACAGTTAAATACAATTTAAGTGTCTGTTTGTAACTTCAAATTAATAGCTTTTTACATAATGAATCTGAAAGTATATTCGGTACTTACAATAAAATACATTTTTTTTTAAATTTTTGTCTGTCCATCTGTCTGTCTGTAAGTCGGTCTGTCTGTCTGTTTGTTCCGACTAATCTCTGAAACGGCTGGACCGATTTTCACGGGACTTTCACTAGCAGATAGCTGATGTTATAGGGTACATAGGCTACTTTTATTTTAGGGTTCCGTTTAAAAAAATAGGATTCCGCTTTCGTTAGTCATAAATAAAGTCGCGGGTAAATTTCAGCGATATCCCAAAGTATTGTTCCACGCGGACGAAGTCGCGGGCAAAAGCTATGTTATATTAAAAGGGTTTGGACCTGTTCGTCTGACGTTAGTTAAAATGATACGCGTCCTACTAATATTATAAACGTGAAAGTTTGTGAAGATGGATGGTCGTATGTTACTCTTTCACGCATAAGCCACTGAACCAATTATCCCGAATTCTTTTTATTCCGAAAAGGTACAATGTTCCCGTGGGATACTGTATTCACGCGGGCGGAGCCGCGGGCAAAAGCTAGTTTTATATAAAAGTGAATTGCTTAATGATTACGCAAAAGTCTTTACGTCTTCAGCGACTGGACTTACCACGAAGTATTGGAAGTTGTCGTTAGAGACGCCGTAGTCGGACTTCAGCACGCCGTCCTCTATGAAGAGTGCCGCGTTGATGATGTTCTTCTTTTGTCCGGGGAACACGATCTGGGCGGACACGTCCATGCGCTTCTCCGGGTCCACGTTGGCGACCAGGGACAGCTTGCGGTCGGCTTGGTCTAAAACATGATTAGAATGTTATCCACTCGAGGTTAAGAAGTAAGTGAGAGAGCAGACAGACCTGATGATAAGTGATTATCGCAGCCACATTAGCGATGAGGTGTAAATTGGAATCTTAGTCACTTTTATCAACATTACTGTTGTTTCTTTCTTTTAACTTATTATTTTTTATGGATTATGGATTACACAAGAAACAATCATATTATCTAATGGTTAACAATTAATCCCGCCTAAGATCACACACACAAAAGGAGTCATCATGACGTTAAAGATATCTAAATATATAAAAGGCAAACCTGACTGACTCATCTATCAACGCACAGCCGAAGCTACGGGACGGATTTCGCTGAAATTTGGCATACAGATAATTGTAATCACGTAGGCATCCGCTAAAAAAGGATTTTTGAATATTCGCCCCCTAAGGGGGTGAAAAAGGGGTTAAAATTTTGTATGGAAACCGAACTTCACGCGGACGAAGTCGCGGGCAAAAGCTAGTAAAATATATTTTTGTATATGTTCCAAATGCTACTTCAATTAATATCATTGACTATTTTAGGTTTCAGCTCCCCCATGGCCGAACTTTCTAAATTAGGACTGTTAGCAATGTAAAAGTTTTCTCACCGCTGTAGCTAGTAGAGAACTCGTAGTACTTGAAGTCCTTGGCGACAGCGTACACCTGCACGGGCTTGCCCTCCAGCAGGCTGAACTTGAGGTCCGCCTGCTGCAGGTTATCCTTCAACGTGGTGGAGCCCTCCAAGTCAATGACCTTGACGATTGGTGTGTTGATCTGTAAAAAATCATTATGAAGTTGTTGTTATTATTATTTTTTAAATCGACCAGGAAACCGGTAGTCGAATCACCTGATGATAAGCGATTACCTGACGACAGTTGACATTTAATTTTTTTTAATTATTGCCTATGGGCTGTGATATATCTTTATTTTATTTCTATGACCAATATGTACTGAAACTGTGTGATTTATTTAAATATTATTTAATTTGTTATGGTTAATAATAATTCTTGATGTTCCTTAATGTATAATATTATCTATAAGTATTTAATTTAATTCCGATTTGTTGCTTTTTGTAAATGTTAACTCCACACACCTAACACCTTGCATGTTATGGATATTTTGCGCGCCATTGTGATGGCAGAATGTTGGAACCCAGCTAGTATAATATTTTTAAGACCTTATGTATACCACATTCTTGCAATAAAGTATTGATTGATTGATTGATTGATACCGCCGCCCATGGACACTCGCAACACAGAGGAGATACACTAGTAACTTCTCGGTGTTGCGTACTTGCGTCTTCGTTAACCTCACTCAATCATCGAAATACAACGCAAGTGTCATTTCACGCCGGTTATCTGTGAGGCCATGGTATTATACATCCGATCGAGCCAGCCCATTTGTGACGAAGGCAACATTCGTTTGGAATTAAATTTTTCTTAAGCACTATTATATTTCAAGATCAATTAAATCAAAATCTGACGATTCCGAAAAAATCATAGGTTGGTTATATTTTAACCCCCTCTTTTTTTAATTCGGTTGAAAAACAACTATAATGCACGCAACACTTCTATCGCGTATAAATTGCATACAAAATATTTAGGTAAATCCCTCCCTAATTTTAAACCTCATTTAAAAATATTTGAAGTCTTAAAAATTCTTCAAGCTTACCATCAATTTGACGTGAGTTGGTCCTGCCTCTAGGCGGAATTTGGCTTCGCGGTCCTTTCCGAGGGTTTGGTGAGAAACGACGGCCGAAGACTCGATGATCAACGCGTCCTTGGGTACCTTGAACTGTGCTTGGAATTTCAGCTGAGCCTCCTAAAATGGAAAGAAAAAATAGTTGTTAGTGTGCTACGAAGCTACGAACGTAGCACCTCTACGAGAAACCCGTAGCAATGATACAAAGCTATAATTTCTAAGATAGTTTCGAAATAGTAATTTTAGAAAATGATTTTTCTTGTTTTAATAAAACCGATGCGCAAGATTCAACGGCGCTGTTAAGCGATTTTCAGCATATGCCTGGTCGAGCGGCAACTTGTTCGTTAGTACATGGGTTTATTTTCGTCGTGCGGTGAGTCGCTTGGTAAATGGTCTTATCATTTTTGTTTGAGAACTTTGAGAACTTACCACGGGATTGACGTGGTGTGATATTGAACCGGACATAGATATGATTATTATTCTCAAATTATTGTATACCTTGCCAAGTTTAGGGTGGGTGAATCCCATCACAGCGGACACCTGTCCCTGCTCGTCACGCACGTGGGTGACGTCGATGTTCAGACGTCCACCGGTCTTAGTGGCGGGCTTGTTCTTGTCCGGGTATAGGTTGAACTCGGCGCGGATGGGGAAGGGCAAGGCCTTGTCCACAGGGAACTGGACCAGGGTCTCCGCCGCTAGGACGCGGTGGGGCAGAGCAATGGTGATGCCGGCAGGGAATTCTGGAAAATTTGTCAAAATTTAATTTATTTTATTTTGTTTTCAGAAAAAGTTTTTCAAGTAAAGTTAATGTTTTCTATGTGCTCTTTGGCAAAGGCCTCCTATCCTCTCTATTTCTCTTTATCTCTTGCGAATCTTGTCCAGATTTTTTTGTTATAATTTGATAGTGTATACGAATTTTACGGTTCTTCTCGGCTGTTTCCAAAAAGTTACTTTCATTTTCAAATATTTTTTCGTTTTCAATTATTTACAGTGTATGTTTATAATTTTTTACGTGGAACTTGGTGCCGAGAGACAGACGTCACGGATTAAGATCACATTTAATATAATATATCATATTATTATGTATGATATTTAATATTAGTGTGTATGCATATCCGCTAGTTTGTGCCATTTTTTTTGGTACAAGGCGCTAACGTTGCGAAAAATTGTACAATAAATGAATTGAATTTGAGCTTACTTTACTTATATTCTGATAAAGTATCAATCTTATTTTTGGTTTTAGAATAACGTAAGGAACAAAATTTATCACATTTATTTTCTATAAACTTAGTATGGACCGAGATATAAAGGCGAGAAAGTCAATATGTTTTATTCTACTTGGATGATTTTCCATTCAGTATAGTCTTGCGGGACTGGGATTTTAGTCCATTATAGAGAGTATAGCATGACATGTTGAAGTAACGTGTTATCATGACGTTGTCAATTCTACAAAAACTACGTCGATGTTTGAAATCTGCTTATCGTAAATTAAAAAAAATAATCTAGATAAGGGACCGTCCATTAATCACGTGATGTTTTTACACAACTTTTTAGACCCCTCCCCTCCCCCTGGTGATACGTGGTGAGGTTTTATACTACCCCCCTCCCCCACCTAAGATCACGTGTATTTTTTTTACATAGTAAGCAGGTCATGTTTGAAGAAAACTATAACTTAAAAAACAATTTAATCGAATAATTTAAGCAATTAAAACTATACGAGTCATTTGTTTCGTAAGTATTTAATCAACACTACGAATCTACAACCAATAATAATTTCGGTATGCATAGACTAGATTCGAAAATTAATACACGTGATGTCTCTTTATACCCCCCTTGGTGATACTTGGTGATTTTTTTTCGGACCCCCCCTCCCCCTTTAGGCATCACGTGATTTATGGACGACCCCTAAGTAATATTCAAAAGGGAAGCCGTAAGGGATACGATGTCGAGTATACTTACTGCCGAACTCGGGCTGGCTGTAGGCGTGCAGGTGTATTTTCTCGTTCTCTCTGTTGACGTGCAGGTTCAGCTCGTGCTGCGGCAGGCGCTTCTCGCTGTACTCGCTGGTGGACTGCAGCCCGAACTCCGTGGGGAAGCCCAGCTTGCGCAGGTCGAGGCCAATGTTGAGCACTTGTTGGATGCTGCCGGGTTCTGTACGGGAATTAGGAAATAAAGTTTCTACTTGTATGTGCCGATACAATTGTAAAATAACATTTTGATTGCCTTTTGATTGTCTTCGTGTCTTGGATAGTTCCTTTAGATTTATGAGTAAGTTAGATTATTATCTATAATCATATGTAAAGGTGGACAATTTGTTTGTTTGCATTAAATAGGCTTAGAAACACGGACACGGTAGGGAATAAAAAAATATCCCCACTTCACACGTATTGGCAGCCACCCCTAATATATAAAATTTTTTTTTTATGGCGCCAGAAACGAAATCTATACAAAATCTATTAGTATTTCATAATTCATCCATTTACTATTACATATTTCATCCATTTACTATGACATTTTTCTTCCATTTACTATGACATATTTCATCCATTTAATATGACATACTTCATCTATTTATACTAATAGGTAAGAAGTTAGAAGGGTAGATAGAGCGAAACTCTAAGGGTTCCTTGTACTACTGAACCGAAAAAAGGGCTGCTTACGAGTCAAACTTTCACTTTTTACATCCTATCTGAAGAACTTAAGAACTTACTAGTAACGATCTTGGAGTTGATCTCGGCGTGTGCGCACTGTTTCTTCTCCTCGCAGTAGACGTACGAGCCCTTGTACTCCAGGTTGGTGATGCGGGACTCCAGCACGTGGTTCAAGTCTCCCACGGCGACGTTCATGAAGGTCTGAAAAAGTATATCATGTACCACCACTCACAAAATAGTAGTTAGAGTTAAAATAGAGTTCAAGTATATCGTTGAAGAATAAACTCACCTCGAGTCCCTGTTCGTTGCCTTCGGTGAGGAAGGTGCGAATGTACTTGAAGCTGGCGGGCTTCTGTTTGTCCTCGATCTTCAGCGATCCAGAACCTTCGATGATGGTCTTGGGCCCTTCTTGTTTGCTGATGAATGAGGTGCTACAAAAAACATTAGTAGATATTAATAGATTTATAATAATATGAACAATATTGTATTCGTTCTGGTCGAGAAATTTTTCTAAATAAAGCTTTCTAAATATTTTCTTTCGCACTGGGACGCACAATATTTCAACACAAAGAAAATGACGACATCGACTGCAGACGTGGTTAAAGTTCATATTTACACGTGCGTGCGCGCTATTCATCGGCACTTATTCAAATAAATTTTGTCGTATTCAATATTTTTGTTTCATTTAGCTAAACAGTGCTTAATACGATGATAATTAATTGATAACTCAACAAATTCAACTCGTTTAGTTAAGTAAAATGATTGACATAAGGTAAACATTTCTCTGAGATCCTTATTTATTCCAGTTACACCAGCAGACACAAATGGAATACGAACCTTCCACTCAACACATTCTTGTTCTTGTTCTCGGCGTTGAACTCCAGCCGTTTGCCGTTGCCAGCGTCCTTGCTGATGACGTTCATCTTGTAGTTCTTCAGGCCGAGCTTGTCGCAGTCGGCCTTGAGATTGAAGGACAGGTCCTTGTCGAAGCCTCCTTCGGCGTTGACGTGGAAGTCGTAGCCCTGGCAGTTCTCGAGCTTGATTTCGATGGCGCCGTGGTTGTTACTAATGTCGTTACCCTTGAAGTATAATCTGCGGACGAGAAAACAAAAATATTATTTTAAATTGAAACTTTCGACGACCTCTGTGGCTTAGTTGTTAGCGCGTTGGCGCTTAAGCCGGCGCGAGTTCCGATCCCGCAAAAGGGACAATAAGTTTTTATGTGTTCCTGGGTCTTGGATTCATATTAAATATTATGTATAGTATAAATGTATTAAATATAATATTACTCATTTAATTTCAGTATCTAAATATATAAAAGGCAAACCTGACTGACTCATCCATCAACGCATAGCCGAAGCTACTGAACGAATTTCGCTGAAATTTGGCATACAGATAGTTGTAATGACTAAACATCCGCTAAGAAAGGATTTTTGAAAATTCGCCCCCTAAGGGGATAAAAAAGGGGTTAAAATTTTGTATGGAAAGTGAACTCCACGAAGACGAAGTTGCGGGCAAAAGCTAGTGTAATATAAAATATTATCTGCGTGGTGCAGTACGATTAAATGGTCCCTTGCTTTTTACTATTATACAAGAAGATACACGTTTCATTAAAACAGTTCGAATGTCAAGTTACACCGCGCTTCACAGGGCACGTGCGGTGTATGACTGATGTGATATGAAACGTGTATCTTGTAGTGTAGTCAATAAAGTTCAATTTTGAATAGCTATCTTCGAATGCAGCGCCGCGTAGCTTCGCGTCTCGTCGTGGTGTGAACTAGGCCTTTAGTCAAAATATATTTGATAATTTCAACGGCGAAGTTCGAAAACAAACATGTATGGGATTTGACATAAGTCATCGCTAAGTGACATGTCGCTTGCGAATCATTATGCCAAATCTCATACATTTTGTTTTCGTACTTCGCTCTCGTAATTACCGAATGCATCTTCACTAAAGGCCTTGACCCTATATCATAATATTACGTAGAGTTCGTTTGTCTCCGTTCCGTTGTTTCACCGAATAGTGCAAGTTTCGTGCGTACCTGGCGCCTTTAGGTATGCTCGGGCTGTAGTACTTGGTGTCGAACAGCGGCTGACTCTTGGACATGACGGCGACGGTCTCGGTGCGGTACACGCGGCCGTCCGCGTCGATGGCCACTTGGACGTTGTAGCTGTCTGGCGTCGGTGTCTGGAAAGTTATAAGCTGGTTCAAAATCTAGCTTTGTTTACGCGAATACGTTTATGGTATATTCGCGTTAAGAAGGCAGTAAAAATGTCGACATTCGTTACTAATGTTTTTTTTTTACTTTTAACGCAAATACATAAAACAAGTTCATTTAATTATCAGATATAATATAATAATAACAAATGTTAAATACATTGTAATATTATCCTTTACTTTGTAATTAATTTTACAATTAATACATCTATAAAACTGTATAACTGTGACATATTGCGAAAGGCTATTTATTAAATCTATTTTGTAGTTATTTGATATTTTGTCTACGATAAAGCTACGGGATAGGGTTTCGATTAATGGCTATTAATGAAATTTCCCTGTCCGTTTGTACGGCTGTCTGTCACCAGGCCGTCTCTCGTAAACCATGATAGCTAGACAGTTAAATGTTCACAGACGACGTATTTCTGTTACCGCTATACCAAGAAATCCTAAAAGCAGAATAAAAGGGGTCTTCTTGCGCTAGTCCGACTCGCACTTGGCCGGTTTTTGACCTATTAAGCCAGTCAACATACCTTGGCGTGGTAGCTCAGGGACAGAGCCTTCAGGTTCTCGTACTGCGGCGAGTTGGAGATAAACTTGAGCTGGCTTTCTTGCGGCGAGAACGCGCCCTGTACGTTCACGTTGGTGACCTTGCCTTTTCCGTATTGCGCCTTCACTTCTACGTTGCCCGATTTTCTTTCGCCTAAAGAAAAGAAAGAACTTCAAAATGTGTATTTGCTAAAGAATTACCCATAGCAATTGAGATAGGACTGCAATTTAAACTGAAGGTTCATTCTGCTAATGACATTCTGATATAGTTTGCGTATTTGGGTTATATTTTTTAACTTTTGATTATTTTTTGCTAAAAAGAAAAACGTTACATATCATTTTTACCCGACGGCGAAGCCTTTTGGCTAATGGAAGGGTAATGATTTTGGCAGTCTATGTATGTATGGTTACATTTTATATTTATTTTTTTTATGAAATATGGGGGCAAACGAGCAAACGGGTCACTTGATGGAAAGCAACTTCCGTCGCCCATGGACACTCGCAGCATCAGGAGAGCTGCAAGTGCGTTGCCGGCCTTTTAAGAGGGAATAGGGTAATAGGGGAGGGTAGGGGATTGGGCCTCCGGTAAACTCACTCACTCGGCGAAACACAGCGCAAACGCTGTTTCACGCCGGTTTTCTGTGAGCCCGTGGTATTTCTCCGGTCGAGCCGGCCCATTCGTGCCGAAGCATGGCTCTACCACGTATGTATGTTTGTTCCCTGGTAACCTCGTAATTTTTTGTGTTTTTTTTAGCTTACCTTGTGTGTCAAGTTTGTAGTCGAAGTCAACAACTACAGGCTCGACATGAGGTACAACCGCCTTAATCTTGGTGGAGCCCTGCGTGGGACTGAACTTGCCGTTCGACTCGAACTTGTACAGATCTGAGTTCACTTGCAGGGATTCCATCAGGGTTAGCTGAAAAAGCCATAAATTAAAGTTTTTGTATAATATACTTTTTAAATTACGTTGGATCTTGTAATGGTAACATTCCGAACTTAGCTACCGCTTATTCGTTTGTGTGGAACTATTGATGGAAACGGAACTTTTCTTTAATGGAAACGAAACAGCTTTCTGACAATGAAAGCCAATCTAAATAGGTCCTGCCACAGATATAGCCCGTAACTGACAGGCAGACAGAAGAAAATGTTTTTTGTATACCGTATACATAATAATCTATCACCGCAGCATTTTTAATTTAGCTTTAACTTATACAGTCAGTACGCGTTCACAACTAGCGAGCACTGGGCGTGCTCTCCAGCACCTTTATATCGTAGCAAAATTAAGTGGGAAAGTTCGGTTTTATAAGCCAAACCCCACATAATCCGGCTCGAAGGACCAAATAATACTAGTAGACTGTATAAGTTAAAGCTAAATTAAAAATGCTGCGGTTTCATAAGATACCGTACAATCTGCATTTATTGCAAAAGCTGTTAATTTGAAATTATAAACAGACACTTCAGTTTTATTCCTTGAATGTATAGATTATTATTATCAGGATATTTACCTCAGTATCTTGGTTCTCCGGTTCCACGTACAATATCTTGCTGCTCCATTTGATGTCGTGCGCTTTCTCCAGCGGTAATCTCACAGTCCAGACGAAGTCAGATGAAATCCTATTACAAAATGTACAATTATTTATTTGCTTAGCAAACGTTTTTTTGTGTAACATATTTTCTGTCTTTCTGTCATCGTTGGTAACTGTTTTGTGGAACGGAAGTTTGTTTTCAGAAGTTCAATTCTTGTCAACTCGCAGTATGGTTTCAGGGTCAGTCAGGTGCATGTCGCACTCACACACGCATTAAATCGAGAGCGATAGCACGCTCTGATACTGAAACCCAACAGCGAATTGACTAGAAATAATTTCCCGAATTGACTAGAAATAGGAGGAATGAATTGGCCCCCTGATTCAATGAAAATTAAACGGGAAACCCTTCCACCGGTTCAACCAAACCCACCGAGAAGAACCAGCAAAAGAAAGTCGGTAATATAAAGTTAGCAGGGAAATAGGCAATATTGCATTATGTAGCTGTGTTTAAGTTGACAGTATTGTATTAACATTAGTGATATTAATTTAAAGAGGAAGTAAAGATTTTGCTAAAAAAACATCAATACAAATCAGCTGTGTGAGGTCAATGACCTTAACACCGTCATACAGAGCGTAATATATTTTTATATAGGTAGTATAAATTATTTTTCGAAATTTCTAATTATTTTCTGCCTTAACATCTTGACAAAAGCAGTAGATGTTATGGCCGTAATATTCGTAATCGATTTTGAACAACCATGTCTAATAGTTTTTTGGGATCTCACTTTTGTTCACCCTTGTTGGGCAGCTTCTCTACTTCATTGTTGACGAACTCCACGGACAGGTCGTCGCCGTAGCTGAGTTTCCCGCGGAGGTGGTCGTCAATCTCGGCCCATTCCATCGTGTAAGTCCCGCTCACGTCGAGCGATGCCTTCTTCGGGATCAGAGATCCGGTCACCTCGTTCTGTAAAACGTGCTTATATGAGTACTGTTGTTTCCTTCGGTTTGCTGCTGTATATTATAGTGATGCAACGAATGTCTTTTTTTTAGCATTCGCGAATGCGAATGCGAATGCGAATATCTGCTACCGACATTCGCGAATGCGAATGCGAATATTCAGTTTTTGTTCATATTTGGCACCAATTTGTCTATGGCTTGGTGACAGTCGCGTTCGGACAAGAGGGCCTAGTCAAGATGCATTTGATAATTTCGACGGCGAAGTTCGAGAACAAAAATGTATGGGATTTGACATAAGTCATCGCTAAGTGACATGTAGGTTGTGATGCCTTATGTCAAATCCCATACATTTTTGTTATCGAACTTCGCCGTCGAAATTATCGAATGCAACTTGACTAGAGGCCAAGGTTCGTTATGGGTTCGTTACGTTCGTATCTTCCGAGTATTTTCCGATTCGTATATTCCGAGTTCATACGAACTCATCTATGATCTAAATAAAGCGTCATTCATTCCGCTCCACTCACTCAAACTTAAACTAAAATTTTTTATTTCTATGTAGGTTATGATATAACGCTTATAG
This sequence comes from Glaucopsyche alexis, assembly GCA_905404095.1. Lineage (NCBI taxonomy): Eukaryota > Metazoa > Arthropoda > Insecta > Lepidoptera > Lycaenidae > Glaucopsyche > Glaucopsyche alexis. The sequence continues at coordinate 20,939,268 of FR990061.1, forward strand.
AATTGTCCTACATGATGCCTACTGGTTCGGAAACTAGCTCGGCGAGAAGAACCGGCGTAAGAAACTCGCACATTTGCTTTTGTTTTCTGATATTCATATTCGCAAAACATTCGCAAAAATTTTGCGAATGCGAATGCGAATATACAAAAATGTGCGAATATTCGCGAATGCGAATGCGAATGCGAATATTTGTTACATCACTAGTATATTATGCATCATCTCTATCAAAATTGCTTAAAAAAATATTAAAAAAGAAAATAGTAAAGGCAAGCAATCGACATAACAATCGTCTAGTAGTTAGAGCATTGGCTCTCGACTCGGAGGTCATGGGTTCGATTCCCGCATTGGAACAACAAAAAAATGTTGTTTCCAAGTTTGGTTAGGACAATGCAGGCTGATCACCTGATTGTCTGACAAGAAAGATGATCCATGCGTCAGATGGGAATGTAAAAAGTCGGACCTGCGCCTCATCTCTCGTCAGTCGTGTCGGCTATCCATACCACTGGATAACCAGAATAAAGAAAGAGAGAGTGCTCTTGTGTACTGTGCACACACTTGGGCACTATAAAATTACTCCTGAGTAACTGGCCTGGTTTCAATTAAACCGGCCACCGTCACCGAAATCGGTGGGGGGAGTAATTATTATTAAGCAATTGACCTTGATATCAATTTCGTATTTCTTGTCTCCCTTAGGGCTGTTCTTGTAGGAGTACGTGCTGACGACGTTCTTGCCGTCCTTCAGTTTGAACTCGATCTGGCCCTCGGCGTTCAACTTCAGGTTGTCGTAGTCGGTGTCCTGGAGCTTGTGCTGGAGTTTGATCAGCGAGGCTGCTGCTCCGCGTTTCTCAGCGTCGGCCAGTTCGAAATCAAGATGGCCATTGAGTATCTGTAACACATCATGACAGATTGTAATTTGGAAATTTGTATTTTATGAAATAGGGAACAAACGAGCAAGCGGATTTCCTGATGGAGAGTGATTGCCGTCGAAACCAGTATCAGAGCAGTCACAAGACTTTAACGTCACGACAATAGTAATCAGCGGAACATACATAGCTCACAAGCTATGTATGTTCCGCTGATTACTATTGTGGTACTTACATTGTTCTTTTCGGTCAATTCTCTGTCTACTTTGAGAGTCAGACATCTTTCAGTGGGTAGAACGATCTCGACGTTGCTGTGTATTTTGCCGATAGCAGCAATGATGCCGTCTTGGTGGACGTTGACTTCGGTTGTTTTGCCGGCGTATTGGAACTTGTTTCTAAAAAATACGATCATAAAATTTTTGAACTACAAAATAATACAAATACATTGTACAGTACATAGAAATATCCCTAAGTACCTGAGAAGGGCTATAAGGAATTGTATCTTAAAAGTTTTGATGGTAAAAAATTATGAGTTGTTTTCGAGCAATTTTTTAACACTTAATACTCACTTGCTGTCGATCAGTTTGTCGGTTTTCTTGTTGCTGGTGCTGAAGTGCATCTTGTCGTTATTGTCTTTGTCGAAGTTCAGGTAAAGGTCTACTTCAGCATTGTATACTGGGTCTTTGATTACGAATTTAGTTTCACCCTTGATCACTCGTTGGATCTAAAAAAAACAATATTTTGTTAAAATAATAATCCCAAGGGGAACTTTTAGTTCTTATTTAATCTATGTGAGTGGTAATGTTTTACCTTGTTGAAGTGAACCATGATGTTTCCGTTTCCTTTGCCATCCTTTTCGTTCATTTGGAATTTACCGGTGGCTTCGATGTTGTTTCTCAATGCCAGCTTCAGTTGACCGTTAGGGTTGGCTCCGCGGTTCAGCTTTAGCAAGAAATCGATGAGTTGACCACTCTTGCTAGCGATAGTCGCGTGGGCTGAGTACAAATTGCTGTTGTCGATACCTCCAATGTCGAATCTGGAAGAAACAGAAAAAAACATTTTAAACATTTACTCTGCTGCAATATAACGCGGTGAGACTCAAAAACGAACTTTACATAAAGTAACACAAAAAAGTAATCCCACCAAAAACATTTTCATGTAAAGTAATGCCAAGATCGCACTGTCAAAAAGTTATCAAATCTCATGTAAAACCAAGCCTCTGACTCTACACGCCTTAATTCTACAAGCCTAACTTGACAAACTCTACACTTTAATCAATTTATGTGGTCTGGACATTTGCTTGGGCGTAACAGTAAATTACTGACTGTTTTTATTATACTATTCTTGTATGAAACGGCCAAGGCACATAAATTGACTGAGTTGTAGATTTTGTAAAGTTAGGCTTGTAGAGTTAAGGCGTGTAGCGTCAGAATCTTGGTTTTCTGAGATATAATAACTTTTTGACACAGCGATCTTGGCACCACTTTTTACTTACAGAATACTCGGGAAATAATTATTTCAATAATAAGTTAAATTTTTCTAATCTAAGCGACGAACTACGACATAACTAACAGAGTTCATAATATATGCGATAGATGGCGCTTTTAAACAAATTTAACTTTCATCCCCTAGCTTATAAGAGGTTGAAGGATAAAAGTTCCAAGTTTGAGATTATTGTATTATTACACAAGTAACATTATTATGTTAGGTACTTGTGTAATAATACAAGCACACGTACCAAATTTCAGCTTTCTAGGACATTCGGAAGTACCATATAATTTTATTGATCATCAGTGAGTTAGTGACGAAATCAGGCGTTTTAAGATATCACTAAAATCTAAAGTTTAGAACTTGATTGCATATCAAAACTTTATATGTTTAATAAGTTCGCTACTGGGAACATTACATATCCTGAAAATTTAATTTATCTGGTATAATCCAATCCTAAGTTATGAGGGTTCAAAAAATCGACAGAACACTTCGAGAAAAGGTACTGCCCTTGCGTTTTGCTTAAATTGGTGGGGGCACTACCAGATAACGAAACTTACTTGATATCTTCCACTTCATTGCCACTGCCTGGCAACACTGCCTTCAAGTGACCAATAGCTCCAACATTGATGTCGTTAGACTTAATCTTGTGAAGAACTACTCCAGACAATTCGTAGCGTCCGACTCCTTTGAAGTCGATGTAGTTTTCAAAGTTAGATTTCTCGTTTGATACTACGTCACGTTTGACGAGTGCTTCTACAGCCTGTTTGTCGAGAGCTACGTTGGTCTTAATACGATAGTCTCCTTCCTTCTTAATGTTTCTGCGAGCTTCGATGTTGAATTGAGCTCTTCTGTCAAGGTAGTTGCCTTCCAAGCCGAAGTCGAATTTCTTATTATCAATCTCAAAGTCAAGTACGGCTTTAGCTGGTAGCGCACGAATTTCAACTGAAAGAAGACGCATTAAATTAATTAGTTACTTATTACACTGTTAAATAAAATTGAATATTAAGAATACTTATTTTGTTACTTAGAATACTAAGAATATTTATGTTATCTACTTTTAACAAAATATTTTGTGGAATAATAAGATTCAAGTAGTGTTACTGTAACTTACACTTGTTCTTGGAAATAACGTTAAAATCATTCTCGCTGCGTGATCGTTTTAAGAGTTGGTTGAAGATGACACAGTTTTCTGAGCTTCTTAAATCACCACCGTACCATAGTTCAACATCGTTGTGGGCGACCTGTGAATAATATTTATAATAATACTCCGTTCCTATTTAATATGATATAAACGTTAACAATAATAGCAATGAAACACATAATGCTACTAATTTAAATGACACTTATATACCGTGCAATATAGAAATTGTGTCTTTGCACAATTATAATTTGGATGAATTTTATCTGTTTGTTTACGTTTAGATATACATAAGATCTTATTTTGTTACTTTTTATTGGTTATGGGCCATGATACTTACAGTATCAGTATTTTCGAAGTGTCCGTTAACTTTGAAGTTGATGTAAGGATTGATTGTGTTCTGGAACTCAATCTTGACGTCGTTCTCCTTCAGAGCTCCGCTCAGTAGCACACGCTGTTGGCCCTGGTTGATCTTGAGGTCCATTTCAACACCCTTGGGGTCTGTAGCGAAGTGTCCATCACAAACAATAACGGTTGGAGAGTTAGGTAGGTTAAGCTAAAATTTTAAAGAGATAATATGATGATTATTTATTTGCATACATAAAATATTTTAGGTCAAATATATAAACTACATAAAGTTGTACCTTGACTCCTTGCATTGTGTATTTTTTCGCATTGCCATTGTCTTCTCTGATGATCTGGCCTTCTACCTTGACATTCTGTTTGCCCTTATCCTGGGGCACTTGGTATTCAACAACTGGCTTCATAACCTTTCGCCTGTCGTTGCCATTGATGTCCAATCCAGCTCTCAAGTAGTAGTGAGCATCGTCCAATTTTGCCTCTACCAATAGAGCGTACTCATTTGGTTTAGTATATAATGAGATTTGGTTGTACAGATTTTTGAGTGGTGATTCAATGTTCAGTTTGACAGTTTTTTCCAGGTCATTGTTGATCAATTCTCCAGTTAAATGGGTTCTTCTATTTTGAGATCCTGTAATAATAATGTTAATAATATTATGAGTTCGCAAAGTCTTACATGTAGGTATTAATATATTTTAATTACTGTGTGGTAGTTTGGAATTAACTTCCTATGTACAAAAAATATGTTTCGTATTTACCTTCAGCTTCAAACAGAAGTTCAATTCCGTATTTGCCATTTTTCTCATCTGATGGTAAAACTCCTCTGACGTGATAGCCACGGAGGTCATTCTTCTCAAGTACAAGTTTGATCTTAGATGGTCCAACCAACGGCCATTTGGCCATGAACTTGGAAATAGATTCTTGTGCCTTTGGACCTAACGTAAAAAGAAGTATTTTTAATTTTATAATTATGTACCTACAACATAATAATTCTATTAATTAGCAATATTATAGCACTCACCAGATACTGTGAAGGGCAGAGAGATTTCTCCACACAGGTTCAAACCGATCATTCCAGCTAATTGATCGAAGCAGGCAGTGTATTCCTTCTTTTCAGCTTCTACTTTGACTGGAATATGCTTCTCTTGTTTGCCTTTCTCTGCGCTGAAGAATACCATCTCATTGGAGGCAGTGAGAATTTCTTGTTTGTCAACAGGCAGGCCCCATTGGAGGTCGAAACCTTGGCCGTTTTCAATAACTTTAGCGATAACGTGACTGCCGGTGGATGAGTGCAGATTGTTGGAGACCTTGAGACCAGTGGCCATGCAGTCGGCATCGATCATCATGATGAGAGATAATTCGACATCAGTGCTTGGCACCAGTTTGATGTCGACCTTAGCGTTTTCTGGGTTTCTTAGGATTTGACGGATGTCAACAGATGATGATATATCAAGACGACCGGTTGCTGATCCTACAAAGTCCAATTTGAGTGGTAAACCAGCTGATGTGGGGTAGGCGAGCTCGGCGTCCAGGAAGAGAACGTGACTGCGGAAGTCATGCTGAAATTATAACAAAAACAAGATTTGTAGGTAAATAATGTTGTACATTAAATTGCAATAAAATATAGATTTCGCAGTATTATACAATATGTAGTCATAAGTTATACTTACTTGGAAGCGCTTCATTTCGTCCAGTCCGCTGTTAACCATCTTGAGGGCCTCATCCAGCCAGTGGTTGAAGTCGAAGCCTTTGTCGTCGCCGAGGGATAGGAAGACGGCATCGGATCCGAACAGCTTAATGTAGATGTCCAGGTCCAATTCGTTGTGGAAAGAGTTTGATTCAGCCTTGATCTAAAAATAAATTCTGTATTTTAAATGATGACTTTGATAAAGTTCGATATTTTCTTTATTTACTTTCCAACTATAAGAGATACGTTTCTTCTTGTGTATTATATCTCTGACAAGTTAAACTTATTTTACCTGCTTGTCCATGTTGTCAACATCGCTCTTGATTGAACGACGTCCTCGCACACTGCCTTCGACCTTGCGCATCGATTCGCTGATCTTGCGGCCAAGCTCATCGTGAAGATCTTGTGGGCTCTTGGTTCTCAAGAAACTCTTGGGACCGAGGAAATGTTCAACGACGCGATCCAAGTTGCCTTGACGAGCGCCGATCTATGACAAACACTTTAGGCGTTAATAACATAATATAATTATGTATGTAGAAAATAGGATCAAATAATTACTTCCTTGTTCTTCTAATTAAAAAGCGTATATTTTGTTTTGTCATATTTTCATTATGCTTGGTATTTTACTGCATAATTTCATTCTGTCAGAAAATATTACCAATGTAGGGCTCAGACAACTGGCAATTGAATTGAATAATTGCATACTATTCAGTGATCACCCAATTGGTTATAATGAGACCGACATCCCATACTCGATCTATAAACATTACAAGCTATGTGCGCATTCTCAATGTGTTACGCTTCTTAAATTTTTTTTTGTAGTTACTTATTTGTTTACCTCGAGGAGGTTGACACTGTGTCCGAATACTTCGGTGGTGAGATTCAGGCTGGCAGATCTTGGCAGGAAGGAGTCCTGAGAGTAGATGACGGTTTGGTCGAGGTCTCCGCCGATACCGAGAACATCTACGTTGAAGCTCAGCTCGCGGTAGAAAGAGTATTTCCTGGAGGAGGAGATGCATTTTTTGATAAAAGAGTAATAGGCAATTTGACGGTTTTCAGATGTTTGCTCTCATAATTAATTTTTTTCATAATGACGAGGTTTTTATTAGGTGTCAAGATGAGTCGCTCACTATCGATAACATAATAATTATTGTATTTCTTTTTGTATTTATTGGATATAATAATATTAAGGCTATTAAGTAAACGTTTTTCTCATATACTTCAAATATTTGAATGTAATACAATACGTTCTTGTGACATTTAAAGGTAAGGAATCGTATATATAATTAGTGTAGTAACCTGTCGTCAACTCTGAATTTCTTAGGGATGCCGATATTGCCGTAATGCCGACGGGCGTGCTGCTTGTCTGGGTTGGCCGATGAGCGAATGAACGCCAGAGAGGAACTGATAAAGCGACCCACTGTAACAAAATCAACTTTTTATATTATATTGCTCAAAAAAGTATATTATGGTTTTTAACAACAATAAACCAAACTAAAGCAGGAGTTTTAAAAACCGTTTTAAATTAATTAAACTATTTTCCATTTATTTTAGCGAAAAAGTACTAACAAGAAATAATATCTCGTATGGCATTGATTTAGTTGATAATTAAACACAAACAAATTAATATTCCGTTTTTAAATCTATCGCAAACGAGAAGAAAAAAAACCCACACACACACAGACACGACAAACTTATAACACCTCTCTGTTTTCGTGGGGGGCTAAACTATTTTACCTTGGTGTATAGGCTCGCTGTCCAACAAAGTTTTAATCTCATTGGCGGACTTGCCGCACGGGCAGGCGATGACGGCGAGGTACGCCTTGATACGGATCTCAGAGTCTAAGTTGCGGTTCTTCATGATGTCCAAAGCGGTTTTCTTGATCTGATGAACAGAAAATGTTTCGTAATGGCACATAATTTTTACTTAATTATACTAAAATAAAATTGACTGAAATCCCGAGCACCACGCTTCAGGGACGTTAGTAGTTGATGATGATGATGATAGTCTAGATATTATAAAAAGAACAAAATATTATTATCACAATATCTTATATTGAGCTTTGGAGTACCACAGGGTAGTACCTATAGTTCGCCACTTGTATTTAGAGCTTTTCAAAAAAGTAATTCTGTATTTCAAACTTACCTTAGCAGAGCAAGGGTCAGCTAAGAAGGCTTCAAGAGCGTTGACTCTGACGCGAGCCTTAACGCCATTGTCGTTGGCGCAGTGAACCAGCTTGTCGATAAGACTGTCCTCCAAGTGACGGATGTTACGGATACCTTTAAGTACAGCTACGACCTGATGGACAAAATAATATAAAGTTTTTTTCCATTGGAATGAACAAAGCAAGCTTCTGCTTGCTTAAGACAAATTGACGTCTGTTTGATATTTTATATTTTAGAACTATATAGAGCTAAAATAATCACTAGTTTTTAAACTTACTGTGTCTTCCTCGGTCTTTGTCTTGGGCTTGCAGTTTTGTAACTTAGCGGCGAACTTCTTGCTAAGGGCGGTGATGCCTTCATTCTTTTCGTGGTGGCAATTGTGGTCTCTGCAGTAGATACCGGCCAGAGCACCGACTCCAAGGTATACGTTCTTTGGAATATCAGGAATATCGAGTAGACCCTGAGAAAATATCAGAACATTATTATCATCACACTCTGCCTTAGACTGTGAAAAAAATAATATACTGACTGTCAATATTAATTCTTACCGAAGCAGCTTTGATAGCGTCGTTGTTGACATGTTTTGCGTTTCCTAAAGACAAGAAGACGAGGTTCTGTTCGATGGTATTAAGAACTTTGCTCTTCAGGATGTTGATAGATGCGTCAATACTGTAGCCTGTGCCCGTACGGAGAAGTCCGTCGATGAAGACACGTCTAAAAAGTAAGAAAGATGACGTTAATAATTTGAAATTTTTTTAACATATTGTGTTCTTTTTTATTATTTGCTACATTATGTACTACTTACTTTTCTAAATTGTTGCCTTTTACTTGTCCAAAGACTTTCAACAAATCCTCTTTGTTGGCACTGCGCATGATCTAAAAGAAAATATTTTTAATAATAAAAATTTACGTATTAATTTTTATATTTTAAATATCCTATATTCGCGTAGCTTACCCTAACGAGCTGAGCGAATAGACCAGCGGATTTAGGTGTGGCACCATTTCCGAGAGTCTTGCAGGTTTCCTTGACTGCAGCTAGAACGTCTTGTGCGTTGCTGTGTTCAGCGCGGGCATTGTGAGGGTTCTCAAAAATAATAGTGCGAGGTTCAGGACAGCTGGCTTTTATGTCTCCAGCGGTGGTTCCACTCAAAGTCAATTTGGTGTTGACCTGAGCGCGGGCTCCATTTTCTCCGACAGAGAAGGGTCTATACAAATATTCTTCAACTGCGGAGATCTTTTCTGGGACACCATTGTTGAGTTTAGCTTCCACATTTAAAACTGATCTTAGGATTTGAGTGTTCTTGATTTCCTGAAAAAATATAGATGTATTTAGCGCTTTCAGAATTTTGAGAATACAATTTAAACCTAAAGCCACTTCAGTGGCTTTAGGTTTAAAATATTTGAATACCCTGAGTTAAGAACCTTATAATACTGTAATTACGACAAACCAATTGGTTGTTATTAAAAAGGGGTTGGACTATAAATGCGGCAGAGTTGTCACTGCAACAGATGACTAACGAAGGACGATTAAAAAACTTCTATATCATGTGATGGTGATAATAGTACTTATGGATGTGATAATAGTACTTACAGCAGTAGGGTTGTAGACGGCGGTGACGAGCTCGCTCCTGGTCTGCTCGCGGTGCGCGCAGCGGCTCAGGTCGCGGGTGCGGTGCAGCAGCACCCTGCTGCCCTCGTGAGATGAGGATACATCGGTGGGACACGCGCCGAATACGTCAATCTTATGAGTAGAAAATATAATTTAAAAATGAATATTCTTGTCTTATATTAGATGTCGGTTCGACAAAATTCTTGAACTATCTTAGATGTTGGTTTTAGAAAAACTGTCTGAGTCTGTTGACGTAACTAGCGCGACAAAAGCTTAATACTCTGTTCAAATCCAATTTAATTTAAGCGTAAACAAAAATAATAAATTCGACCAAATCATATTGATTCATCATTGTATTTCTTTATAGTGCGGTAAATAAGCCACACATTTAAATTAGTAGCATTATGATTCCTTATAGTGTTTTTGATTACGTTAAGATTATATTAATTTATTTGATCTAATCATAGTACATATACGCAACGCTTCGACATAACTATGTAGAACTTTTAATGTTTCACGACTATATAATATACTTTAATGTTAATTGTTTTGCAACTATTTAATTTGCTGTCATACCTGTGTGGAGGACTTCTGCTCAGCTTGCAGCATTGAGATGATGGATCTCTTGATGTTGAGCGAGGGACGATGGTCGTCCTCCTCCGCACAGACCTCGGGGCCGACGCGGCCGTTCTCGTAACTGAACATCACCGCCTTGTCGATACCCTTGGGCGCGGGGTATTTCTGTTGGTAGGTAGAGTAAGTTTTAGTCACACGTTTACTTTTCTGCATCCTCAATTTTTTTCTATCGCAGCTTCATCATAGGATACTGGGAATTTTACTATGGAACAATTAACTACGGCAACCAAAGATAAAATTAGGTTACGTGTGAGGTAATTGCGTCTAAATTACAATGGCATATCTGCAGGAGGTGGGGTAAATACTGTGATATTTTAACTGATTTAAATGAACAACATGTCTAGTGACAAGTTGTTGTTGTTGTTTAAAAAGGGTGGAGGAAGGAAAAGGACTATGTCAGTCCGAATGGCTGTACAATTATTGCGTTGTTATCAAATTTGTGTCTCGGGTTCGAACCCCGGTCAGATATTTTTTTGATTCTTTTTATTATTTTTTTTCATATCAAAAAAGAAAATTACCAAGGTCGTTTACAATTTACATATTATGTAAAAATTAAATCAACAACAAAAATTCTAGTATAGACCATATACAATAATATTATATACTATTGCAATCCGATTTTTTCCGTACTGCGTACTGAACTCCGAGCATAGCTTGGTTTTCCTGGTATCTTATACCATATCAAGATCGTAAGCAAGTTTCCATAAGGCAATCACTTCATTAGTTTTCTCCCTATATCCCGAGAAAGTATCTCTCACCTTGCCATCGGGTCCGGAGATCGCCAGGTTGTTGACCTTCAGCACCATGACGCAGTTGCCCACGGAGCTGACGGACACCTGACCCAGGATCTTGACGCTTGTGTCCTGCTTGTCCGCGCCCGCCAGGTACACGGACACTGTCCCATCCACGTCATAGCGGTAGGTTTGTCCGGGTGCGTACGATTTGCTTGGTGATGCTAAAAATTACGTTATCATAGTTATAAAACTTTTTGAACATGAAAAAATAATTAAAGAAAAAATAATTTCAGACAAAATTGATTTTATTTTCAGATTTTAGGAAATTGTATTACAGTACATACACTAGTTTTAATAAAATTATTTTAAAATTTAAAAGATTACTGCTAAGATCAGTTAGTAGTCAGAAAGGTAATATACTAGATAGTAATAAAAAAATGAAAGTAAATAAGTCAAAGTACTTACATCCCGTACATGCTAAAGAGCATTTATCTGTAACAAATAAACAAACAATTAGAAATCATTAAGTAAATTGGAAACAGAATAAAACAAATCTGAAGCAATATAAAAATGACACCTATTTGCAGGATTACACCAAAAATACGCCTTTAAAATGACGTGACATGTTTCAAACTTTCATCCCCTATTTTACCCCCTTGGGGTTAAATTTTGATAAATTCTTCCTTAGTGGACGCCTACGTCATATAAGAAATACGTGTGCAAAGTTTTTAGCCTTAAGGGCTTAGCCTGTACGATGATACATCAGTCAATCAGCTTTGCCTTTTATATATATTATAGAAGATAAATCCCATCTGAGAAGTAATTTATACTGTTGCCATAAATCGATTCTTATTTTCGTTGTAAGTCCTTTGGAATTGTACTTATAAGTATATTTTTGTAAGTAAATTGCAACAATTTGAATCCCTGTTTTAGTTTCTGAACTATTATCTTCCTCTATCGCTATATTGTTTGCAATTTATGAGTCATAATTAGGAACCGCAAACGGAACTGCTACTATGTAGAATATGTTCCTTGACCCTTCCTATCGTGCTTACATATTTACTTATCTATATATTTTGTTAATTATAACATTATGTATGTTGTTTACTAATTATATAATTGCTCTCATTATTCTTATCGTTTTGATCTTTGAGACTTTCCTGGCTTGAGTCGATATGGTCTTAGAATAGCGTATTGTCAGTACTTTTTACTTTGAGCTTATCAATTCCATAGAATTCTCAAGTAATTACAAATGCTGATGAATATTTATTAGATGTTTTTGATCGGAAAAATATTTCTTCTTCCGAATTCGACAGTGCTATATTTTTTTACAACTTTTACATAATTGTGTTTAAAATCTAGTGTGCATTTTGTACTAAAAGCAGATTATTACTTTGATTGAGCCTTGCTTTGGCGAAATTGGGCTTGGCTGGAGAGTTACTAAGGCCTCGCAGAAAACTAGCGTGAAATAACGCTTGCGTAGTAGTTTACGAATCTAGAGAGGTCTTATATCCGGTAGCTTAGCTGATGCTGGTCTTTATGAGAGCAATAATAACCATACGGTAACAAGTTTTTCAAACAAAAGTGTTGTGTACGTATATTTGCTTATCCGTCCGTCTGTCACATGATCGATATACTTGCAGCCGCGCAATTACCCAATTTGTCAGATGAGGGGGCCACTTGTCTACCGACTTTGGGCCCCGGAGTTATTGACTTTTATATCCAGTTGTACTGAGTGCATTAAAGTTAAATTATTCCAATAACATGTAGAGAGGGATAGGATTTGAAGATCAAAAATAAAAATATCAAATTATAGAGAGATAAGACTTATGATCGAACGCCTGGTAGATATTGTGATCATCTTAATTGCTTCAATCAACTTTTGGTTAATTAGAGTGGTGACGCTTTACTTACCTCACTTGTCATGCGATAAGATATAAAAGTAAGATTTAAATGAAAAATAATATCAAAAATTCTTTTAAGATTTACCTGCTAGGATAACAAAATATAAGATTAATTTTTTGAGATCTAATCCGTGTAAGCTTTTTAGGTCGACTTGTACTCGAATTTAAATAATCTTTTCGCAAACATAACTTATATCCTACCAAAAGTCTTTTTATCTCCAAACCTACACAAGATTAGGTAAATTAGCGATGATGTGACATAAGACATAATAATATGCACACTTAAGTTAATTCTTATGATGTAACAGTTTTTAACTATCCCGGTATTGATATTGTGATAGGCATTAGATACATTTTATTATATAATGTTAGTAACCTAAACCCTTAATGTGCTCATTGCCTACAGTCAAGCTGCTACACCAGTTTTGTGTGAAACAGTTAAATGTTTGTGAAAGTTAAAAGTTGAACCAAATAAATGAAATATACGAATATATCATATGGTTAATTAAACCCAGTGATGAAATTGTGATGTTTTTTCAACAAGTAGGTAGGTACTGCGATAAGGGGGGGTCGGAGGTGGGGACATTATCTTCGTCGTTCATTGTCAAGGCAAACGGACCTCTTTGTTAGAATTATCACTGGAAAAGTTTATAAGGAGTTCGTTACTTTTAGCTATAGCTCGCTTTTTCCCGCTTCTCCGCCCGTGTAATTACACAATTGACTATGTTTAAACCAGAGCCTTAACTACTAACATGCCAAATTTCATCAAAACCTGTTCAGTAGTTTTTGCGTAAAAGAGTAACAAACATCCATCCCCACAAACTTTCATATTTATAATACTTAGTAGTAAGTTCGTATTAAAAAAAATTCTCTTAAAGTGTTTATATATGACCATAGTTAAAACTTGATGACCACCCGTGACTTTGCAAAAAAAAAAAAACCGCAGGGGTACCGAACTTTTTCCGCGCTAAAAAGTAGCGTATGTCCGCGTGGTCTACTCTATATCTGTGTAATTTTCAGAGTATATTCTATGCGAACAAATAAATTAATTAGCTAGGCATTTGAAAAATCACATTCGTTTCTTGTTTTCTAAATGCTGCAAAAATGATGTTTCTTAATTTTACAGAATTTGTAGCTTTTCATCCTTACTTTCTCGATCTTTGTTTTGTCAATTGAATTTGATATTAAATTTACACGCTAGAAAAGCAGCTTGGCAAACAAATAAATAGATTTGTTCTCTGGTGCTCTACCGAGCCACCTCATGGATCCAAATCGCTATTTTGTGTTTATAATAAACTAATTGTAAGCAAACCCAATAAGTTACAATATCCGTTGCCAAGAGAATAATTATGACTTGTTATAATATTAATAACGATTTGCAGTAAACAAACGATAACTAGCTAACTTTGACCCGCGATTGTGTTATCTTTCATTGTCAAGTAGCAGCGGCTTTCTTCCACAACGATACATATAATGTATTAAATAGTTCAGCAAATCTTACATCTATACTAATTCTATACTATTCTATATTATAAATGCGAAAGTGTGTCTGTCTGTCTGTCTGTTACCTCTTCACGCTTGAACCGCTGAACCATTTTTGACAAAATTTGGTACAGACATACGTTGTGTCCTGGGAAAGGACATAGGATACTTTTTATCCCGCAAAAAAAGTTATAGTGTTCCCGAGGGATATTGTATTTACGCAGGTGGAGCCGAGGGCAACAGCTATATATTGTTAAGCTATTTATAATGTTAAGTAGTTTTTAAGTAAGTATTATCGATAAAATTTGTTGCTTACTAGGAATTTTGTTGCCCGTCTCACATATTCAAGTAAATGCCTCCGCCTTAAAAGTTTAACGCCTTCGTAAGTGGATAAGAGCTTGAGCTCTAGACTTCGTGAGTCTTAGGTTCAATCCCCGCATTGCAACAACGAAAAATATTGTTTCCAAGTCCACCTGATGGGCACATAAGTGATCTATGCCTCGGATGGGCATGTAAAAAGTCGGTCCTGCGCCTGATCTCTCGCCAGTCATGACGATCATCCGTCATCCGTCCTACTGTGTTACGAGATGCTCTTGTATATTGCGCACACACTTGGGCACTATAAAACAACGCCTGCGTAGCCGGATATGTTTCAACAAAACCAGCTACCGCCACCAAAATCGATATAGGAGCTTTTTTTAAGTTGTTTAACCCAACATCCCTTTTCACAAGTTTTGTTTTGACATAACGATTATTACTAATCAAATTAGTCAAATTTCTCTGGGCACTATAAAACAACGCCTGCTAGCCGGATATGTTTCAACAAAACCAGCTACCGCCATCAAAATCGATACAGGAGCTTTTTTTAAGTTGTTTAACCCAACATCCCTTTTCACAAGTTTTGTTTTGACATAACGATTATTACCTATCAAATTAGTCAAATTTATCACGGGAGCGTTTATTGTGTTTCTTTTATATTTATTACGCAGTCCAATAAAAGTAAAAATAATAAGAAATAAAAAAACGTTAGGGAGTCATGTTTGTAGAAGCTGTAAGAGTTCTACATAAATTATCAATAGTTTAGTAGAAATAAACGTTCTTGTTGGTAAGTTTTATTTAAGGTTAATATATAGGTAGAGATAATATTTTTTACTTAAGCTCTAAAGCATCTAAAAACAATGAAAAATCTCATATTATAACTTTTTTAAATCGCTTGTATTTTGATGGGCTTTTGCCTGATATTTTAATGAGATTTACTTATAGAAGTTAGAGAGTTGATATATCCCACAGAAACACTTTTTTGGGATGAAAAGTAGCCTATGTGTTAATCCAGAACCTAAACTACTTCCATTCCAAATTTCATCAAAATCCGTATACTAGTTTTTGCGTGAAAGAGTAACAAACATCCATCCATCCATCCTCACAAAAGTTTCACATTTATAATTTAGGACTATAAAAAAAAAACTCACTCGAATAAGCCGGGGTCCATAATACGGCGAGGAGTAATACACTAATACTTATAGTAGTCGTCCCCATGATGAGGGATCACAGTCTTCTGCCTGCTATCAGGTACACCAACACCGCGTCGCGCCGGTAGAATGGTGAATGCAGCGCGGCGCGCGCGCACACTCTTTTATACACTTGGGTAAAGCCGCCCGCAGCTCGCAGGCATGGGAGCACTGTACGGACAAACGCTGCGATTACCGCAACTATTGACGCTCTATAAGCCAATTGTTTGCACACCAATTGATCTATATAGAGATATATCTGTGGAACAGAGTTTCTATAGTAATTTATGCGTTACAAGAAATGTTGTAAGAAATTTTATACCTTTTATAAGCTTATAAAAGCTAATAATATTAAAAATCGGAGACTAGGGTGTTTTCAATATCTCTGTATAAATGATACAACGTAAACTTTCGACTTATAATGTTACATTTAAAAATAGTGTCAACACCTCATAGTTTCTGAATAACCTCATAGAATTCTATTGATTTATTTTATAAATTGCAAAAATAATCCAGTATAAAACTTATGTAGATAATAATAAGTTCTCTACTGGATTATTTTTTCAATTTACAAAATAAAATAATAGAATTATATGTACTAGCTAGTACATCATTTACCGCGGCTTCGCCCGCGTAAATATAGTATCATCCCACGGGAATCTTTTACTTTTTCGAGATAAAGAGTAGGCTATATTTTAATCCAGAACCTATACTAATACCACCACAAATTTCATCGATATCCGTTTAGTAGTTTTTGCGTGAAGGATTGACAAACATCCATCTATCCATACATCTTACCTCCACATTTATAATAGTAGTAGGATATTTTTATATTTTTAATAGAAAAAAAACATTAAATATCATTTTTAAATCAAGTACAATATATCCTGTGGTTGCTGCGTTTTATATATCGCAGTGACACACCGTAGTGCGCGTCGGGGCTAACGGAAAATATTGACATAAACATAATTTAGGTTTGTAACAAAGGTCGCTGTTAGGATTATTCCTATTGACAGGCAAATAGGATGTAGTACATAGGTACATAACAGTATATGAACTTCATATCATTCATAATAATTGATGTAACTGACCCCAAAAGTTCGCTAAAACAATAATAATATTCCTGTTATTTCGTTAGGGTAAATTTTCCTCCTAGTGCTTGGGATGATTTTAAACTTATCTAAGGATTCTTTATCCGTCTTAAACATTGTTAAACGTGACGACCCGTGCTTCGTTACAAATGGGTTGGCACGGCCGGATAAATGCCAATGAAATCCGGGGGGAACTCACGCTTGGGTTGTGTTTCACCGAGTGAGGTTACCGGAGGCCCAAGGGTTGGGGATTTTAAGGACCAGCCGGTCTAATCGTCTTTTCAGCCTGGTGACGTCCACTGCAGGACATAGGCCTCCCCCATACATTTTTTTTTTTTTTTTTTTTTTTTATGAAATATGGGGGCAAACGAGCAAACGGGTCACCTGATGGAAAGCAACTTCCATCGCCCATAGACACTCGCAGCATCAGAAGAGCTGCAAGTGCGTTGCCGGCCTTTTAAGAGGGAATAGGGTAATAGGGGAGGGTAGGGAAGGGAATAGGGTAGGGGATTGGGCCTCCGGTAAACTCACTCACTCGGCGAAACACAGCGCAAACGCTGTTTCACGCCGGTTTTCTGTGAGCCCGTGGTATTTCTCCGGTCGAGCCGGCCCATTCGTGCCGAAGCATGGCTCTACCACGTAAAGTTTCCAGTGCGACCGGTCGCTCGCGGCCTGTATCCACCGACTCCCTGCGACATTTCTCAGGTCATCTGTCCACCTGGTGGAAGGCCGTCCTACGCTTCGACATCCAGTTCGTGGTCTCCTCTCGAGAACCTTTCGGCCCCAGCGGGAATCGGTTCTGCGGGCTATATGTCCAGCCCATTGCCATTTTAACTTGCTAATGCGCTGGGCTATGTCGGTAACTTTAGTTCTGCTATGGATTTCCTCATCTCTGATTCTATCACGTAGAGAAACTCCGAGCATAGCCCTAGCAGGTCTAATATGGCCACATTAAGCAAATTGGAAATTAAAATTAAAAAATGATATTTCATAGTAATTTTAGATTGCAGGTGCACAGGTGCTACCAGAGGAGTTACAAGTATACCTCTGGTGTTGCGAGTGTCCATGGGCAGCGGTAATCGCTTATCATCAGATGATCCATCTGCTCGTTTCCTGGTCGATTATAAAAAAATGATTTATGGATAGATGTTTGTGTTCTCTTTCAGGCAAAAACGTCTGAACGGATTTTAATGAAATTTGGTATGGTTTTAGTTTACCCTCTGAATTTAACATAGACAACATTTTATCTGGGGCCCGTGGGATACTAATACGTGCGGGCGAAGCCGCGGGCAAAAGCTAGTAATTAATATAATATTCTTTGCCCTTGGCCCTGGCGGCAGTAGAATATTTTGATGTTTATTAGAGGACTGCTTAAGTTGGTTATATCATTCTACTATCTCGATCACATCAACTCACAACTTTTCTTCAAATAATTTATTTGAAAGATTTGCATACTACATAATAATTGTAGAGATAAGGGGAGCTTATGCTAAATTAATACATTATCCCGCGGGAACACTATTTTTTCGGAATAAAAATTATCATATGTTCTTTCCCGGGACCCAAAGTATGTCTACCTATACCAAATTTCATCAAAACCGGTTCAGCGGTTAAAGCGTGAAGAGGTAAGAGACAGACAGACAGGCAGACACACTTTCGCATTTATAACATTAGTATAAACTAGCTTTTGCCCCCGTCTCCGCCCGCGTAAATACATTATTTCACGGGAACACTACTTTTTCGGGATAATAAACCCGGGACCCAAAAAAAAAATGATGTCTGTACCAAATTTCATAAAAATCGGTTCAGCGGTTAAAGCATGAAGAGGTAAAAGACAGACAAACAGACAGACACACTTTCGCATTATAATATAAAGTATAGAGTATAGATTTGTCTCAGATTAGAGAGCTAGGTATAATTTCATAAGTTTTACACCAGTGTATATTTAGAGGTCAGTGACTCGATAAATACTCGAAGGCTAATGTGACCTCACGTAACCGACAACCGACACATTCGTAGCTTATCACTTATATAAGTTCTATAACTCAAATTAGGCAGTTATACAGATATACAGATTTTGAGGTTATGAATATGTGCAAACTTACAGTAGACATAATATTATGTACATACTACATATCGCCCATACGGCGCGACGCCTGGATATTCTACCACCCGTTCTTTTCGAACCTAAAAATAAGGAGGGTAGGAATCTAGTGGCTGAATATGGGATAATCCGAACTGATAGTGAATGATCGGGGATAGGTATTTAAGGTTAGCAATCCAGCATCATTGTCAGTCCGGCCAGATCCGACCGGATTCCCATCGATCCGGATTGATCAAATCAGATTTTTTTTCGCTTTTTGGTTCAAAATGTACCTACTGTTAGTAAGATTATCAAGTGTCATTGTACATACTTACCTAATCTATACATCTATACAGATAAATAAAAATGAAGTGTCTGTTTGTAATTTAAAAATAACAGTAGATATAGAGAGCTACTTTTATTTTAGGGTTCCGTTAAATAAAATAAGATTCCGTTTCCGTTAGCTCCATGCAAACGAAGTTGCGGGCATCACCTAGTATAGAGATAAGTTTAAGGAAACTGGGATTTTAACTGTAGCTTCTCAGTATGTTCTATCAAATGTATTATAATATGTTAAAAAACATTAAGCCTATTCAAAAATAAAAGTGACAACCACAATAGAAATACGAAATACACACTGGGTTATGAGAGTAAAGGAAGAGAGAGTGCTTTTATGTACTGCGCACACACTTGAGCACTACAAAATTACTCCTCCGTAACTGGCCTGGTTTCAATGAAACCGGCCACCGTCACCGAAATAAAGATAGGCTATAATAAAAATTATTTTATTATAGCCTATCTTTAGTTTTGAAATCTTTGGTTTGTAATGTATAAATGGATTATGGACGAACTGCAGATTGGATTGAGCCTGCAGCCTCATGCCGATTGGACTATATAGGTAGTATAGCTGCTGGTCATTTAGAGCTTAAAACAATTAATAATCTTACTACTATTGTAAATGTAAAAGTTTGTGAGGATGGATGGATCTTTGTTACTCGTTCACGCGAAAACTACTGAGGTTAGATTGTAAAATAACTAATGCGATTATAAAATATGTCGAAATATTTATTAATATATATTTATAATCTAACGAAAAATAATATTTTAAATTAAAGGCAGAATATTCACGTCCGATGTCTATCAACATTTTACAATTTAACGGTGATATATAAACAACAACCCTACCAAATTTTATCAAAATCTATTCAGTAGGTTTTGCGTGAAAGAGTCACAAACATTCAGCCATCCTCACATTTACTAATGCATCGCAATATTTATAAAAGATTATTTATTTATAGACAACAAACAAATCATTAACGTTAATATTTTGTTATTACCATTTATGAGCTTAAGGTAATAACGGTATAGACGTTTCACATATTTAGTGATAAACAATTATTATTGTTGTATTTATTTTAATCTGCGAAACAAATAGTCCTCCCTGATGTTTAACATTTACTTATAACCAAAACTCTAAAGCATACGGTCAGTATTATATCCAGCTTGGAAATCCAGCACCAGTACTTATGGCCGTCATTTGAGTCAATATAGTGTCAATCTACGAGCTTACTATAATATAATAAAGAGGAAAAGTTTGTTTGTTGGTTTGTATTGAATAGGCTTCGAAACTACTTTTTTGACCGATTTTGTTGAAATTTGGCACAGATGTAAAGTAGACCACGGGAAAGGACACAGGCTACTTTTTATCGCGGAAAAATATACGGTCTCTACGAGATTAACTTTTGCGCGTACGAAGTCTCGGGCAACATCTAGTCATTTATAATTTTTGCCTACAAGTCCGCTTCAAAGCCGCTTCATTGTATTTGCTGGCTGGACGATCACTATCACAGAGTAGAAAATATATTATATACGTAAGTACATAATATAATATATTATGTAGGTACGCAAGTAGGTACAGAGAAAAGGCTTTCGTAGAACGAACATTGGTTCGTTCTATGAAAGAAGATCCAAATTCGAAAATTTTGACGTCCCCGTTTTATTATTTGATTATTACTTATTAGAGAATGTGTTACCTTTTATACAGCAAAAAGTACACGTTCGGGTTGTTTTAAAATTTCAAGGGAGCGCAACGTTCACAAGTGGGAAAATTGTGAATAATTTTTACCCTTGGTCCCTTTTAGTTTATTTTGATTTGTTGTATTGTGTTCACCATTTTGTGCGAGTTATGACGTAAAGTAATGGTTATTAATATTATATTAATGGCAAATATTGTTTACTTCTCTTTTGTCTGGGGTTATGGCCTTCAATTCAGAATATAGCTGGTTTAACACGTTCGCTGCGAGGCTGATTTTTTTGTACCTAGCATACCATGCGATACCAGGTATTTTCGATCTTGTAATAAGTTTTTATCATATGCGAACTAGGTTTTAATGGCCCGGTGAAACCCGTTCATAGAAATATGATCCCAGGATCATCAATGTTAGGATTGAATGAATGAAATTTCGCGTGTATAAAGTTCATTAGTGGACCTATTTGAAACTACCTTCGCCCGGGAATTGGACAGAAACTTGATACATTTTTTAAGAAGAGAGGTACCAGGTTTACCAGACCTGTTAAAGCACTGTAAAGATAAAGTAAAAGGGTTGGGACAATAAAACAAATGCATCAAATCGACAAATTATAATATAATAATAATTAATAGTTAAAAAAAAAAAAACAAAAAAAAACAAGCTTATTGAATTGTCATTGACTCTTAATACGTATGCAAAGTTTCAAATTAATTAGAATTCTGGAAATAGTTAAATATCGTGCTCAAAGCTTCCGTTACAAACAAACATACATACATATATACATACATACATACATAGGTACATACATACATACAGCCTAAGCTTATGAAAGCGTGTTAAAAAGAAAATAAAAAGAATGATAAAATTACTATATTATAATTAAAATTATAATTAAAATCAATCGACAACAAATAACGCACTGGACAGCACTAACCGCGGCGCATGCGCCCCTTCCCCGCTCAGTGCGGCTACCAGGCCTCAAATCAAGGCCTGGTATTCGCACTGAGCTTATTCAATTTTAATTCAGTGCGAACTATGTTTTAAAAACCTAGTGCATTTTTTAATCGTTAACCGTCATAAGCTTTAAATATGGGTGTTAGATATATAACTATCTTACTCGTACGCGTAATAGTTCCCGAGTTACAGCGCCCGCACTGAGCGAAAGGGCACGATTTTAGAGCCCGCACAGACGGAAAGCAATCAACCAGGCAAATAATGCCTTGCTTCGCAGCGAACGTGTTAAAGTCCACGAAAATGCTTTATTGTAGCTTACAGTTCTATTTATTGCTAATAGCTGTACGCTGCGCTTGCAGCTTTATAATTTGCGTTAATATACAGGTATTTAATTAATAAATAAATGTAAATCATATACAATTTTGTAGTTAAAGAAAAAATTTCATTAATTTGAGCATAAATGAAAGGTCAAGTTGAATGACAATACAATATTTTGAAATTCGATTACTCATAAACGCTTCCATAGTGCAACTTGATTTTTTTATCAGTGATAGACACATCTAAGATGAATCTTTCAGTGTCAGTCACAAGTCGCACTTTTGAGTTTTTTGGGAGAAAAAAAATAAAAACTAAAAACTGGCTTTTTTTTTACGTCGAGGTCACGAAACTTAAATTATTTTTTATAAAAAAAAGTATTTGAAATAGACACGTGGGTGTTTTACTCTTGCATTTAAAATGCATTTCTTCATCGATTTATGCGATAAACAGCATAGGGAAATTTTTTAAGTGAAATAGAACACTGTGCGACGGTGAAATTTGAAAAAAAATTTGAAAACAAAATGTAGGTATGGGATTTGACTAAGTTAAGGCATCGCAAGCGACATGCTACATTCGGTGACATAATATGTCAAACCTTATAGATTTTTGATTTCGAACTTCGCCGTCGGAGTTATCGAATGCATTTTGACTAAAGGCCCTGACCACCCATTTAATCTGCCTGTAAAGGGTAATATAGTGATTTCCCTGATCCTTAACATGTCACCACGTTTGAGAATGATCGAGAAGTGCGATTAGTTAATTGGCAATTAAGATACATTACATTGTATGATATTATGTACATAGTACATCCTGCACGTGTTTAGATAGCCGATAGCCCTCGGTTTGTTGCTGGGCTTATGAAATATGTTTCAATCTTCTAATCAATAAGAAACGAAAATCTATACATAGACTGCCAAAATCATAATAATCCCTTCCTTTTGGGTTCGACGTTAGAAATCAAGCTCGGGCGGCAGCGGGCGTCCTGAAGCGCCCGGAAAATGATCAAATTATTTAACAAAAACGTGTTTGTCAAATATTTTGATACTAGCTGTTGCCCGCGGCACCGCCCGGGTAAATACAGTATCCCTCGGGAACACTGTATTTTTTCGAGATAAAAAGTAGCCTATGTTTTAATCCAGAGCCTAAACTACAAAGATACCAAATTTCATCGAAATCCGTTATGTAGTTTTTGCGTGAAAGAGTAACAAACATCCATCCATATATCCATCCATCCATACATCATCACAAACTTTCACATTTATAATATTAGTAGGATTATATTGGAACCGGTTTGTCAAACAAATAACTACGAAAACATGAAGTTTGTAAAATAAAGATTAGTCAAAGTCATTTTTTTTATTCAAAGTTGGTATTTCTACACACTCGCAAAGGCGGTATACATGCATACAATTACTAGTCTTACAAAATGTTACTACCTTACCTACACCAACCTACACTCCTAAACAAGTTATTTTTTTCTAACCCTTACCTATTGCACAATGCATACGCTTTTAGTCTTTGATGTTACCGCTTGTTACAGTTGTTGTTTTGGCAGAAACCTTAATATTCGCAAACAATAGTGTTTTGTTATAAAGTTTAATTACAGTAAGTTTATTACCTTAGTAATATAACTATCGTAGTTAAATAATAATTAGACCTCCCGGGTCTCCTAACCCATTGTTTAGGTTTAAAAGAAGAGCGACAAATATTCTACTTATTTTGATGTTTTTTTTTTTTGCTCAAATACTTTTTGATCTCATTGTACTCACATATCTATTTATGAATGAGAAGGTAGAAGATTTGCTTGCGTTAAATTAGTATTTTTGAAACTACTAACTATATTAATTAATATGTCCTGCACATTCTATAAACCGGTGCAAATTGCCCCAAGTTACTTTTAGTCCAAGTAAACAAGTAAGAGTACATAATTATGTACTCTTACTTGTTTCAAAGTACAAAGTAGTTGAGATCCATTTTGAGTAGTTACAGCTTTTTTAATATCAATAGATGCTTCACACCACGTCAATCTGGCCCCGTGCTAAGTATCCGAAGAACTTGTATAAACCCATACCTACCCAGACAATAGGAAATATAATAATTTGAATGTTGTTAAAGTTGTTTGTGTGCTAAAGCTTATTATAAACTCAGTGATTTCATTAACGATTGCACACCTTGGGAATAAGATGCCCCCCTGCAAGGCTGCTTTTATGTATTGCTTGTATGCTCTATGTACTTATGATTAATGTTATAAAGATTAAGTTACAACATTGTAAAAATATTTTTTTTTGAAAAGAACAATAATTTTCCCATCTTTTTGTTAAAAGGTGGCTCCGTTCGAGTTTCTTACGCTGGTTCTTCTCGCCGGGCTAGTTTCCGAACCGGTGGTAGGCATCATGTAGGACAATTCTTTAAGCGTTAAATTATAACCTACATGGAAATAAAAAAAATGAGTTTGAGTTTGAATACTTTTATACTATACACATATTAAAGATTTTATTTTAATATACAAATATTATATACACATTCATATACATATTATACACACGATTGTTGAAAACTTTTTTGTTCCACGACAGTCGAGCGCCGACATATTAATATGATACTGAGCCTCAGGGGCCGTCTAATTAGAGTAGGTACTGAAAGATTCCACATTAAGTTTGCTAAAATTAACTTGGGGCAATTTGCACCGGTTTAAAGGAATGTGCAGGACATATTAAATAATTATAATTCATATATTATCATGTTCATGTACGACCGAGGCTTGTGTATTCTCAAATAAGTTTAATGAATTAAAAAAAAAAACGCAATCAAGATAAAAATTTCAGCCATTATAGTTCTTAGGTTTTATTTTTCGTTTATTTCTCATTAGTTATTAAGTTATTGATAAAGTTTTTGTTTATTTTGTAAATTATATTAATTCATATTTGATCAGTTATCGAGCGGGATGAAAAATTATTAAATTACTAAAATGGCTAAAAAAAATAGGGATTGGTGATAAAAAAGTAAAAATTTAGGGTTGTATGTATTTTTAATGCCACATTATAAAAAATAAAAACAAAAAATTTCGTCCAAAAATAAAAAATAAAATTAAGGGTGAACAACCCTTATTACTTAGGGGTATGAAAAATAGATGTTGGCCGATTCTCAGACCTACTCAATATGCTCACAAAATTTCATGAGAATCGGTCAAGCCGTTTCGGAGGAGTACGGGAATTCGTTCCCGTACTCCTCCTACATTGTGACACGAGAATTTTATATAGGTATAAGATTTAAATTATTAAAATATGTCGTACATGTGTTCCCACAGGCTTAGTCGAGAACGTAAACCTTGAGTTCCATGTACTTTTTTCATCGTTTGTGTACCAAATTATTAATATTTACTTAAATCTATAATAATATTATAAACAGGTTAAGTTTGTTTATTTGCATTGAATAGGCTCCAAAACTACTGAATCGATTTTGATGAAATTTATCACATATATAGAGTAGACCACGGGGAAGGACATAGGCGCTTTATCGCGGCAAAAAACATGGTTCCTGCGCGATTTATTTTTGCACTTACGGCAACATGTAGTAATTATATAAGTGTTAATGAATAAATTTCTATTAGATCGTTTACCTACACTATCGCGCGAACTTCGATCCCGTGTATACACAGATAATTACCGCTGGCGATATCGCTCCTACCGGTCAGTAAGTTAATAATATTATAAATGTGCTGAGATTGATAATATAATTCATTACTTAGGTCTTTTTCATCCGTTAGTGGATGATTTATACAGTATTCTTTGAGCGCAGTAACCACTCTTGAAATACTGTAGTGTCTGGAACAGTCGGTTTTTAAATGTCGTATGGTTGCCCAAGCACATACGGCATTCTCATAATATAGTCAGCTTAGTCCAGAGGAATGACTGGTCAATACGTCTGAGGCCAACCATGTACAGGTTTCTTCACGATGTTTTCCTTCACTGATTAGAGCGTCCGTATAACATACCTACTTGAGATCTGAAAAAGTCTCATTGAAATACGCCACAGCCTGGGAATGTGTGCGAATTAAACGGTCTACCCACTAGGCCACAGAGTCTTACATTAATAATAGTTATTCTATGATATCCTCTCACACTATTATATAAAGGTTTGTGAGGATGGATGGATGGATAGATGAATGTATGAATGGATGGATGTTTCTTACTCTTTCACGCAAAAACTACTGAACGGATTTCAATGAAATTTGGTATGGTAGTGCTTTAGGGTCTGGATTAAAACATAATCTACTTTTTACTCCGTAAAGTACAATATACTCATGGGATACTATACTAGGAACCACGGGAATTGTAGTTAGGGCGAGAAAATAAAAATACGTGTAGCTCGAATTAGAATATGTATTCGAATATATCAAGATAAAATTATTAACAATATAAGTCAAAGTATTAATTCACTTTTTAAACTTTTAAGAATACAGAGGTTTTAATAATTGGAGTTTTGTAGATACCAATAGATAAAAGCTAGTAAGTCATATAATTTTTGTAAAATTTTACATACCGTAACTACATTCGATGTTTCGTTATGTTTCACGGAACTCCTTCGAGTGCTAGGAAACCTATGTCCTTAAAGTACTTCCATTATCGTCAAAAACAGGTCGATAAAACATTAACGAGTAATGACAATAACTGCGACATAAATTGCATAATAATATATTATTATGTATAAGGGCGAACGAACTGAGCAATGTTTTGTACGAGAGGTCCTTGGCAACAGTATAAATATACTGCGAGACCTGGAAGTCCTTTGTTTCTCTTCCAAACAGAGTGAAGACACGAAGCTGATATGTTCTGTACAAAAGTTCTTTGACGACCACAGTGGTTAGCGCGTTGGCACTCAAGCAGGAGGTTGCGGGTTCGAATCCCGCCAGAGAACAAAAAAGTTTTCTGTGTTCCTGGGTCATGGATTTGTATTAAATATAAAACTCTTTAAAAAAAGTTCAGTATAAAAAGTATTAAATATATTTCCGTTGTCTGGTACCCGTAACACAACTTCTTCGAGAACTTATCACGGGGCCAGATTGACGTGGTATGAAAGCGTCCATAGATATAAAAAAACGGCCAAATACGAGTCGGACTCGCCGCTGAAGGGTTCCGTAGTAGCATTAACTAACATAATATAAAAGTTCTTGTAGTTGTAACTTTGATCGATGTTTTAATAATAGTGTATTGTTTAAAGTTAAAAAAAAAACTACTCACTAGATCTCGTTCAAACCAATTTTCGGTGGAAATTTTCATGGTAATGTACATCATATATTTTTTTTAGTTTTATCATTCATTCTCTTGTTTTAGAATTTACAGCATAAACGATATTAGAAACCTTAATATTATTTTTGAAGACCTAACACGTGTGGGTTTGATGAAAAACATCACAACACAAAATCTTAATGCAGTTTACAGAATACATCTACTTATCAAATTTCAATAGTATAGTTCTTATAATTACGGAAAAAATGGCTGTGACATACGGACGGACAGACAGACAGATAGACGTGACGAATCCATAAGGGTTCCGTTTTTTGCCATTTGGCTGCGGAACCCTAAAACAGGCAATCTTTACTGACTGATTCAATAAAACTCAGCTAAAATTACTGAACGATACATACTCGAAATACATACAATTAGGTGCGCCCTAATCCATTTCAACACACACGTTTATTGTCCAAAAGGAAAAGGTAGACGGAGATCACGTGCCCAATACTAGGAAGAGGCCACTTAACAAATCTGTAAGCTTTCCTTTACTTATGTGATTTAAGGATCTTTGCCAGTAAACTTGCGCGCAATGTATGACGTATGTACGGTCGTCCACAAAGTAGGCCCCAATTCTTGTACCTCGAAACTCGAACCGAGTTGTCAGTCTGTCCCGCTCGCGCCGTCGCGCATAAATGCAACCGATTTGATTTTCTGCGGTCTTTGTTTAGTGCGGTGGCTAACCATGTCGTCGTTAAAATATGATCTTATACTTTAAACGAGATAATCTTGTATATATAATACAGCCTCCCTGGTCTAGTGGTTAGAGCATTGGCTCTCGACTATGAGGTCGTGGGTTCGATTTCCGCATTAGGACAACAAAAAAAAAATGTTGTTTCCAAGCTTGGTTAGGACAATGCAGGCTGATCACCTGATTGTCTGACAAGAAAGATGATCCATGCGTCGGATGGGCATGTAAAAAGTCGAACCTGCACCTGATCTCTCGTCAGTCGTGTCGGTTATCCTTCCCACTGGATTATAGAAGTAAAGGAAGAGAGAGTGCTCTTGTGTACTGCGCACACACTTGGACACTATAAAATTACTTCTGCGTAACTAGCCTGGTTTCAATGAAACTTTCCACCGTCACCGAGATCGGTGTAGGGAGTTATTATTGTATAATCGGTTTCTCGAAAACGGTTGCAGATGTAAAATTTAGTATAAAGGGTGTTTTGGGGCAGAAAAATCAATCTAGCTAGGTCTTATGGCTATATGATATTTTCGAAAATGGACTACCTTTTTCAGTTTCCTAATTAGTATCAAAACTGTTAGTCTAATATTGTAGGAGAGACTAAACATTTCGATACTCGTAAAAAAGGTACTCCACTTTCGTAAATATCAAATACACAGTTGTGAAAGCAGAAAAAAAATATAAATTCCATTTTCACAACTTCCTAGGAAACTAAGTTGTGATAGCGGAACAAGGGGACATTTTATACAAAAAGTAGATACCTAATAATAATATGAAAAGTCTCAAAGAAGTAATGTTTACGGATCGCAGTGGGAGGGCCACAGTTTATCACTAGGAGCATTGCTCGACTTATCGTGCCGATAAATTGTATACCTAAGGAGTATGTAAAAATAACTGTGTTTTTAGGGTACCGTACCTCAAAAGGAAAAATCGGAACCCAGGATCACTTTGTTGTCCGTCCGTCTGTCTGTCAAGACCCTTTTTCTCAGGAACGTATGGAGGTATCAAGCTGGAATTTATATCAAATAATGAAGTCTACTGTCCCTTGGAGATGTGAAAAAATGAAACTTCTAAGCCAACGCAATCAAAAGATACAGCCGTTTATGCCGCAAATTTCTGCAAATTTTAACAGTCGCAAGGGAGTCGAAACATACAGGGTACTTCCCGTGAACTCAGAATCTTGAAATTTGGTACGAAATAACGACTTATAGCACAGATAAAGGAAAAACTGAGAAAACAGTAATTTTTTTGTTAAATTATATAATAAAAATATTTTTTTATAATTTTAAACTTACTACCCCTTTCCTCATGAACGCGTAGAGGTATTAAATTGAAATTCATACCAAATACTCAGGTTTATAATACCTTTAAGTTGTAACAAAATCACTACGTTTATACAGAGCCCTCGGTGCGCGAGTCCGACTCGCACTTGGCCGTTTTTTTAATTTAGCGACTCTGTTGCCGTACAGTCCGGGCAGGAAAGAATGTATGCGTTACATTGTTAGCTGTGAGTGAATCTGGTATTTTTCATTTCAGAATTTAACTCCGCGCTAGTATACATTGAGTCCTTTAATATTCTACAGTGTATCGGTATGAACTTAAACAAAACCAAAGTCATGTATTGAGAAAGAGGCGAGTAGAAGAATACGCTTGGACTGGGCTGCATTCGGGAAGCTCCGGGACATCTTTGAATCGTCGAGCTATATTTATTATTATTACCTAATATTATGGACTTCAACTGACAACTAGAAATGGGCTTAATTTTAACATTTTAAATCGTGTTTTAAAAAGTTCAAACGTCAAAATGAAGACCATTCCCAGTTGTCAGTTGAATTACATAATATTAGGTAATAGGGCAGCCAGGATCTTTAATTAATGCGTTCTACCGGTAATGACATACTGAGCCAAAACGTGGACACTCACCGTAATAATAATAATAATATAATTTATTTGCAAAATATGGTACAATAAGCTGATAAGGTTTTATAGCGTCTCACATATTTTTGTCGAAATTTTCTCGACGTGCAAATGTTGTTGGTTATATTTTGTTTCTTTAGTCAACATCATAATCAATAATCATTACAACATTGCAAAATAATAATACCCTTATACCTAATTTATAAATACATTATTAATTTTACCTAAGTCAATTCAATATGTTAATATAAATAATACAATTTAAATGAATTCATATTTTTTCATAGATATATAATATTAAAAAGAGGTAGATATGTTATAAACGCGTAAAAATGAAGACTCGAATTGGCCCGAGTCGGGCAAATTTTGGTTAGTGTGCTCCGCGAGTAATAGCGTGTTTTGTGTTACTTTGACACGCGTCCCATGTCAATGTGTGTCGTGGCACAGAAATATTGTCAGTTTTGTAAGGATATAAATATTGTCAGTTTTGTAAGGATATAACGTATCTACAAAGTATTTTTTTAAAATAGTTACATAAAATTATAATTTAACTGTCACAATTACATAAGCCAAACTTTTTTTCATTTTGCCTGTCTTCAAAGTATTCTTTATTTGAATAAAAACATTTTTCTAATAGCCAGGAGAATAGCTCATTATTAAATTTATTGTATATTAATATATCTTTTATATTTTTTGGTAACATATTATATATTTTTATTGACATACAAAATGAATTTCTACGATATATTTCAAAATTTTGTTTAGGTACCCAAATTTTATTTCTATGTCTACTTGTTCCTTGGTTATGTATATCTTGATTGATTGGGAAGAGATATTTGTGCTTTCTAATAAATAGACAGACCTCAAATATATAAAGACATGGGAGTGGAAGTATTTTAAAAATTTTAAATAGGGGTTTACAATGATCTAAATAACCAGCTCCTGCTATAGATCTGATGCATTTTTTTAACAATAAATGCTTTTGAGACATCAGAAGAATTCCCCCATAGTATTAACCCATATCTCAGTATCGCTGCCACATAACCATGATATGCCATTAATGCTGTGTTGACAGAAGTTATAGTTTTAATTCTCCTATAAACCGATTTAATTTATTACACACATTCTCAACGTGTTCTCTCCACTTAATACCACTGTCGATAGTAAATCCTAAAAAATTTGTTGTAGTAACACACTGTATTGGGTCTAAATCATGATCATTCTTATCAATATTTTTGTTAGATTTAATAATTTTTGTTTTATCTAAATTAACTTTTAAATTATTGCTATTTAGCCAATTTATTATATTATTTAATTCATTTTTAATTTCTTGATTTAGTTGTCCTTTTTTACATTTGATTAATAGAGTAGTGTCATCAGCGAACATTATACATTCATGTTTTGTCGATTGTGGGATTTCGTTAATATACACTAAGAACAGGGTAGGACCAAGTATGCTGCCCTGCGGAACTCCACTGTTATTTAATTTAAATTGAGAACTATATTTAATAACTCTGTTATTGGATATGTTAGTTATTTCTGTGCATTGTGTTCTATTTTCAAAATAAGATTTAAACCAGTTGTAAGCATTACCTCTTATACCACATTTATTTAATTTGTAAAGTAGTCGTTTATGTTCGACAAAATCAAATGCCTTACTCATGTCCAAAAATACAACTGCAGCCGCCAAACCTTTGTCAATATTCTCACTAACTTGTTTTATAAGAGAAAAACATGCTAATGTCGTTGAACTTCCTTTTGTGAATCCAAATTGTTGCTTCGTTAATATATTATTTTTGCTATGTTTAGTTTGCATTGCTTTTTTGAAAACTTTAGAAAATATAGGTATAATTGTAACCGGTCTGTAGTTCGACATATCCTCTCTATCTCCCTTTTTGAAGAGAGGTTTTACGATAGATTTTTTTAATTGATTTGGGAAATATTTTGCTACTAATTTTATTATTCTTGTTGTAATATCATCGTAGCTTGCTGATTGTGTATCGTTCAAAGACTTTATAATTTTGTAAATATCTTGTGGCAAAATTGGGGACAAATATATTGAGTTTGTTTGACTATTAATTCTATTATCATTAATTCTATTTTATTCGTAGGATGTACGGCATTATTTAGGCTATTATTTATATAATTCTTTGTTACATAGGGTTGGTTCACAAGTTCAAGGTTGCTCAGCGCGCGATGGAAAGAGCAATGTTGAGGATATCTTTGGTGGATAAAATTCGTAACGATGTCATTCGCCAGACAACTAAAGTCACCAACGTTGCTAAACGAATTAGAACACAGAAGTGGAAGTGGGCCGGCCATGTCTGCAGATGGACAGATGGTCGATGGAGTAGACAAGTATTAGAGAGGAGACCACGCAAACGTAGTGTAGGACGTTCTGCGGCACGATGGACCGACGATTTGAAGAAGGTGGCAGGCAGCGGATGGATGAGGGCTGGTTCGGGATGGTTGGTGCTCATTGGGCGAAGCCTACGTTCAGCAGTGGACGGCGATTGGCTGATGATGTTATTCCTACTTACTGTTATAAATGTGAAAGTATGTGAGATTGGATGGACGTATGGATGGATGGACGGATGTTGGGTACTCTATCACGCAAAAATTACTGAACAGATTTCGATGAAATTAAGTATGGTAGTAGTTTGAGATTTGGATTAACATTTATGCTACTTTTTATCCCGAAAAGTTACATGTTCCTATGGGACACTGCATAGGATATATACGAGCGTGGAGCCGCGGGCAAAAGCTGATATTTTTAAAACGGGCAATTGGCCCATCACACTTACCCACGACTGCAACTCCTGTGTAGCCAGGATCGACAGTGGTAACCAACCGCAAAAACCCTTTGGTATGATCTCAGGGGTGCCCGAGGGACATGCTAAATATGTCTTGGGACCCGCAATGAAATTAATCAGAAGTTTGTAGGAGGAGTAGGAAGTATTCCAGTTTCCCTCCCCAAGCAAAGCGGGAGACAGCAAAAATTGCAATGACAAGTCAGAATTGAAAGGGAAGCACCACGGGAATAATATGTTTTTTTATGACTACAAAACTCAATGTAATTCATTGTATGTTTTTGCAAAAGCTGGTAGGTAGTAATAAAAATAATTTGCAAAACATTGTAACGTACTAGCAGATATATTTTCCTCAACTCTGCGCGGGCGCATCTCTCCCGCACATGACGCTATCGATGTTCTTGAACCTTGGCCTGTGAGCTGGCCCAGTTATCAACGTTCTTTCTATGCTGGCACTTGTGAGTTACGTAGGTACTAGGTAGGCAGTTAGAGGAGAGTCTTGTTTGCGAATAGCCGTAACACACGTTCAAATAGTTTAATTTTATGAACGTTTGAAAAATTTCGGTATAAGAAAAATATTATGAAATGTTTCAAACCATTTTTTTCTAAAACTTCTAGAATTCGCATAGGTATCACCGGCAGCGTTAGAAGTGGGAAAAATATTTTGATTCTTATAATAAGTAGATTCTTTTACAATTAATTAGGGTTTTTTAAGATATTAAATAATATACTCAAATACGTTATGTAGGATGTACTATGAGGGAATCATATTTACGCAGCATAGAGAAGAAGTATAATATTTTTTATTGGCTTTTCGAAAAGTACATAATAAGCCAGGATATATTGTCCTTGCAATAGCAGAATATCTGCGATCAACCGTTGACGAAATACAGTGATCACAAAAGTGAAATTGTTGGAGTGCATTAAAAACGCTCTATACAAAAAATGTAGCAGATGTTAAAAATGTATGAAGATAAATACAAAATTGATTTTAATAATTTATTGATTACTAGCTATTGCCCGCGGCTCTGCCCGCGTAAATAGATTATCCCGCGGGAAAACTTACTTTCGGGATTAAAAATATCCTATGTCCTTTCCCGGGAGCCAAAGTATGTCTATACCAAGTTTCATAAAAATCGGTTCAGTGGTTAAAGCCTGAAGAGGTAACAGACAAGACACACTTTCGAATTTATATTACATAATATTAGTAAAAGTATAGAATACTGCGTTTATGTATATCACTGTCATAACAAAAAATGACACAAATAACATAAGGATTTGAACAGTAATTTTCGTTTTGCGATGAAAGCAAAAAAAAAATCGTCGTTTTTTAATCCTGTAACTTTTTAATTTAGCACTAATTACTGTACTTTTTGCATTTTACAGTCAATATTTATGTTGCCTTTCGGAAAATATAATAATTTTGCTGATATACGAGTAAAACAAATGCATCTTCTCTATTGATCCACGTAAATCCCTCTTTACTTTCTACAGGTAAATCTAAGTAGTTATATATTATATCCCTTCAGGCATTG
This sequence comes from Glaucopsyche alexis, assembly GCA_905404095.1. Classification (NCBI taxonomy): domain Eukaryota; kingdom Metazoa; phylum Arthropoda; class Insecta; order Lepidoptera; family Lycaenidae; genus Glaucopsyche; species Glaucopsyche alexis. The sequence continues at coordinate 20,973,563 of FR990061.1, forward strand.
AGACTCATGTGAGCGATGCGATTTCTTTAGAAGCTACCAGAAATCTTACACATTGGTCAATTTGATGAACATCCGTACTATGAGTTATTTTTGTTGTAGTGAACCTCAATTCTCGGTATTTAAAGTATTCTTTCATTTTACTTTGATTGGACTGAACGTGAAGCGACATGTTACCATGAACTGATTTTATGACGTTTCGACCAATCAGAGCGCGTTTCACGTTGTTTTAACGTTTATAAAAACACAGTTTGAGAGTTTTAGCGTATCGGGACTTGATTGTATTAATGCAGGTTTTATTTAGCAGAATTGACCCTCAGTTTATAACCTACTTTTTGGGTTTCCAATAATTTGTTATGTATTAATTAGATGAAAGAAAAATAACACAAACATAATTTATTCCACTTTTTATTGATGTTACTTCGACAAAAATACAACTTTTTTTTCAACGAATGTAATTTTTTCAATGGATTTTTGGAGTTTACTCCTTAAGAAACGATTTGAGTTATAAGGCCCGGTACGGAAATTTTATGAGGAGTAAAATCAAGTGTAACACGAAAAGTTGAGGCGTTACGTAGAAAGAGACAAACATATATATCTGTAGGATTGAACGTGCAAAAGAATGAGATGGAATACATTACACAGTATTACGACCTTTTCTATTTTTAAATTTAAATATGTTCGAATTTGTTCATTCACAGTCCTGAAACCAGCCTGTCTCTTCTCGAACATTTTCAAATCTCGACAGCTGAATCCGCGGTGAGTGTCAAATTTGTATATGATATTTGACACAATTTTGACATTCACCGCGGATTCAGCTGTCGAGATATTATGTAAAAATGTTCTTAGAGAATAGCACTGCAGGTCGTTATTTCTTTTTAATTTATAGACCATTAATAAATTTATTAGGTCTTTCTATATTCTTTCAGCTACCTTTCTTTCGTTAAATAAATGAACTGGGGATTTAACAGTTAAGTAGGTATATTGGTTTAGATTTACATTCTATTGAAACTGCACACGAAATTACCTACTTTAAGGTAGGCGATATTATTACCGTATATTATTATTATTATTATTTTGTAACATACTTTACGTAATACGCTTCTATTGAAGTAATATAAATAATCCGAATAATTACAGATATATGTTTGTTTCTCTTATCATTTTAGAAGATGCGTTCATTTACCCTCTTTTTTTCTATTCGATATAATAGGTTGGGGAAAAAGTCTTTTCGCATTATAGTATGTATGAACTTGTCATAAAATATCTTGGGCTATACCAATTGTATCTGGCTGATTTTGGTATCATTAAAAAGTTTTAATTTTACAGAAGACAATTCCAAATTCAAATTAGGTAAATTTGAGATTTTCATTTGTTTTTCTTATTGTTAAAATGAGTGATTCTTATGAAGAATTTCGATACAATTTAAAATTTTATTACAAAAAAGGTAAAAATGCAACACAAGCCGCGAAAAAAATTTGTGATGTTTATGGACCTAATGCAGTATCTGTGAGAGTAGCGCAAATTTGGTTTAAGCGTTTTCAATCCGGAAATTTTGATATCAAAGATGCACGTCGCTCTGGTCGCCCTGTTACGGACAAAACTGTTGCCATTTTTGAAAAAGTGGAGCAAGATCAGCATATTAGTATTTACGATGTAGCTGAAGAACTGGGGATTTACCACAAAACGGTTTTGGCGCATTTGAAAAAAGCTGGGTACACAAAAAAGCTCGATATTTGGGTGCCTCATGAGCTCACTGAAAGAAACCTAATGAACTGTGTACTCATTTGTGATTCTTTATTACGACGTAATGAAACCGAACCATTTTTGAAGAAGCTGATAACTGGTGATGAAAAGTGGATCACGTACGACAAGAACGTGCGAAAAAGATCGTGGTCAAAGGCCGGTCAGGCTTCACAGACTGTGGCGAAACCCGGGTTAACTCGCAACAAGGTGATGCTGTGTGTGTGGTGGGATTGGAAGGGCATTATTCATTATGAGCTATTACCGCCAGACAGGACCATCAATTCTGAACTGTACTGCGAACAACTGATGAGATTAAAGCAAGAAGTTGAGAGAAAGCGGCCGGAATTAATCAACAGAAGGGGTGTGGTTTTTCACCATGATAACGCTAGACCTCACACATCTTTAGCCACTCAGAAAAAATTACGGGAGTTTGGCTGGGAGGTGTTAATGCATCCGCCGTATAGTCCTGACCTCCAGATTTCCACCTGTTTCGGTCGCTGCAGAATTCCTTAGGCAGTGTCAGGTTGACATCACAAGAGGACTGCCAAAACCACTTGTCGCAGTTTTTTCATCAGAAGCCCCAAAAATTTTATAGCAATGGGATCATGTACCTACCAACAAGATGGCAAAAAGTTATCGAACAAAATGGCACCTATATACTTTAGTCACTTGTAAATAAACTTTATAAAAAAACCTTTTGAATTTTTATATAAAATGCGAAGAAACTTTTTCCCCAACCTAATATATCATAATTATCGTTCCTAAGGAGGAAACTCCAGTCGTGCGGAGCTGACACACACACACTTTTTTTTATGATATTTACAAACAAATATCAAAAAATATAATAAAGCCCCTTCTGATTTATATCTGCTATGATGCCATCAAAGTTTAGTGGAAAACACAATTCAAAATATTTTTTTTGTATTCTTACATTTAATTTTTCACTTTATAAAACCTCTACTCCCTTACTAATAAACGCTGTATAAGCTTTGAATAGTTATACGGTGTTTTGTTCCCGTCACACAAGTGACATTTTTAATTCGATTGAAGAAGACAAAACACTGTATAACTATTCGAAGCTTAGACAGCGTTTATTAGTAAGGGGGTTAACGTTTTGTTATTGTACACTTAATAATAATTGTAGGTAAGTTGTAACTATACAATTAAATAAAAAAGGAATAACCTATTGCATAAGTCTCGTTAATATGATAAATAATTAAAAAAATACGTGTTTATTTCAGTAAGTCGAGAGAAAATATTCAAACGAACAGAATCGAATTACCACTAGGATGAATATGCCCCTTATATATAGGTCATTTAGTATTTTTATTTTGTATTAAGCCAAAATAAAAAAATATAATATTAAATATACTAAATATTATTTAGTATATTTATAAGTATATAATTATTATATTATTATGATAATATAATAATATTATATCACAGTGATTAATTGTCTACAGAACCTCAATTATCGTAATTTTTATTTTTTACTAAATAATCGTACGTTACGATATCAAATCGTAAACGGATTTTGGGAATTCGGACTAATTGGGGTTTGACGTTTAATGTAATAATACCATTAGCAGTTTATACATATCGTAACGTATTGCAGGATTTAATTTGCAGAATCGACCATAGATTATACAGATATACAACTGGGAATCGGCCTTCAGATATCATATCTCTGTAATCCAGTCTGGCGTTCTTGAAGTTGGTATTCCGATGGTCTGCAGCACGATGGCCTGTAAATGAAATAGAAAAATGTTTAAAAAAACTTGTCTTCATTCGCAAGGGAAACAAAAACTATAGTTTACTAGCTGTTGCCCGCGGCTCCGTCCGCGTAAATATAGTATTCCTCGGGAACACTGTATTTTTTCGGGGTAAAACGTAGCCTATGTTTTTAATCGAGAGCCTAAACTACTGCCATACCAAATTTCATCAAAATCCGTTCAGTAGTTATTGCGTGAAGGAGTAACAAACATCCATCCTTCCTCACAAACTTTCTCATTTATATTAGTAGGATTTGCGTTAAGAAAGCAGTAAGTCACTCGTAAAAATGTCGATTTTTTGATAATAATCGTTAACTTATTAAAGTAATCCATTTTAACCCCCGACGCAAAAAGAGGAGGGTTATAAGTTTTACGTGTCTGTCTGTGTGTGTGTATGTGTCTGTCTGTGACATCATAGCTCCCGAACGGATGAAGCGATTTCAATTAAGTTTTTTTTTGTATTAAATGTGACTTATGTGCGAGTGTTCTTAGACATGTTTGATGAAAATCAATAAATGTAATTTGTATCTAATAATTAATAAGCTGTTGTTGGAAAAATCTTAATATATAAAACGCAAACCTGATTGACTCATCTATCAACGCACAGCCGATAAAAAAGTTGTATTTTAAACTTCCTTACTTCCTTTTGACCATCGATATATACCTAGATACACTAGCTTTGTACAAACTAGTGTATTTAGGTATATATATCTATTCCCGATAAGAAGTCAGTAGACCGATTATATTATTATGATGTCATTAAAAATAAAAATAAAACCCTACACAAAAAATAAACTCTGAAACTAATAAATAATATTTTAAACCTATTATAATTATTATCGTCACATTAATATTATGTCAGTTGAAATATTTTTATTTTCCAAGCGTCCGCGTTCGTATCGTCGGGGGACCGCTAAAGTTGATAAAGTACTAACTTTTGCCCGCGACTTCGTCCGCGTGGAGTTCGGTTTCCATACAAAATTTTAACCCCTTTTTCACCCCCTTAGGGAGCGAATTTTCAAAAATCCTTTCTTTGCGGATGCCTACGTCATTACGACTACATATCTGTATGCCAAATTTCATAAAAATCGGTCCAGTAGTTTCGGAGCCTATTCAATGCAAACAAACAAACAAACTTTTCCTCTTTATTATATTAGTATAGATAATCGACTGACTGACTGATAATCTGATAAAATTACAAAATAAAAACTTGGATTGGGTAAATATTATATAGATTTGCCAAAAACCTTGTAAAAATACTTAAGAGGTCGATTATTATCCAAAATTCCTCGTATTTATTATGGAACCCTAAAACGGCTTATCATGTATGTTTTTTGACATTTGCTTTGACCTACCAGTCTGATTCACAAAATCTCTGTCAGTGAATTTCTATCCAAGGGCACCGAAAATTATGATCCAGGGCTCATTCGATTCGGAATGACATCTAGAAACTTTTAGAAAAATTTCAAAAGGGGCTCAAAAATTGCAAAAGTTATAAATAAATTAAGTAAAAACAAAAAGGTTTTTTGAAAATATACCGGAAACTATTTAAGATAACCCAATTTTGAAAAAAAAAAAAAACATCTTTAGAGGAGGAAATTCCATAATAAAAAGTCCACCTCCCGGAACTCTATCACCAATATATTTTGTAATTTTAATTTAGAGGTGAAAATAGTGCTAAAATCAGATGATACGCGTCCCGCGCGGGCTGAATGATACGGACCTTTGAACAATAAAAATAATTTTAACCTACTAAATATCATTATTAAGAAAAACAAACAAATAAGAAGAAAATAAGAAGGTATGTGACCTTCTAGACGCTTGAGTAAACGAAAATCCATGGGGGAAAAAATTCCCGTAACTATTTTATTAGATATCTTATATATAAAAATGAATTGCTGTTCGTTAGTCTCGCTTAAAACTCGAGAACGGCTGGACCGATTTGGCTAATTTTGATCTTAAAATAATCGTATCAGTTCAGGGAAGGTTTAAACGGTGAGAAATTACAGTTCATAGTTAAGGCAGAACAACGTTTGTCGGGACAGCTAGTATCTTATATAATTAAAAATTTTTACAAGTTTCAATTTTACATAAAAACCTGATAATTGTTAATCTAAAAACCTCAAATTTATGGTTTTGATCTAATTTCTATTATACTACTAGCTATTTCCCGCGGCTCGCGTTAATATACTATCGAGTATCCCGCGGGAATATCGTATTTTTCCGGGATAAAAAGTAGCCTATGTTTTAGTCCAGAGCCTAAACTACTACCATACCAAATTTCATCAAAACCCGTACTGTAGTTTTTGCGTGAAAGAGTAACAAACATCCATCCATACATCCTCACAAACTTTCACATTTATAATATTAGTAGGACTATCAACAATATTCATTTACCAGTAATTTATTGATTTCTTAAGTTTACGCGAATATTGTTCATTGTTTTAAACACTTACGGATTTTGTCGCGGTGCACTTTTCTTTTGCCCGACGTTTCGGCTACTTTCCAGCAGCCGTGGTCACGGGAGGACTGAGGTGTCAGTTGTCCTATTTGTTGAAGTTGTTCAAACTACCCGAAGATTCTTCAATTATTATTTGTGTTCCGATCCACGCAAAACGTACTCACAGTATCTTGAAGCCGCGGTGTTTTTGACCTGAATTTTATTTTATTTATCACTGGATCCCAACTAGATGGCAGCACCCAGCCATCTTCTCGGTTAAAATTAGGGTACTTTTTAATTTCTATAGCCTCGCGTATCATTCTAGGGCGATAACGTTGTTCTTTTGCCAGTACTTGTGGTTTATCAAATCTTATGTAATGGCGAGGTTGATCCAGTGTGTGTTCACAAATTGCAGATTTGTTGTTGCGGCGGTGTTTAACATCTGCGATATGTTCCTCCTAGAATGATACGCGAGGCTATAGAAATTAAAAAGTACCCTAATTTTAACCGAGAAGATGGCTGGGTGCTGCCATCTAGTTGGGATCCAGTGATAAATAAAATAAAATTCAGGTCAAAAACACCGCGGCTTCAAGATACTGTGAGTACGTTTTGCGTGGATCGGAACACAAATAATAATTGAAGAATCTTCGGGTAGTTTGAACAACTTCAACAAATAGGACAACTGACACCTCAGTCCTCCCGTGACCACGGCTGCTGGAAAGTAGCCGAAACGTCGGGCAAAAGAAAAGTGCACCGCGACAAAATCCGTAAGTGTTTAAAACAATACCAGTAATTTAACCGCTCACTTAGACTAGCCGCGAGGTGCACCCACGAGTTATACTTCGGTCCAGTCCTCCAAAGACCTGAAATTGAAAAAAATATATATTATAAAGTGTTATTTTTATGCTATTAGTTACGTATATTTAAGAATTTTAATATAATAAACACATAATAGTACATTACGATACGCGTGACCTTAGTTGTCTATTACTGCACGGCGTGAAGTTAGCGCCCGAGCGGAGCGAGGCGAGGGTGCTAAACGCCGTGCAGTAATAGACAACTTAGGCCATAAGTATCGTATATTATTTTATAGCAAGTGTGACAAAAACCCGCACTTTACGCACGAACCGTGCGTAAAGTGCGGGTTTAGGTCACGCCGTGCTATAATATAATAATATGATACACATCCGCGTCCTCCGGCTTCAGCACCGACACGCTCAGCCACTGAGCCACAGAGGTTGCTAAAAAAAATGTTATTTTGATGATCATAATATTTGATCAATATCGGTTGAGTAGTTTTTGCCTAAAAGAGTAACAAACATATATCCACCCTCACAAACTTTCACTTAAAATAGAAGTAGAATACGTCTTAGTAAGAGGCAAGATCCGATATCATCATCTTTATTGATTTTTCCTACTAATATGATTTCAGATAAACCGTAGCGAGATTCTATTAACGTGGACGAGTTAGAATAGGGCTTCGAAATGCTCAGTAAAGTGTTTGAAAAACAATAATTCTATCATCGTCTTATCTCTGTGAAACTCGTTTTTATTTAATGATATACACGTTTTTCTGACGTTGTGCTACAATGGCTGTGTTCCGCGAAAAAAAAAAATGCTTGTTAGCGCTTGCTAGTGCTAAAAAAACAGATTATCGGGCAGGACACGTTTGCTAACTTCTATACTGCTACATAATCCGCCATTTTGCTTATTTAATGCCAGCGGTCGCTATTCTGGTTAGGTTTTTTGCTATCGATATTTACTGCGGAACACAGCCAATATGTCAATCATTTCGACTCAAATAATATGTCAGTCCGATTGGCAGTTTGGTATGCATAGGTATAATTTTTGCTTTGTTTGAAAATTCGGAATTTGGTGGGTTCTAATCCCAGCCAGATAATAATAATAATAATAATAATCGTTTATTACCCTTAAAGTCCTTTACATATCATTAGAAATTACACAGTAAAATTTAAATATTTTTATGAGTCTTTTTACTTTTTTAAATTCATCACAACTCCGAGCAAAGCTCGGTTAACCAGGTACTATTATCTTACAAGAATAATTGTATCAAACGGATCATCAGAAGCGGAGAGAATAATTAATATCTACGATATTTGTACATTAGCATCCGAATATCCAATTATGAGCTGCCGACTTGCACGTAAATACTGATTCAGCAATTCTCGTGTTTACTCGTTCTAATTAACAAAATTTGCTTATACCTCAATCTATTCTAGTATGATAACTCCCTATACCGATTTCGGTGACGGTGGCCGGTTTCATTGAAACCAGCCACCGTCGCGCGCACGCAGGATTTTTATAGTGCCCAAGTATGTGCGCAGTACACAAGAGCACTGTCTCTTCCTTTACTCTCGTAATCCAGTGGGATAGATAAAAGACACGACTGACGAGAGATCAGGCGCAGGCCCGACTTTTTACATGCCAATCCGACGCATGGATCATCTTTCTTGTCAGACAATCAGATGATCAGCCTGCATTGTTCTAAACAAACTTGGAAATAACATTTTTTTGTTCCAATGTGGGAATCAAATCTACAACCTCCGGTCGAGACCAAGCCACTAGACCACGGAGGCTATTATGAGTGCTAGTTTCTGTCACAACTCGTCGTGAACAAGTTAACTACAATTTGTATGGCATTGAATTAGTTACCATTGTTGCCACTAGATAAAGTTTAGATGCCATACGAATTGTAGTTAACTTCTTCACAAAACGCACAAAACGCACTCAGCACACAGACTTAGGGCGAGTTATTCCTACTAATATTAGAAATGTGAAAGTTTATGAGGATGTATGGATGGATGTATGAATGTATGGATGGATGAATGGATGTTAGTTTCTCTTTCACGTAAAAACTACCGAACGGATATTGATGAAATTTGGTAGGTATATTAGTAGTTTAGGCTCTGGATTAAAACATAGGCTACTTTTTATCCCGAAAAAATACAGTGTTCCCGAGGGGTACTGTATCGGGCAACAGCTATGTGACTATAAGAAAAAGCCGCAAATTGAGTTTTATCGACTAGGACAAAACGTACATAGGAAGCCCTAGCTTGGACAATAGGTAGAGTTTTAGATGAGAGTTTTCAAAAAGTAAGTGGTAAGAGAAGCCGATAGGAATGGAGTTATAGGAACCCCACGCCACTGGTAGTTTACTTCTTCACGGTGAGTTGTGACAAAAAGTCACACTCAGCACACATACTTAGGGCGAGTTAATGTGACTATAAGAATCAAAGCGCGGTTGCCGCAAATTGAGTTTTATCGACTAGGACAAAACGTACATATTCTTAATAGTTACTCAACAGTAATAGGCAAGCGGACTGATTTTTTTTTTGCATGTAAATGAATACTCTTAAATATGAGTAACTTCTCAGAAGAAACCGTATATCAAAAGTCAACATTTTTAAAGGTACAGCGATTTGTATAAAAAATTTCGCAAGTCTCGTAAAAACGCTCCATGCTAAATTTGACCTACAAGTGACGTCACTTATATGGTGTATGAAGTATACGGCCGCAGGAATTTAAGTTCATACTTACCATAATGAATGTTTTTGTATATGATGTAAATAAAGTAATGAATAATGATGTAGGTTTAGTTTAACAGTTTTGCAAAAAAAATTTTTTTTGGTACTTTTTAAATGTATTTAATTAGTAAACTACACATAAAATAAAATATTTTCTTACATTTAACAAGTAGTAATGCCTCAATATTTCTGAATATATTAATGAAACTAAATATTTCAATTGTAGTCCGATCCCCTATTGCCATTTGGCTGTACGTGTTGTGGCAAAGTTCAATTTGCTGCGATTAAATATTTACAATTAAAAAAACTATAACCCGACTTAACTTAAATTATATAGCCTATGTTACTATATTTTATAATACAAATCTATTGATACCTCATTTTATTTATTAAAATCGGACACAAATACATACATACATAGGAGGTATTCGGACTACTGGATTTACTAATTGGATCCTTAAGGTTTGCATTTAACTTGCTCTTAGGGTCCATGATAATAAACCTGGATTTCGTGGTGATTTAGGGCTGATTTTCCAATCGTCAGATAACTCTTATCTGAGGAATAAATATGTAACTTTGACATATTTTGTATGAAAAATCTGTCAATGTCACATATTTATTCCTCAGGTAAGAGTTATCCGACGATTGAAAAATCGGCCCTAAATGGAATATCAAAATTGATTTATGCATTGTATGGACCTCATGTCATTGTTTGCGTGAAAATTGACGGTGAAGCAATAATTTCAAAACTAAGAATAACCTATGACGCACATCCTATATTATATTATAATATTATAAATATGTATTATAAATGTGAAAGTTTGTGAGGATGGATGGATGGATGTGTGGATGGATTTTTGTTACTCTTTCACGCAAAAACTACTTAACAGATCTTGATGAAATATGGTATGGTAGTAGTTTAAAACATAGGATACTTTTTGTCCCGAAAAAACTACAGCGCTCCCGTGGGATACTCGGCAGTATATTTACGCGGGCGGAGCCGCAGGAAACAGCTAGTTTGACATACAACAAAAAGTTACTTCATACAAGAAAAAGTTACTCGAATAAATCGCGAATGTACAGTACCTACGAATAAAGTACAGACATACATCACAATCCACGCCCTCATTTGCATGTTTAATAACATAGATACGAAAGTTATTTTGCTGCAAGTACTGCTACTAATAATAATAATATCTATGGACGCTTCACACCACGTCAATCTGGCCCCGTGCTAAGTATCCGAAGAACTTGTGTTACAGGTACCAGAAAACGTATATTTAATACTTTTATACTATACATATATTTAAGATTTTTATTATATTATACACATATATAATATACAACTATGACCCAGGAACACAGAAAAACTATTTGTTCCTTCAGCGGGATCGAACCCGTGATCGCTAGCTTGAGCACCAACACGCTGAACCACTGAGCCACAGAGGTCGTCGTTATGGTTGGTTTTGAATTAGATTGCTTCATCATAGTTCTGTGTTACTCATATAACATTGCCCTCGACTTCCTAGTTCCTTCACGTAAAACGAAAACGAATGAAAAATGAACACGGAATAAGCCCGTTGATACAGTAGATGATTTTTAGTCTTGATGACTAATTTGCCATGATGTTGGACTGACAGTTTAGTACGTATAACCTACGTAAACCCATGTTAGTTAGAGTAAAATTTCTTTTTTTCCTTAGAAACCTCTGCGGTAACACTACTTTTTCAAGATAAAAAATATCCTATGTCCTTTCCCGGCACCAAAAGTATGTCTAATAAATCGGTTTAGCGGCTAAAGCGTGAAGAGGTAACAGACAGACAGACACTCTTTCGCATAATACTAGATGATTTTGAGTCTTGATGACTAATTTGCCATGATGTTGGATTGACAGTTTAGTACGTATAACCTACGTAAACCCATGTTTAGCTAGAGTAAACATTTCTTTTTTTCCTTAGAAACCTCTGAGAAACCTTAGAAACCTCTTCTACCTACGTGGTCAAGCTATGCTTGCTGCTTGGCAGAATGACAATGGCTGCATCTAAAAGTGGTTTCATTAATTATTAAGTTACTAGCTTTTGCCCGCGGCTCCGCTCGCGTAAATACATTATCCCGCGGGAACACTACTTTTTCAGGATAAAAAATATCCTATGTCCTTTCCCGGGACCAAAAGTATGTCTATACCAAATTTCATAAAAATCGGATCAGTAGTTAAAGCGTGAAGAGGTAACAGACAGACAGACAGACATACTTTCGCATTTATAATATTAGTATAGAAGTATAGATTTACAAGCATAGATGAAAACCATGTACAATATGCGTTATTGCGTTGTACAATTTACATGGTGTAAACATACAAATGCATCTCGAGCTCGGGCGACGCCTGCATACATCACGCACATTTTTTATACGGTGACACTTAAGCGTACAGCCAAGACTTAAAACTCTCAAAACGCAAGGATTTACTACCGAGTGCCGGCCCGCAGGCGCCTAAACTAATAAATACTGAGCTCTGCCAGCATTTCGATGGCTTTAATTTTAGCCAAATTAAAAACGATACGCATTTAGATGGGCAGTTTAGATTGCTTGTTCTGTAGCGATATACAATTTATGAAACCAATTCGGTGCATGAGTAAATAGACTCATGACCGAATATGTAACAAGGCAAATGGTAGGGTATAGTATAACCAGAGTAGAAAATATATAATATATACTTATGTACAGAGAAACAAGTTTGATAGAATAATCCAAATCGATCCCCGAAATTTTGAATTTTTAACGGTCCACAATTTTCCACACAAGCGTGGACACACCGTATGTTTGTAGTAGTGTAATCAAATCGAAAGCTAACTATGTAGCTGTTTCTCTACTCTATGGTATAACTTCACTCTAGGGAGTACACTGTTGAGGCCTAAATAAGATTAAACAAAAGTTAACATAGCATTTCGATCATAGCAACGGAACGAGCATACGGAGACCTATAATCGCGACCGCTACCTACTGCTTATTAGCGTGGCGGAAGAACCTGGACCTCTAGTCAAGATGCGTTCGATAATTTCGAGGGTGAACTTCGAAATCAAAAATGAATGGGATTTAATATGTTCAATCCAAATCGATCATCGTTAAGTGACATGTCGCTTGCGATGCCTTAGGTCAAATCCTATACATTTTATTGTCGAACTTCGTCGTCTAAATTATCAAATGCATCTTGACTAGAGGCCTTGATAGCGGTCGCATGTCACGGTAGCTAAAAAGGCCACTTAAGGTGAACATTAGATGAATCATATGCAATTCATATTATGTGCGCCATTTTACGCATTTCTATTGAAAACTGTTCAAATTTATGTTTTTTAAAACGATGAAATCAGATGAATCATTTGGTGATTCATCTGACGAATGTAGCCATTTTACCATAGTGAAATTTTCACGATTTTCATATGGAAAAAAAATGAAACATAATATGAAACACCTAAAGTGGTCTTTTTAGACCCCCAAAATGCTACCTAGAAATCTATGTGGCTGAAATCACGTGATGTGTTTTATGCTTTATTTAACTTACAGTATTAAACTTTACTTAAAATTATTATTTATTATTATTATTACTAAGTTTGTTTCCCACGCAAACCAATTAGAACCTACTGGCTACTTGTAAACCGATGACCACAAACGACACCTGCACCTCTCTAGTGCAATTTGCTGTGAAATGTCAAGACGGTATCAAATAGCAACAAAATTGACATTACTCCAAGGACTTTTTTATTTTTGATACCTTCTCGAATCGATAACGTGTATTGCTTCGTATTGTGTTGGTGGTACTAAAACAATGCTAGCACGTAGGGTGTAAACCAGTAAAAACAATATATAACCAGTTACACGCAGACATATCTAGTTATAACCAGTTACAACCAGTTAAAACCGAGCTCGTTGGTTTAACTGTCGTCGTTTCTGATCGTTAAGTTGCAGACAAACACATCAAAACGTTACGACCACATTAAATTATTGATGATCATTTTTTACTGAGGGATATAATCTGCACATAGGTTTAGATACGTGGATGTATGAATTACATCCACGAATCCAAACCTTGCTATTCAGCTGAAAGCTGACAAGTGAGAAAAAATTTCTACCTAAATGTTTTTCACTAATCGTTGAAGACACGAAGTATAGATACCAGGAGTCCAAACGTAATGTTGAAATAATAGTCTTAATTTAGGGGACAGATTTTTTGCCGGTAGAGCGCACCATTTTTCAAGAAGTACCAAGCGCGAGTCAGGACTGTGCGCTGATTGGTCCGCCACAATAGCATCGGTACGTCCAAAATTCTAGCGCAGCTAGTGGCAGAAAAGAGAACTAAGATCTGGGTTTATTTTTGTGTACATGAATACTATGGAAAAGCCTATACCGTTCGGACTCCTTGTATCTATACGTCGTGGTTGAAGGTTTAAAATAGTTTGCGTGTACCTGTGAAATTTTTAGTAGCACTTTTATACCATAGATGGTAAGGCGACACGAATAAACGTTCTAGAAAAGAAAGCAATATCACGCAGGAACCTCAAACTTGCAGGAATCGACATAATATTTTTCTTTTTATTTTACAAAGTTGTCAATGCGTGTATACCATGTTCAATCTTAAGTTTTACCTACACGCTATTGAAACTTCCACGTATACAATATACCGCTCCACAGTGTACATACAAAGGCATTACTTTTTTAATTTTTTATGATAATACCTCGGTGCCATTGAGAGCCGGACATTTGGCGCGGCTCCAGTCGTTGTGCAACTCTTTGTACTTCTATTAAAATTATACTCTTTATTTAACTTACTTATTTAACTTTGTACGTCTATTAAAATTATACTCCTTATTGGGAATAAGATAGACCCCTGCAAGGCTGCTTCCATGTAATTAAGTATCTTGACTTTTGTTATAGGTATAGTTTAAGTTACTACATTGTAAATTTTTTTTTGAAAATAACAAATTTTCTATCTTTTTGCTAAAAGGTGGCCCGTGCGAGTTTCTTACGCCGGTTCTTCTCGCCGGGCTAGTTTCCCAACCGGTGGAAGGCATCATGTAGGACAATTCTATAAGCGTTATATTATAACCTACATGGAAATAAAAATTTTGAGTTTGAGTTTTATTAATTTCTTATTATGGTAAAGTTATTTAGTTGATAAGAAAATCTAACAGATTTATAAAATTCTCGTGTAGAGTGTTTGTAACGAAACTCCTCGGAAACGGCTTGACCAATTTTTACCCGGTTACGGCGAAGTCAAAAGGAAGGGTGATGATTTTGGCAGTATATGTATGTTTGTTTGTTCCACCGTAGAGCCTAAATTACTGATCCGATTTTATTGAATGAAGTGTCAATAGATTTGTAATAATAGCCCGGGTAACAAAGGCTATATAATTTCCGTAGTCGGGTTATAGTTTTTTTATAAAAATATAGTTATTGTGTACATTAATAGGTACTAGGTCTGAGAAGCGGCCGTTATAATTAGTTTTGTTTTTCATTAATTTACAGTTTAAATAATACATCTAAAACATTTCCACAGAGGTTTGTATACCAACTTATAGGTAATAATTAATAGTATCTATTCTATAACAATAAACATAAGTTTTAAAATTATATTAATTTATAAAATACTAGCTGTTGCCCGCGGCTCCGCCCGCGTAAATATAGTTTTTTTCGCGGTCGCGGATAAAAAATATATAAAAACAATCCTTGATGCGGATTTATATATCATGCTAAAATTTCAGCTCGGTCGGTGCAGAACTTTTTTGAAGCGTACACAAACCAACATAACATTTTTATATATAAGATTTTAACAAAGTTTTAATGGAGAATAAGAGCTAAGCTATTAAATTATTATAATGTGTCGCAGCTAAGTGTTTTTTAAATGTATTTTTAATATGCTATTTATTTGGATTAAGGGAAAGCAACTCGAGAGGTAAGTTATTTATAAGCCGAGGGACAAGGTACTGTGACGTTCGCTTGCCGTAAACATTATTCGCACCTATCGTACACAATTTGACGACCTCTGTGGCTCAGTCGGTTGAGCGTGTTGGTACTCAAGCGTGTTGGGTCGCGGGTTCAAATCCCGCCGAAGGAACAAAAAGTTTTTCTGTGTTCCTGGGTCATGGATGTGTATTAAATATGTGTATAATGTAATAAAAATCTTAAATATGTGTATTACATAAAAGTATTAAATATATTTCCGTTGTACACGTAACACAAGTTCTTCGAGAACTTATCACGGGATCAGATTGACGTGGTGTGAAGCGTCCATAGATTTATTATTATTATAATAACCGGTTCTGCGAAATAGCTCGTGTTTATACATATATACGGGTTGATCTATGTTGCTATTTAAAGACTCATTGAAAAAGTTGTTTTTCAAGGAGCAAATATTGCACCAGGTTGTGTATTGGCATAATTTGACAGTAGTTGAATAGCCCAATGTCATCGCTACCAAATTGCTGCTTAATATTAGGCGGGACGATTGTCTTCAGTATCTTTAATGGCAATTTATAAATATGGTCTAAGTAGGTCTTGTATGTCCGTCCGTAACTGGTGAGGTTATATCCTACTAATATTATAAATGTGAAAGTTTGTGAGGATGGATGTTTGTTACTCTTTCACGCAAAAACTACTGAACGGATTTTGATGAAATTTGGTGTGGTAGTAGATTGAGCTATGGATTAAAATGTAGGCTACTTTTATCCCGAAAAATTACAGTGTTCCCTTATGATACTGTATTTACGCGGGCGGAGCTGCGGACAACAGCTAGTTGGATATATGATTCTGCCAGTGTAAAATAAAGCATTCTCTGAATTTTAAAGGGGATTATGTTTTTGAGACAATGTGTTGAGATGAAATTTAAGACAAAGTGACAATTTATATAGAAGAACAATATTAGGTCAGCTGGTTGTGTGTATAAACTTTACGGTGACATAATATATAAAACTTTATAATAACGAATCGCTGAATCACCTGATGGTAACCCATAATAACAGATATGCAAACAAGCCTCTTATCAAAGAAAGTAAAAAAAAACTCACCGTGTAAAAAGGCCGTCCTCGTTGAACTTCGTAGTTCATTTTAAATTTTCCATATTTTGCGTCAGTAACCTGAAACGTTAATTTTTGAAATTAGAATTGAAGTGGGAAAAATTATGCTATTTCCAAGTTGAAGAAGTAGAGAGAAAGGAATATTATTCATTGGTTACTCTTTATTGTGTATTACTGAACATATTGGTCCAGTGGTTTAGACCTTGGCACTCGACTCCGGAGGTAGTGGGATCGATTCGCGCGTTGGAACAACAAGAAATATTATTTGCAGTCTGGTAAGGACAATGCAGGCTGATCATTGTCTGACAAGAAAGATGATCCACGCGTTGGTATGGGCTTGTAAAGAGTTGGTCCTGCACCCGATCTCTCACCAGTCGTGTCGGTTACACGTCCCACTGGGTTATGAGAGTAAAGGAAGATAGAGTGCTCTTGTGTATTGCGCACACACTTGGGCATTATAAATTAACTCCTGCGTAGATGGTCTGGTTTCAATGAAATATGCCACCGTCACCGAAATAGGCGTGGGGAGCTATCATAATTATAATTATATTTTGTAAAAGTTATGTTAACAAACTTACAATAATTACTACTCTTAAATTAAAGTAAAATAGGCAATCGGACAAATTTTTTTTCATTGCATAAATGAATAGTACTCTTAAATATGAGTAACTTTTTTTTTTTTTTTTTTAAATCTTTATTAAGGACTTGGTTCACAAACAGAGAGCGACCATGTAGTCCTCATAAGGCTACAATATTGGATAGTCTTAACAAATTCGTAACATTAACAATTTCTTACATCTAGCCCAAACTTAACCAACTTATACAAAATTATTGCGTCACTAGATATAGGGTTCGATAACGCAATATTACATCCTCCCACACAATTAAACATATATTTATTAGCTATACTATTCCTAAATGATGCGTTCCGGACACATTCCACCAAGATGTGGAAGACATCCTCAATAGTCCCACACACGGCGCAATTTGATGAAGTAGCCTTCCCCATTAACTTTGCAAACTTATTAAGTGGAATGTGTCCAGATCGTATCCTGAATGCAATAACTAGAATATTCCTATTACTTAGCCTACGTGAACTGAACCACGGAAATTGACAAGGTTCTGATCGTAACGTTCTATACCAGATACCTTTGGTTACAGACTCACATTTAAAATATTCAGACCAAAGCTTATGAACTTTGTCTTTCAACTTAGGTATTATATCAGTATAAAAGGGAACAATATTGTACGTTATGCCATCCATAACCGCTTCGTTGGCCAACCGATCCGCTACCTCATTGCCTTCCAGCCCTATATGAGATGGTATCCACTGAAGGTGAACGGTTACTCCAGACTTCTCTAACTTTCGCATAGTGTCTAAAATTGTATAAGCAATCGGTACTCCTCGAAAACTCGAGGTGCACCGAGCTAAATGTTGAAGAGCACTTCTAGCATCAGTTAAAATAACAAATTTATTGTAATTAACACTACTTATATAAGCCAGGGCTTCTGACATCGCAACTAATTCTGTGTACATTATGGAAACATTACTGTTTACTTTAAATTTAATTTTAGTATTCGTCTGGGGGTCAAACACTGCTGCTCCTAAACCATCTTTACCTTTGGAGCCGTCTGTATAAATATTATAATAGCCATTAAATTTTGTGTGAATCAATTCATTGCATTTCCTTTTTAAATACGTAATATCCAAATATCTTTTAGGACTAGTAATTCCATTTATAAAGCAAGAAACCATGTTATCTAAATTAATATTCTGCACCCAGGTATCAAGACTAAACATTTCTAACTGAGGCGATACATAAATAGGGGTCGATTTAAATACATCATAAATAACAGTAATGAGTGGCTTTCTTTTACGACTCCAATAACCTGGTCTACTACAGTGGTCTGAAAGCTGGTCAACAAGTTCTACATTCACACTATTACGAATACTAAAACATCGTAGCCAAAATTTACCACAAAGATAATACCTGCGAAGATGCAAAGGCTGCAAACTAAGTTCATTTTGCATCACATGGATTGGAGTGCTCTTTATAAACCCCCCTATAACTCGCATACACTGATTTTGCACTTTATCAATTTTGACCAGATGAGATTTAACACCCGTGTCATATAGAAAACTCCCATAATCTAAACGACTACGAACTATGGATATGTACAACTTTCTCAAATGGATAGGATGCACGCCCCAGCCAGAACCAGACAACACCTTGAGTACATTGACAAATTTAACAGCTTTGTGAGTAATCTCGTTTATGTGTTTACCCCACTTAAGAGACCGGTCAATCCAAATGCCTAGATATTTTACAGAATCCACAACCTGAAGTCTAGTCCCTTTAATGCACACATTAACGTCCTGTCTATTACATCCTTTACTAAATAAACAAAGTTTAGTTTTCCTTTCAGATACCTGTAGACCAAGATCTTCTATCAATTTTGAAAATATTTTTAAAGCTGATTCCAAATTTCGACCACCATCCGCAACAACTTTGTATGAACCGTATAAAACAAAATCGTCAGCATATTGTGAGGTAAACACATTAACGATACTTTTACAAATGTGCATAGTATCTACATTAAACAATAAAGGGGATAGAGGATCACCCTGAGGAAGACCACGACCTGTCATTCTGGATAAGGTACATTTATCTGAATACTTTAAATTTAATTGTCTAGAACTCAAGTAATCCCATAAGTAATGGCAAATTTTTGAACCCACCCCTATGTTATCCAAAGTGTTTAACAAAATGGAAATGTCAACGTTATTGTACGCATTTTTTATATCTATAAAACATCCTAAAGTTATTAATTCCCTGCTAAAACCTAGTTGAATTTGAGACACTAAACGAAAAAGACTATCTAAACATGAACGCGACTTTCTAAAACCCACAGTGTTCTCCGAGAAGCTATTTTTAGACTCTAAGTACCATTCCAATCTATGTTTTAAAATTGTATGGAAAATTTTACACAAACAAGACATAAGGGCAATCGGACGAACATCGCGACTTTGAGCATTGTCGCTACCGGGTTTAGGTATAGGGACTATTTTGACATTTCTCCACTGAACTGGAGCAAACCCTATTTCAAGAAATGTGTTATATAAATGAACTAAGATTTGTTTGCCAATCATAGGGAGGTGTTTTATCATTGAGAAGGAAATATAATCCTGACCTGGCGCCGTATCTTTTGATTTAACAGCACGATTTAATTCATGAATCGAAATTTTACCTTCAAGAGCGTGGTTAACAGAATAAAACTGAGGTTTCATGGGAGATACATAGTCTGGCGATAAACTGTGTAAGAGATTGCTTGCAGTTTCCTTATCAATATTTGGGGATCCTGGAAGTCTATACCCCTTTAGCCATTTCATCCGGCGCCACATATCATTTGACGATACTGTATGGTCAATACTATTGCAAAAAGCTTGCCAGGAAAGACGTTTGGCTTTTCGAATCAATTTCCGTGCTAATGCAACCTTCAGCTGTAGAATAGATAAATTCTCAGGCGTAGGATTCCGTCTAAACGTTGCCAATGCTAATCTTCTTTCAGCAACAGCACGAGAGATGTCAACATTCCAATATGGCTTCGGGGAAAATTTATTTAAGCGAAGGGGATCTTGGCAAATCCTTACAACAGGAATATGTAAATCTGCAGCACTATTTATGGCACTAATAAATTGGTTATACGCCTCCTGAGGATTATCCGCCAAAGACAAACCGGTAAAAGCATCATGAAGCGTCTTACTATATTTTTCCCAGTTAGCGTTCTTGAAATTTCGCTTTTTATCACCAACTAAGTTCGACGAAGCGTGTGTGGCTAGTTTTATAATCAAATGGTCACTTCCCAGGCACTCATTAGACACGTTCCACATAAATTGTAAAGCAATGTCATTCGAAGCAAACGTAACATCAGGAGATGATTTTTGCAGCCTGCCGTTAACTAATTTCACTCTAGTTGGTGACCCATTATTCAAGCAAACAAAGTTTTTGTCTAGTATAGTATCAAAAAGTTGAACTCCTCTGGGATCCGTCTTATATGACCAACAGGAATGGTGACCATTGAAATCTCCGGCTATTAAAGATTTATCCTGGCACAGATTAAAAATTTTATCCCAGTCACCAGCCGTTGTTCGAACATTTGATGGACAGTATATTGCAACTATATTCTTTATGTTAGTGCAATTCAAAATTCTGACTCGGAGTATCTGAATTCCAGGATTGATATTATGAACCTGGCATGATTTATATTTAATGCTAGAGTGAATAACTAAGGCCACACCACCGTATCCATCGTCTCGGTCTTGACGCAGAATACTATATCCCGCTATTCTCATTATACTGTCTGACTTTAACCATGTTTCGCTTAAAATAGCGATGTGAACTTTTTCTTGAGATAGTAACTGTTCAAAATCCACAAGCTTTGACCGTGCACTCTGACAATTCCATTGGATTATATTAACTGTTTGTTGGGCTAACAAATCCATTTTGAATGAAAGATTTAATGACTGGCCACTCTGAGAAATAATTCACAATTATGTTAATGATCCAATCGTATATCAACCAACCACATGACTTCAATTTCTCTACAAAACTAATTCTTTTCATGAAAATAATTTCCTTAACTTTCTGTATTAAATGTTTAATGTCCATGTTTTTGGATGCTTGCTCTTGTCCATTTTCTGTATCCCTCAATATATCATCATCCTCCTCAACCACACTTTCCTCCACTAATTCTATATTTTCCTCATTATTGTGCTGTTTCCTTTTTTTCCTACTTGTTTCCTTCTGTGTGCTTACTGAACTAGGTGAAGACTGCCGCACGTAATGTATGTCTGCCGAAGTTGTAAGAACTTCTGCATACGAAGGGTTGTCTTTAGACTGCGTTGGTCTTAGTCGGGAATAATTCGATGCATTGACAGACTGACTGAAAGGTATTTTATCCTCCTGGGGAGAAGGTGGTACATACATCGTAAGTGCACGTTTAAATGAACAGTTGAATTCCGCCATTATTTCTCTAATTCTTCTCTCTTTGGTGTAAACTGGGCATGATTTTGAGAGTGCCATATGTGTACCGGAACAGTTCACGCATCGGAAAGTTGTGGATTCACAGTTCGCATGAGATTTTCCACATTTAGGGCACGTCATATGAATTTGTGCACATGTTCTATGCGAATGACCATATCTCCAACATTTGGAACACTGTGTCACCGGAAATATATAAGGATCTACTTTGACCTTAATTCCGTACGTGTAAACATATGGAGGTAATGAAGATCCCTTAAAACACAAACGAATGCATTCACTGTCCTCAAATTTACCAGTTTCAAAATTACGTCTCTGCAATCTTTTTACGTTTAAAATAGGAATATTACTTTCTAATTCCTTTAAAATTTCCACCTCAGTCAGTTCCTTTTCAATGTCCTTTAAAGTTCCATAAGACATTCCTACTTCAAAAGTTTTTTGACATTTGTATCCGTGTTCCATAAAGTATTTACAGCTCAAAAGTTTTTCTGCGCTATCTTCTTTACTAAACTTTAATAATACTCTGTAAGCGTTAATATATTTAATTTTAACAATATCACAAATATGTTCATTTTTAAGAATGCGTGCCAACCCTATTTGTTTAGGCAACGGCTCGTTCTTCGATGTAATGCTTACTTCGATTTGTTCCTGCGCCACTCTAACGCTATCATCCTTCGATGAACTACGTGCCATAATTTTACCTCTTCTCCCCACTTCCGTCCATATATCCTCCTCATCTACACACCGAACCCTCTTCTCTGGCCTTTGACTGCCCATTTCTTCATTCATAAGTTCTGCACAACGCCGCTCGTCGTCATCGGGAGAATCAATTAATGTACAGCTATCCATAGCCAGTAGGCATGCACCGCATCGTAGTTATTAGAAAAGTAACTCGCCGCGCGATAGATAACAGCACGTAACAACTCTGAGCAATAATACCTAACGCAACGTGCAGCACCGACAGGCGCGCGTGAGCCACTCAAATATGAGTAACTTCTCAGCCGTATATCAAAAGTCAATATTTTCAAAGGTACAGCGATTTGTATAAAAAAATTCGCGAGCCTCCTAAAAACGCTCCATACTATAGTCGACCTACAAATGACGTCACTTGTAGGTTATAGTATATGAAGTATATAGTGAGTAAACTAATGATGTAGGTTTTGTTTACCAATTTCGCAAAAAAAAAAAAATTTTTTTGATACTTTTAAATGTATATAATTAGTAAACTACATATAAAATAATATATTTTTTTTACATTTATCAAGTAGTAATGCCTCAATATTTCTGAATATAATATTAACGAAACTACATATTTCAGATGTTGTCCGATCCCCTATTACTCTACTCGACTACGGCGAAGTCAAAGAAAAGCGTAATGTTTTTGGCAGTATGTAGGTATGTATGTATAATAAATGAGGTGTCGATTATACACTTTGTATTATTAGCTCGGGTAACATAGGCTATATAATTGACGTAATCGTGTTATAGTTTTATATAAAAAAATAGTTATTTAAAGTATTGTTTCGAGTTAAAAATTAAAGCTTTACTTACACGTTATTTTCTTGGAGGGGATGTTAGCTAACGAAATCTGTAAATTTACTTGACATAAAGTTAGTTAGTTATACACAATATGGATGTAAACACAAGAAAATACAGTTTATTAGTAGCAATGACATGAAATAGAAAATATTGAGTAATTTCGCCTTTAATAAATGCTTAAATAAAAGAACGCTTATTCATGTTAAAAAAACTATTTATAATAGGCATATAAAAATAAATAAAAAAAAAAGATACCTAGTGAATTAGTAGCCATTAACTCACAGGTACCATAAACAAAGTAGGTACATTAAAAAAAAAAACAACAAGGTGAAAAATTGATACTTTACGAATTTCTATAACATAGAAAAAACTTGAGATAAGGTCAGTTTACATCAAAACGATACGCGACATTTCGCTGCATTTTTGAGATAGCTATTCAAAATTGAACTTTATTCAGTACACAAGAAGTACATTACATTATACACGTTTCATTGTAAATGTTCGATTGTCAAACTACACCGCTCTGCATAACGTAACGCTGCTCTTGCAATGAAACTTGTAGCTTCTTGTATACTGAATAATGTTTAATTATTTATGAATCACTATCGTCTCGTTCCAGTAATAGTTGATATTCTATTTTAAAAGTCAGCTATCACCGTATGCATCGTTGGGTCAGCTGTCATATGACAGGTATAATATTTGGTTTCATATCGAAACATACGTATACCTGTCATTTTCATTATCAGTCCGATATAATACTCGAAGATACTCATGCTGTCTAATCGACCTCCCATAACAATTTTACAATACAAGCGCCGTGAGAGAGCCATGTCTACGATGAATAACACTATTGTGTCGACAAATTGTTAGCAATTAGCAACATAATTCTAAGGCTCACTTGCGCGTCTCTGGGTTTAAGTTAACCTGGGTTAAATATCACATTACCTCTCTCGTTTTTCGTATTTATGAAAGAGAAGGCATGATTTTTAACTCCGGGTTAACTATAGCACAGATCAGTACCCCAAGCAGGAACATTTTGCGGTTTCTTTACGTGTACGTAAACGTGAAATATGAGAAATTTTGTATGAAAATTTTTGTTACTTTTACGTCCGCTAGAGGCGCTTTCATGATTTTCATAGAATATTTCTCGCTTACGTACACGTAACGATAACGCAAAATGTTCCTGCTTGGGGTACTGCACAAGCGAACCTAACCGAGATACCGACATAGCTTTTTCGCGTCGCACAAAAGTGCTATGGGAGCAGCACGAGGAAGAATGGCTACCTCGCGATCGCAATCACGGGGGTATATGTGTACCTCTATGTGCTATCGCTATGATCTCCCGCATGCTGTGTTGGTCTGGCTCCGCCTCTGGGTGGGGGTCCGACGCGTGCGCAAGGATCTGCCGCACGACGTCACGCGGGGGCGCGCCCAGCGGCGACGGTGGCGCTGACAGACCCAGCTAGAATTGAGACGGGGCAACTTAGGAGGGGATAATATGAATCTGATAAGAACTATGGTCATAAACGTTTATAATAAATAGACGGGGCATGTTGCGGCAAAAAGTGTTATTTTTGGGGCCATTTTGATATTTAGCGTGTTCCATACGGCACTAATTTTGCCCAGAACGCTACGATAATTTTTACCACAAAATGGTGTTTCTTTAGCGAAATAACGCTATTATTGAAAATTTCGAAAATGTCGTTTTTAGCAATTTTTGTGACTAATGAAACAACTGGCAGCTGATCACAACTGATGTTGAAAACGTCAAAAAGTGCTAATTTTAACCCAAGTAAAAGCTGGGTAAAAATTAGCGAAATGTTATGATCATTCTTAGCGTTTTTAACAGTTTTTGACAGATGACAGTTGCGTCTGGAACAGGGGTGAAAACAGTTACGAGCGATCATAGTGGCGCTAAAGAAACAGAATGAGAATGAAAATAACGAAATTTTTGTTCTGACCGTGCTAATGGAACGCCTAGATTAGAAGTATGGTGAAAATCATTATCATTATCATTATTATTATTTACTAGACGTAGGCCGCGACTTTGTGCATGCAAAAGGAAATCCCGCGGACGCCGTATATTTTGTCGCGACAAAAAGTAACCTTAGATGTCCTTACTCGTAGACTAAGAAAACAGTATTATTTATGTTTAAAGCTTATAACATTATTCTACAGAAACACACAATCAATTATTGCAAAGTAATATATTTTGTATTAATTAAAATATTATCACTGAAAATAAACCTAGATACTTCGAAAATAAAGTACAAATTCCCGAACCAAGTATTTAGTTATAATGATTATTGGGGCCATTACACTGATCGATGGAGATAAACGCGTGTAAACACATGGGGGAGGCTTATTTACATACTATTGCCCCTTTAATGGGGGAAAGTATTTCAATTGGGGATAAGTACTAATTGCTAATTGAATGTAATTGTAGTGACCATTTTTCATTATAGACACGAAAATTATCGAAGGATTTGATTACAAGTTTATGACAATAAAGCAATAGCGAAAAGCAAAAACAAATAATGGGATGCGGTAGTAGAGTCGTAGAATTTCGTACATTACTAACAGCTACTTGTCTCTTTCACTCGCGCACCATGTGCGATAGGAGCGCGATATATATTCGTGCGCGAGAGAAAGAGACATGTACGAAACAAATGCACGAAATTCTACGTGCTCCTCAACTGCGCTTTAGCGACAGATGCGCTTTTTAGGCCTGGAACTTTTTAATCTAGCAATTGTACTATATGAATTTTTCGTACCATATTAAATTGTCTTTCGGAAAATATAAGAATTCGTGATTTAAAACGCAATGCATGTTCCCTATTGCGTATAGTCCACGCGGATTGTGGTCGTGGCTACGAGTAGGTTTGCAAAGGAAACGTTAACCCACGTGTGCTGCTGATACATGCAGCTAACGTGAGCGTGTACATCGTGCACAGCTTGCGATGTAGTGGAATAGCGCCTTATCTATTGAGATGGTTTCAAAACCGTTACGATTTGAAATAAAATTAAAAAGCGGTAGCGCGATAGTAACTTGCGACCAACGCCATCTATCTGTATTTTATCGAACTCATAATAAGTTTAATTTTAATCGCATGCAAAATAGACTGATAAAATTGAATGTTATCTACTCGTATATCACTGTTTCTTTATATCCTTGTACTATATAAATGTGAAAGTTTGCGGGTTAGGGTTGAACTTTGGTTATGTCTGTTGTATTTCCGAAAAAGCTTGTTAAGTTTCGTTTGTAAATAAAAATGTTTGAGGATGTATGGATGAATGTTTGTTACTTTTTCACGCAAAAACTTTTTTTTTTTTATTATATAAAACTAGGGGGCAAACGAGCAAACGGATCACCTGATGGAAAGCGATTACCGTCGCCCATGGACACCCGCAACATCAGAGAAGTTGCAAGTGCGTTGCCGGCCTTTTAGGAGGGAATACGCTTCCTTCTTGAAGGTTTGCAGGACGTAGTGGTCCGGAAATACTGCTGGCGACAGTTCATTCTAGAGTTTTACAGTGCGTGGCAGAAAGCTTCGGGTAAAGTGCACGGTGGAGGACTGCCACTCATCAAGATGATGAGGATGACAAATATTTTGTCGCGTGGAACGGTGGCGAAAAGTTGCAGCACGTATAAGTCCGAACAATTCCTCGGAGCACTCCCCGTAATATAACCGATAGAGTATGCAGAGCGATGCTACATCTCTACGTAGCTCTAAGGAGTCAAGCCTGTTTGAAACACTATGGCAGTCGACAATTCGAGCGGCCCTTCGTTGGATACGATCCAGAGGGAGAAGCTGGTACTTTGGCGCCCCTGCCCAGAGATGAGAACAGTATTCCATGTGAGGCCGAACCTGCGCCTTATAGAGTTGTAGGCGTTGGACCGGACTGAAATATTGCTTTGACCTGTTCAGAACACCAATCTTCTTGGAGGCTAACTTGGCCTTGCCCTCCAGATGATATCGGAACTGGACCTCGCTCGATATGTTAACACCAAGTATTCCAATGTTGGAGGAGACAGTTATGGGTATGCTTTCAAAACGAGAACATACGACCATTGGTAACTTTTTAGCAGTGAACGCGCAAACTTGTGTCTTAGAGGAGTTGAATTGGACTAAGTTAAGTCTACCCCATTCAGAGACCTTCTCCAATGAATTTTCAATTTGAGAGACAAGTTTGTTTCGACTCTCAATGACATTTTGCCGAGAGATGTTCGCATGGCCGGTATATAAGGCATCACCCGTGCTGTCATCTGCATAGCAATGAATGCCATTGGTTTGTAACATATCATTGATATGCAGTATGAACAGGGTAGGTGATAGCATACAGCCTTGTGGGACACCAGCATCAACAGACAGAGTATCCGAGCATTCACCGTCGACTACGACCCTTATGCTTCTGTCTGCTAAGAAACTCGTGACCCACTTGCATAATTTCTCGGGGAGCCCATAGGAAGGAAGCTTCGAAAGAAGCGCTTTGTGCCAAACCCGATCAAAGGCTTTTGCTATGTCCAAACTTACAGCCAATGCCTCTCCCTTAGACTCGATCGCCTGTGCCCAACGATGAGTTAGGTACGTCAGCAGATCACCAGCCGAGCGACCTTTACGGAACCCGTACTGTTTGTCGCTTAGCAACTGCTGAACGTCTAAGTATCGAAGGAGCTGTCTATTAATAATGGACTCCATTATCTTCGAGAAGAGAGAGGTTATAGCGATTTGTCTGTAGTTGGAAGGATTGGAGCGATCACCTTTTTTAGGGATCGGGTGCACCAAAGCTGTCTTCCAAGATGCTGGGACTGTGCCATAAGAGTAGGAGAGCCGAAAAAGACGCGTTAAGACCGGTGCCAACTCTGGAGCACACACTTTCAACACTATAGGAGGGATTCCGTCAGGCCCACTCGACTTTTGGGTATCAAGGGAACGGAGAGCAACTCGCACTGAGCGCTGATGGAACCGAATATCCGACATGATACTCTTGCATCGCGGTATAGTCGGCGGTTCCTGTCCCGGTATAGTTGGACGCAAAGAGCTTGCCAAGAAGTTCAGCTTTCTCTTTTGCGTCATGGGCCAACGAGCCATTTCCTACGTGTAGGGATGGAAGAGATGGCTTACAGAAATTCCCTTCGATAGCTTTGGTGAGAGACCAGAATGCACGGGTTCCCGAAGGGAGACGCTCGAGTCTCTCGCCAATTCTACTGATGTGCTGTTTCTTCGCCCAAGCGATCTCTCTTTTGAAGGACCTAGAGGCAAGGTTGTACTCCTTTTTAAGTTTGCTGGTGTTTAAATCCTGTGCTGACACTGCATTAGCCCAGGTTTGGTAAGCTTCCTGCTTCCGGCGAGAAGCTTTTTTGGAAGATGAACCAAACCAGGGACGGAATCTGCTGCCAGTAGGGACCACAGAGGACGGAATGAAAAGTTCCATTCCTTGTAGCACCACGTTGGCAACAGAGTTGGCAGCGGCGTCAGGATCATCCGGTGAGAAGCACGCCTGCCCCCAGGGGTGGGAAGCAAAAAATGACCGCATCCCATCCCAATCTGCTAACTTGTAGTACCACACACGACGGTATTTAGCAACACGCTGTCGCAACGCGCTCGTGAGTTGCACAGAGCTGCGGACAAGGCAATGATCCGATGAGCCAAGTGGTGCGGCCACGGATACTTGGTAGCCGTCCGGATGTGACGTCAGCAGAAGGTCCAACAGGGAAGGAATCTGACCGTCCACATCTGGAATTCGCGTAGGCGCAGTGACTAGCTGTGTAAGGTCATATGCAAGGGCAAAGTCGCAGGCAGATCTCCCCGCATGATCAGTTTTACTGGAATTGAGCCAGTCGGCGTGGTGGGCATTAAAATCGCCAAGTAGTATGATCTCTGCTGATGGGATCTGCCGCTGCACGAAGTCTGTAGCTATTTGCAGATGCTCAAAGAGTCGGTCTATTTCGGGATCACCGCTATGGGACCTATAGAGGCACGCATAGACGCGGGGATGGTCGTCGCACTCTATGCGGAGCCATAAGATTGAAAGGTCCCTAACTTCAAGATTGCTGAGTCGGCGAGAGCTGATATCATCTCTGACGTACACACACACTCCAGCTTTAGGCAGAAAAGAGTGCTCAAGATTATACCCAGGGTGGGAAAGGTATGATGTGTCAGCCGGAGACGATATCTGCGTCTCGGTTAGGAAGAGCAACGCCGGCTTTGCTGTCTCAAGATGGTAATGGACGGCATTGAGGTTTGAGTGTAGTCCCCTGATATTGCAGAAGTCCACTTTCAATATCGCAGGGGGTGCCTTAGCACGTTTGCTCTTGCCCCGTGCAGATTGGAGCGCAGTTTTGCCCCCCCCCCAGAATACGAGGGGCAGCCTAGACGTCCACGCTCAGGTCCAGGGGCGCCTGAGCGTGGACGTCCAGAGAGGGATTTTCCAACGCAGTTGGTACCCTCCTGGGGTAACAAATTAGTTTTCAACTGCGGCATCATTGGGGGGTAGGGGAATTGGGCCTCCGGTAAACTCACTCACTCGGCGAAACACAGCGTAAGTGCTGTTTCACGCCGGTTTTCTGTGAGGCCGTGGTATTTCTCCGGTCGAGCCGGCCCATTCGTGCCGAAGCATGGCTCTCCCACGGACAATAAAAAACTACTGAACGGATTCTGATTAAATTCGGTTTGCTCTGTTCTTCTCGCTGGTAAAGCTCCTTACTAACACATAGGCTACTTTTTATCCCGAAAAAGTACAGTGTTCCCGTCGGATACTGTATTTACATATTCATAAACGTGTACCTTGGTGAGTATTTGTGTCTTGATGTGATCGAGCCGCGCCGGCTGGTAGAGGGGCGGCGGCGGCGGCGGGGGGTGCTGCAAGTGGTGCTGGGCGTGCGGGGGGTGCGGGGCGTGCGGGGCGGGCGCGTGCGGCGACGCGGCGGCGCGCGGCCGGCCCGGCGCGAGCGCGAGCGCCGCACACAGCAGGAGGCAGGCGCGCATGGGCGCCTAGCCGAGAGCGGTTAGCCCGCGCCATCGGCACCGCGCCCGAGCGACATATCCGCTCCTGCGCAGAACAAAATATCACCTATAGTCGAGTTCATGAGACAAAACAAAAAAAGACGGGTTGCACTCCGGGAGTGCCGGCAGAAGTAAAAACTTGAATAAGTTGTGCATTTTTGATATTTTGGAATGGTTAGGGAATAATTTTGCACCAATTGCTTTAATTGTCAGTATAAAAGTACTATCATCTATTTGGTGAAATACAATATAAATTTATTGCGCTATCCTACACAAACATAACATGACAATTTATATTTCATTAAAAATTTAACACTTCAGATTTTTGGGGTATATCAGGAGTTTGGTTTCTGTTGGAGCCAAAATGTAGGATTCTTTTTCTCGATTCCAATGATACCTCACTCGAGGGGTCTAGGGGTCAGGAAGGCTTACTTGGCGTTGGGGTCAAAAGTCAATACGTAAAATAGTTTCATGCTCGCGTAAACCAAGACAGCAAACAATTGCAAGTTGCATCTTACGCATATTCGATCAGGACACGTGACTTGTCTCGAGTTTAAAAGTTTTTACCCATCCCAAGAAATGCACAGCGCCGCTAAAGAGGTATTCTTCAAAAAATTATTTTATCACCAAAAATTGTATCCTCGATGTCCCCACAGGACAGGCATTGCCTTGTGTGGGGATCCGGTATCACTTTCTGTATAAGACTTTTTGGATAATAATAAATATATTTTGTATTTGTATACATAAAAAAAAACATCATGGGGTACGCAACCTTTGGATCAAATTGAATAAAGAGTTTCATCACTTCATCGCTTATTATACTTGAATAACGAATTTGTTAAATATACTTAAAAATAGCGCCGTACTGATGGTTGATAATTTATATGTCAGGTGCTAGATTATATTATTCCGACTAAGTAGAATTGCTTATTACTTTCGAATGACACGTATGTTACTTTGGGTTCATCATCTATACTAATATAATAAAGAGGAAAAGTTTGTTTGTTTGTTTTTTTTTTTGCATTGAATAGGCTCCGAAACTACTTGACCGATTTTGATGAAATTTGGTACAGATATAGATTAGACCACGAGGAAGGACATGGGCTACTTTATCGCGGCAAAATGTACGGTTACCGCGGGATTTCCTTTTGTGCGCACGAAGTCGCGTGCAACATCTAGTTATTAACATAAATTAGTTCTCTCTCGTAGTTTTTAGTTTAACCGAAAGCGATATACTAATCATGACAACGCCTATACTCATACGATAATGTTACAAATACGTTGTTGTCAATTGTTCATGTTAGGCCCAGTGTAGATAATTTTTCATATTTTTTTTTTGGCTATAAAATGTTTTCATTAAGGCAAGAGGCCAAACTTTTGTTTCATTCAAATAGCTTTACTATCATAAAGTATTTAAATAATATAAATTAAAGAATTTATAAGTTTATTTTTATAGTAATGAGAACTACTGTTTAAGCTGATTATATTTTCAATCCCCTAATATAGTTTGCGGAACAGAATAAATACAATAGTTAACGTTTATAATCTACTTTAAAAATACATGATTTATTTATTTATTTTTATGTCTGGGTTAAAAGAAATATACTTTAGTACTATATGCATAACCGTCTTGCTCTATCTGGCAATATTTTATTATATATTACTACTATTATATATGTGAAAGTTTGTGAGTATGGATGGATGGATGTTTGTAACTCTTTCACGCAAAAGTTACTTAATGAATTGTAATGAAATTTAGTATAGTAGTAGTTTTAAGCTCTGTATACACAGGCTACTTTTTATCCCAAAAATGAACAGTGTTCCCCTGGGATACCGTATTTACCCGGGTGGAGCCGTTGGCAAAAGCTAGTGAATTACAATCCACACTAGACTCTTCCAACTCAAACACCAATTAAGACTTAAGAGAGACCATCTCGTATTATCCTCAATCTGCGCGATAAATAACAGTTCGGTCTGTTTTTATTTTCATTTAATTACTCTATAAAGCGAAGTGGGTCGGATTGAAAACTTTATGTCTGTTTGTCTAAGTGTTATCGCGTTTGGCTACTGGTGATTTTATATTTTCCATGAATTTTTGATGAGAATGGCTGTGTAGTATTTTGAAATTTTTATTTTGTAGAGTGAAGTTAAGAGTAGAATAAAAGACGTCAATTTTCCCGATTATTATTTAGATTAACGATAATTACATTATCTTATACGTACTTTAAATGAGCAAATATTGTATATATAATCGAAATCTTGGAAAACCGTCAGTATTTTTATGTTAAATTGTATGGAAATACAGCCGTATGCAAGGAGTTTTGGTGGCAGAAAAGTCGATTAGCCTAGGTCTTATCTTGGGAAACGGCGTTTTTTTTAAGTCCAGTTTGGCTAGCACTGGATTTTTTGCGTTGTTGGCAAAATGGTATCTCGGCTTTGAATCCCGGTCAGACGTTTCGTTTTTTTTATTTCGTTTTGTATGTATTTTTAATTATTTAATCGTTCTACTAATACTTCGAGCAAAGCTAGGTCTTCAAAGCACTATTAACTACTAGTAACACTGGCGTTTATGACCCGCTGTTCAAAAAAGTATCGACTATAAACCAATCATTATATATTATTAAAATATGTACTATTAGGGTGTACAATTATCATTCACATTTCATTTCCCGTAATTATTTTAATTCAGGTCTATGGCAAAGATACCTAATCAATCCATACTAATATTATAAATGGGAAAGTGTTTGTTCGTCTTTCACGCCAAAACTATTGAACTAATTTAAATGAAATTTGGTACACAGATAGTCTAGAGCCTGAGAAAGGATATAAGCTACGTTTTATCGCGGGGAAATGTACGGTTCCCGTGGGAGCTTTATTTACAGTTTTACGTAAAAAACTACTAAACCGATTATCTACTATATTATAATAGATACTAATTATAGAAATTTGGCACAGATATAAATTAGACCACGGGAAAGGACATAGGCTACTTTCTATCGCGGGACATATACGGTTCCCGTGGGTTGTACTTACGCAAGCGGAGCCGCGGGTATCAGCTAGTAAATTATAAATCGTATTCAATAAGAATATTTGTTAAAATAATTGTTGTTAAAATGAGTAAAATTACACAGTATTTACCCCAACTCCTGCAGATATGCCCCACGCCGTTATAATCCAGATGCAATTACGTTTACATGTAACCTGATTTTATTTTTGGTTTCCGTAGGTAATTGTAAAAAAATATTCTCAATCTAATCTTCTATTTTATTCTACATTTCAAATATTTGTTTTAAGAGATTTAATGAAATACGATTACATCATTCAATTTTATTGTAGCTTTAAGTTACATGAAAGTTGCTATACAATATAATAATAATAATATGATATTATCGTAATAAAGAATTGAAATACAACTTTAAGAACCAAGAAGCTAAGATTCGCGAAACATTAACAATATTATAAAGCCTTCGATACGTAGCTCTGCTACGAAGTCGTAGACCCTCTACGAACAGCTAAGGCGTTATTTGAGCGTTGAACATTAATTAAATTTGAAGTATTACAGTTCATAAAAGTATTGTTTAAATAAATAAAAAAACAGTCAAGTACGAGTCGGACGCAAAATGTCAAAAAACTCACGTTTGTTGTATCGGAGGTAAAGTATTTATTTTTATCTGTTTTTAGTATTTGTTGTTATAACGGCAAAGAAATACTTTACCTTTGAAATTTCAACTGTTTAGTCATCATAGCTAAGAAAATGACAAATCATCATCCTGCCTGCAAACATACAGACCGACAGCGAAGTCTCATTACTAGAGTTTTGTTTTTACCATTTGGGTACGAAACCCTTATAAAGAGGATAAATAAATTTTTTAAATGAATTTTAACATTTTTTGAACTCACATAATATTTCAGATAGGCTCCAAAATTATTATATAGTTATTAGTTTTATATTATCACGAATAAAATTTGATTACGAAATATTAATGTGTGTACTACGAGTATAAAGTATTAAAATATCTTCCGTTGTAGCATGTGACACAAGTTCTCCATAGACTGTTATATACATTTCTATATTCTCCATTGTGAGAGTGGTTACTTCGCTCGGAGAATACTGTATAAATCATCCAATAATAACGGATGCAAAGACCTAAGTAGTAGTATTCTCCATATATTATTATACTAGCTTTTGCCCGCGACTTCGTCCGCGGGGAGTTCGGTTTCCATACAAAATTTTAACCCCTTTTTCACTCCCTTAGGAGGCAAATTTTCAAAAATCCTTTGGACGCCTACGTCATTAAAACTATCTGTATGCCAAATTTCAGAAAATCCGTTCACTAGTTTTGGCTGTGCGTTAATAGGTAAGTCAATCAAGTTTGCCTTTTATATATTTAGATGAGTTACATTCAAGTGTGATACTTGATAGTTAATATAATATTAATCCCAATTCACACAAGTGTTACACAAGCGATACACAACATCAACTGACTGTAATAGGCTTACCGCTGCGACACGGTGTACGCGGTTGTACCTTGACATGACTGTACTTTTGTAGGCCAGAAGCAACGCTCAAATATTGTTAAAAACTATACCGTTAATTAAAAAAAAAAACCCGACTGCGTCAAATTATTTTGATGTACCCAGTTCCGTTTTCACGACAGACGAATCTAATGATACCTCTCAAGATCAATTATTGCGACAATACGTTTAGGCTCTAAAGCGTCCCAAAGAAATATACACTCACACATACCTATACACTCGAAAACATAACCCTCCTTTGCTACTATTACTATAGCTATATTATATTATTTTGGTATAGATTAGTTTTAATTCTAAATAAAATAAAATTTATAGACTATTAGACTTTTACTAGTTTCTGGGAACTTGAGTCAGATAAGTTTTTAAGTTCAGCATTTTATTTTTATTATTACTAAATTAATATACATTTAGCTTCACTGTAATTTGAAAACTCAAACAGAACATTATAACCTACATAAAAATAAAATTACCTTGCTAACATACTTGTTTTAATTTCTTGGATTAAATTGCTGGATAGCAATTTAATTCAAAAAATTAACAATCTTTAATAAAATTCCTAATCCTTAATCCAAGAAATTAATAATCAATACTTATATTATAAAAACCTAGTAATTACTAAACTATTATAAATCTAGGAAGATTTATAATTGTTTAGTAATTACTAGGTAACAATATCGTGTAGTTGTGTAGGAACATAACTACACGATACTGTTTTAGTATAAAAAGTCACTTTAATCACTTCTCAACAAATAAAGTTAAGTTATATTTAACATACCAGTATTAAACACTTACAAATTGTGTCACGGCGCACTTTTACTTTTCAAGAAATTTCGACACTATCCATAAATGCTTAGTACAATGAATAATATTCACGGAAACATAAGAAATCTAAAACATACCTGTGTTAATTTCCTCGTTTATTTTAAATCCTCAACTATTATATTATTGAAAATCTATAAAACTACGACTAAAGCTTCCTACTTAACTACGCTATGTTAATATGATATAATATGATATGTCGTTACTGGTCCAAGGTCTGGCAGCGATTGATTAACGGGCTCACAACTCACCTATTTATATGTGATGTCCTGATAACGCGACGCGGATATAGAGAAATGGAAGAGCCTACCTACTTCATTATTTTAATACGTGTACTGACGTATACAGTCCAATATATCTTTTACGTATGTCTTATTTCTTATATGAAAAATCATAGTAAATAAAATTATAATTATCTAATATGTAAAATTCTCGTGTCAGTGTTTGGAGACACACTCCTCCAAAACGGTTTGACCGATTCTTATGAAATTTTTTGCATATCGGTAGGTCTGATCGGTCTTAATCTATTTTTTCAACCCCTAAATGATGAAAATAATAATATGACAAAACAACGTTTGCCGGGTCAGCTAGTAGTCTTATAAAAATTACGATGAGAATTTTAATCGTGCTGTCATCTTAGTCGGAAAAATGGGTCAATAGAGAAATCTAACGGAATGAGCTCATTATTTTAGTACAAACCTTAATTAGTACTAGATATTACGCGCGACTTCGTGTACCCAAAAATAAATTCCGCGAGAACCGTACATATTCCCCGTCGAAGGACATCTTTCGCACCACTTTTATACTATATACGTATTGAAGATTTTTACTAGATTATACTCATATTTAATACGCATCCATGACCCAGGAATACAAAAAACCTTTTTTTGTTTCTTTGGCGAGTTTCAAACCCACGACCTCCAGCTTGAGCAAAGTCGCACTCAATCACTGTGCCGCAGAGGTTGTCGTCAGTTTGTATAACCGGTTGATATGACCCTGAATACTATATAGAGACAAAGTACTCATCAAGACGTCATACGAGCCCAAACTCGATAGGGTTGCATCGTTTTATTACTGAGTTTATATAGCGACCTTCTAGCTCTAGCATCAAATCAGAGTCATATCATCGTAATATTGCATTGTCACGTGATCTACATATGTATGCAAACATTTTCTACTCGATCGGAAACCAGGAAGCAGTTCAAATTTAACTTGCAAGATTTCGTTACACACTAAGGGATGGGTGAAACTAAATTAAAGCTTGTAAAATACAAACATTTCTGCATTAATTGTAATATTATGTTATTAATAATCCACATTTAAAATAATAAGTAACTCCCGAATTATCAAGTAGTAAGCAAGATGATAAATTATGATTTATCATTTTATAACTAGCTAAGAACACTCTAAATCACGTCAGCTTTGAAACACAAAAATAACCTAACCTAACCAAGAGCATGTCAGGACATGTCTAAGGAGGGTTCCGTAACTATAAACGCGTAATATGCTTTTTTTTAATTACTCCAAAAGTTACTGTCCGATTTGGTTCACAATAATTTTTCTAAAGAGTTTTTAGTATGATCTATCAGCATGGAAATTTGCAAGTTTCTATCTTCTATAGTTTAAAAATGCTAGGGGGGGGGGGACCAACTTACAAACTACTTTGGAAGCCGATTACTCGAAAATGGTCAACTTTATAAAAAAGTAATGTATGAAACCTTGCCTTTATTTTAAAAGACCTATTCTTCGATACCCCACACGATGGGATAGAGTGAAAAAATATTTTTCATCCCCACTTCACATGTTTGGAGAGCCACCCCTAAAATATAAAATTATTAATTTTTTATGATCCCAAAACCGTGATCTATACACAGTCTATAACTGCACCAAATTTCAATAATTTATATTCATAATTACAGGAGCTAGAGGCGCGGACAGACAGACAGACAGACAGACAGACGGACAGAGCGAAACTATAAGGTTCCTTAAGTATTACGGACCCCTAAAAATCGGTTCATCCGTTTGGAAGTTACGATGTTATATACTGACACACAGACTGACACGTCGAACTTATACCACCCCTTTGTTTTCATCAACGGTTAAAAAGATCATCAAAAACAGACAGTAATCAAATTTTATGAACACAGGTGTGGAGCAAATCGTGCATATGATATCCTCGACTTCCCCCTCTAAAAGGGATACCTGTTACTTGAACTAATGACGCGAAATGTGATACTGCCGTGTAAGTTTCACCCCTCATACATATATCACAAAACTACACGAAAAGAACTTCTGGATACAATTTTATATAATTTTGAAGAAATAACTTTTCTTTTGAAGTGAAACTACTTTAGCGGCGTTGAGGGTGAAATTTTAAGATCGTGTCACGTCACGATTTTAGATATCAAGTCATCAATATAAAGCCACCTATCGGAAGCTACTTATACTTCTTATAACAAATTAACTTTTGAAAGTACGGCTCAATACAGAGATTGCGCTCGATGTACAAATTAAATAATTTCTAGTAGTATGTTTTGAAGTGGTGGCACGGTGAGAGTCGTTTTGGATTTGAAATGATGAATAAAATTTCACTTCTGTTATGTATATACTGTACACGTCGTGTCTTTCCTTTTGTTACCCACGACAACACTATGCCAAACGTTTTTGCAGACATTCTCACAAACTTTCACACAATATTATGTGGTCATAGCATGGTACATAACACGTACGACTTAGGTAACAAAGTAATTTAAAATTATGAAAAGTGTATAATAGTAAAGCTTATGACGTACCAGGCATAAATAATACGAACATATCGATACCAAATATATGGTGGTATTCATAAAAGTATTTTACTGTCATAGCTATAAGCATTACATAAGTACGGATCAAGCGATAAACATGAATCATGAAACAACACGATAATCTGGTTCCATGGTAAGTATCATAAGAAATTAAGGTTAACAGGTAACGTAAAAAATAAAGATTATATTTTATAGGTACTTCATGTGCAATGATAATGTTAATGTAATGATTGCACACTTTGGTAATAAGATGGTCACCTCAAAGGCTGCTTCTAGGTACTGACATCAGTACCTAGAAGCAGCCTTTGAGGTGACCATATAGATTGTACTAATATAGATTGTTGTATATGTCCTACTAATGTAATAAATGTGAAAGTTTGTGAGGATGGATGGATGTTTGTTACTCTTTCACCCAAAAACTACTGAACGGATTTTTATGAAATTTGGTATGGTAGTAGTATGGCACAACTACCGGACAGGTAAGTTGGGATACTCATCCCAACTTACCTATCCGGTAGTTGTGGTATAGTATACGGGTATGCGACCCCGGCTCCCTAGCTATTACCGTCCTATCCCGTGCCCTCCTGGGCGGTAATATCCTACATTCCTATTTTCCCACTCTAACTTACCAATCTTCCTTTCTACACCACCTATCCTTCCCTTTCCCTATTCCTACCCTCTCCACCGATCCGT
Organism: Glaucopsyche alexis; assembly: GCA_905404095.1. Taxonomy (NCBI): domain Eukaryota; kingdom Metazoa; phylum Arthropoda; class Insecta; order Lepidoptera; family Lycaenidae; genus Glaucopsyche; species Glaucopsyche alexis. Next base: position 21,012,570 of record FR990061.1, read on the forward strand.
GGGAACGCAATGGATAATCATAAAAATAATTTAATTATCCAAAATGGCGGCGATGCGGTTCGCCACCCATCACGTCTCGTTCTCGCGGAGGCGAAAAGTGGCCCATGGAGAGCCGCTTCGCTACGTTGAATGTAAGAGGAGGAATGGATGGTATGAATGAAAATGGACGAAGCGAAACAAGTATGTAAGGATCGTAGCAAGTGGAAAGAAGTGGTCTCTGCCTACCCCTACGGGAAAGAGGCGGTCTCTGCCTACCCCTATGGGAAAGAGGCGTGATTATATGAATGAATGAAAAGTAGCTTGAGCTCTGGATTTAAACATGGGGTACTTTTTATCCCGAAAAAATACAGTGTTCCCGTGGGATACTGTATATACGCGGGAGAAGCGACATGCAACAGCTAGTTAATTTATAACTTTTTAAAAGAACAATTTTCTCATCTTTTTTCACTCCGGTTTTTCTGTAAGTTCCCGAACCAGTGGAAGGTCATGGGCGAATTCCGACCCCAATGCGACCTCTAGTTTTTATTTAAAAACGCGTCTTAAAGCTACATTCAAAACAGATTAAAATATTATATTTGTCACATCTAGTGAGACGTGCTCCGTGTACCGTGGTCCGTGGGCGAAGTTATCCCGTATTGGGCGCTTCACGTCAGGAATTAGTAATTACACACCTGCGACCTGGCCCACGCCCACGCCCACGCGTGAGAAGTGAGCCACGAGTATCATGAAATAATTTGATAGGTCCCAAAAACCTATTTTACCTGCGACGGCTCAGGTGGCTGTCAGATGTGGAACATCGAAATTGTTTTGTACATTAGATTATATTAGATAAGTTCCAACACTAAACGTCAACACAGTCGTTAGAACATCAGATTACTAGGTGTTTCCCGCGGCTCCGCCCGCGTATATATATTATCGTGTATCCCGCGGGAATACTGTACTTTTCCGGGATAAAAAGTAGCCTATGTAATCCAGAGCCTAAACTACTACCATACCAAATTTCATCGAAATCCGTTTGGTAGTTTTTGCGTGAAAGAGGAACAAACATCCATCCATCCTCACATTTATAATATTAGTAAGAAGTAAGATTATTGACAAGATTTTTAATTTTCATACTGGATGTTGCCCGCGACTTCGTGTGCGCTCAAAAGTTAATTTCGTAGAAACCGTACATTTTTCCGCAATAAAAAGTAGCTTATGTCCTTTCCCGTAGTCTAATCTACATCTGTGCTAAATTTCATTAAAATCAGTCCAGTAGTTTCGGAACCTATTTCATATAAAGAAACAAACAAACTTTTCCTCTTTATTATATTAGTAGTATAGATTTGATAGAATTTTAACGACAGTTGTTAGAATTTTAAATATGCTGTAGCTTCATATGATGGTAATAAAGCAATTTAAACTGCAATATAGAAAATATAATTCCATATATTTTGACGAACTCTGCTGCTCAGTGATAATACGCGTTGGCGCTCAAGCCGGGGGTCGCGAGTTCGAATCTCGCCGAGGGAACAAAAATTTATTTGTATTCCTGGGTCAAGGATGTGTATTAAATATAATAAAATAAAAATCTTAAATATATGTTTATGATACAAGTATTAAAATAACTTGCCGTTGTCTGTCATCTGTAACACAAGTTCTTTATTAGACAAGACTTTATTAGCCGGGCCTCGAATCGACTTTGCTCTGGCCCAGGGGCCGATTGACCGCCACGACAGGATCTACGCCGTTATAAAAAGTAATTTTGTATCTTGCAACATACTACTGAATTTAAAGCCGCTCACCGCGAAATTCGAGGCCTAAGATAGGCGAGTAAGAGGCAAGGGCTCGAATACAAAGCTACGAATCAGTGCGATAAGAATCCGCAATACAGAAAACTACGACGCGAATTGCTGCGGTGCGATTTCGTAGGTACTGGTAATTTTTTTACGGACACTTTTAACCATATTGAAGGTATCAAGTAGGCTATATAGTGACGCGGATCGTTATAAGATTTGCATACTTTGGATATAAGTGGCGAAGACTGAGTTCGGAGTAATGGTAAGCCGGAAGCCGCGTAAGCTATTATAGACTAGTTTTCCCGACATATTTTGTTCTTAACTACGTTCAATCGTCATTTTTAATTTTTTTCGCAACTTTTCCAATCTTTTTCACCGTTTAAACCTTTCCTGAATATCCACCATTATTTCAAGACCAAAATTAGCCAAATCGGTCCAGCCGCTCCCGAGTTTTAGCGAAACACAGGTTTTGCAATTTATTTTTATATATAAGACTAGTTTTTACGCGGCTCCATCCGCATAAATATAATATTAGGTATCCAACTGGTAAACAGGCCTATGTTTTATAAAAAGTAGCCAATAAAAAAGTAGCCGAATAAAAAGTAGCCAGAGCCTAAACTACTACCATGCCAAATTTCATCGATATCCGTTCAGTAGTTTTTGCGTAAAAGAGTAACAAACATCCATCCATCCATCCATATCTCATGCATAGTAGTAGGAGAAAGAAGATAACTTATATTCATAAGGGAATCCGATAATATGACTATGGTGTTCCTCAAGGAAGCTTATTGGGACCGTTCCTTTTTTTAATATATATAAATGATCTTCCTAACGCTATCGACCAAGAAACCATTTTATTTGCAGACGACACAACTGTGCTCATTAAAAATAAAAGCAAAGAATCGTATCAAAATATAATATCTTCTACACTCGACAAAATATTTATATGGCTAAAAAATAATAATTTAAAAGTCAATCTTGACAAAACTAAATTAATTCAATTTCGTGACTACCGTACTCATCATATTGACATAAATATTACTTTTAGTGACAATAAAATAAACGAAGTTAAATGTACAAAATTTTTAGGATTAATGGTTGACAGGCACTGTGACTGGAAGTCACACATTGATTTCGTATGCAACAAACTAGAAAAGTTTGTGTTCGCAATCAAAACGTTAAGACTTAAAGTTTCTACGGAAGCAGCGTTAACCGCATATCACGGCTACGTGTCCTCGGTTCTATTCTACGGTCTGTTGTTGAGGAGGAACTCGGTTGATTTTGAAAAGGCTTTCCGGGTTCAAAAGAAATGTATAAGGGCTATTTGTGGAGCCTGGTCTATGCACAGGTGTAAACCACTTTTTGCTAAACTCCGCATATTGCCACTGGTGTGTCTATACATTCGTGATCTTTGTGTATTCGTTAAGCAAAATCCACATTGTTTCACAGTTAACACAGGTGTAAACAATAGAAGTGCCTCTTCAAGATTTAAATATAAATTATATATGCCCCAATGTCGTCTAGATTTATATAAAAGAAATGTTTGCATTAGCGCTATTAAAGTGTATAATAAACTTCCCGACAGATTTAAAGATTTGAATATAAATAAATTTAAAACTCAGATATCAAAATGGCTATCAGAAAACTCTTTCTATACTCTCGACGAATACATGAAATTTGGTGATAAGATAAAATAAATCATTAAATAATACAAATTACTAATTTGACATTATATCCTTTAATAATACATTGACATTACTAATATTAGAATTTATTTTATCTTTAATTATGTGAATAATTGTAATTGACATTTATTTGTTTTTAAAATCAAACCTATTTTTTATATATTTTGTATTGTGATTATTTTGTGAATGAATTTTATTTTTACAGTTTAACCAAATTGACTATTTATAAGAATGTTTAACTTTATTTAAATGTGAATTGTTAAATTTAACTCTTGCTTAACATTGTGAACAAAAACAATTATTATTTTTAACGCATTGCACGCCATTGTTATGGCAGAATGTATTAGCAGCTCTCACAGAATATAAGACCATTATGTACTACATTCTAGCAATAAAGGAATTTGATTGATTGATTGATTGAATAATATTTCGAGTTGTATAGACGCCTTGCTTACTGTTGGATATAATTATTAAGAAAGTCAAGCATGAAATATTTTTGTATCGCAGCTATTCGCATCGCAATTTTTGGTTTTGCGAATTCGCATATCTGTTTAAGTACTGGCCAGATTTTGGGCGTTAAACCTCTCCATTCATATTTATTTTCTCTTATTATCGGGAAATAATTTCATTAATAACATTATTACATTATTATTACATTATTAACGTGCGTAGGTTGTATAGAGGATATTTTAGGAATATGTCGAAGTGTGTAAGACTCTAATATATCAAGTTAGGAAATTGCTCAAATTATATCCGATGTATGTAGGTGGAAATTAGGAAATATTACATTTTTCCGTTTTATTTTAGTTTCTTTACTACCCGATTAATTTATATTTAGTGAATATATTTCGTTAATTGTGTTTTATAAGTTATAACTGAAAAAAGAAAACGGCCAAGTGCGAGTCGGACTCGCGCACCTAGCGTTCCGTAAAAACCTGTAGTGATTTTGTTACAGCTTAAAGGTATTATAGACCTGAGTATTTGATATGAATTTCAATTTAATACCTCTACGCATTCACGAGGAAAGGGGTAGTAAGTTTTAAAGTATTAAAAATATTTTTAGTATAGGTATAATGTAACTAAAAATTTACGGTTTTCGTAATTTTCCCTTTATCTGTGCTATAAGACTTTGCTTTGTGCCAAATTTCAGAGTTCATGGGAAGTACCTTGTAGGTTTTGAGTTTGCGAGTGTCGAAAATTTGCGGACATTTTCGGCATTAACGGCTGTATCTTTTGATTGCGTTGGCTTAGAAGTTTGATTTTTTACAGCTCCAAGGGACAGTAGACCTGAGTATTTGATATAAATTCCAGTTTGATAACTCCGCGCATTCCTGAGAAAATGGGTAGTGACAGAGAGACAGACGGACGGACAACAAAGTGGTCCTATAAGGGTTCCGTTCTTTCCTTTCGAGGTACGGAACCCTAAAAAGGAAAAAATATCGTTACATATTTCATTTCCACATATAAAGGTAGCATTCCGATCTATGTGGCCGCCACGACTTGCGACTGCGACCAGCAAATCAGGGCCTTTAAACATACATACGGACAGCGGAGTATCAATAATAGGTCCAGTTCCTTTTTTTTTTAATTTTCTATAGTAAAGCGCAAAGCTGTGTTAAATGTTAAATTAATGTTAAAGTAAAGCTTGCGCTCAAAGCGTGTGTCCAACGCGTTCCACCTATAATAATAATATTTACTTATATGCTGCATCCAAGCTACGTCTTACTATTAAATGGCGTCCTATGTTTAAATAAAATTCAGAATATTGAAAACACTATAATGTCTCTACTTGATAGATCGTTGTCTAATCCTAAGTTTGTCTAGACTTCGAGACTTCCATAATTTTTTATTCAAATGTTCTTCTACGCAGTTTAACTCTAACGTTTAAATTCGAAATTCGAAGTGAATTTATTGGTATTGTCATTCAATACCAATTGGTGTCAGTGATCGAAAATTTCTTCGATATAGTTATCGAAGTAAATATATTAATGTTTTTTCTACCCAAAACGATCGCCTATTGAGTTCAGTAATAAAATTGATTAAAATATATTATTATTGTTTTATGATGCCAAAATCTATACACACACAATCAATAAACCATTTTCGAGTAATTGACCTCCAAATTGGTTTACAAGTTGCCCCCCCGTGGCATTTCTAAACTATAATAAGTAGAAACTTGAAGGTTTCCATGCTGATACATCATGATATCAAATACTTATTAGGAAAATTATTTTGCGAAATCAAACAATAACTTTTGAAGTAATTAGAAAAAAGGTAAAAGAATTGTTTTTAAACAAAAAATTAAATCGACTTCTAAAGTAAAAGTACACAAAAAAGTATGAAATAAAACTTTTCTAAATAATTCCCCTTTTAAATTCGGCTATAATTTTAACTATTTCTCTACTTAGTCTTAATTTTGAAGATGTTACCAGCCCAAACAATATCCTACAATATTTTAAAGAACTTACGTTCAAATTTGCTGGTACCGACTCCAAAATGAAGAAGATCTAGTGGAAAAATAGTTAAAGTCGGTTTAATTTTTTGTTTAAAAATAATAATTTTACCCTTTTTAGTTATATTTGTTCAATTATTATTTTTAAGAACGTTTAAAATAAACGATCGAATGTATAATTGAAAACGCGCCAAGCTTCCATTAGGTATTGTAAATAAGATGATGATGATGATTACTGTAAGTTACAAAGTTACATAATATGATTGCAGTTCTTTAAACAATGTTTTTGCAAACCATTTCACAAAATTTTATGAGTAGTTTATTAAATAAATACGTGTAAAAAGTACAAAAAGTTTTTTTTTCTAAATTAGTAAGCAAAACTTACATCATTAGTTTATTACATCATATACAAAAATTAAACGCACAAATATGTGAAATATTTACAAATATATTCCTGCACACTTTTTCCCACGTGTGTCGTCACACGTGGGTATGACTTTAGTATGGAGCGTCTTTTACTTGCGAAATTTTGTATACAAATCGCTGTACCTTTGAATATATTGACTTTTGATATGCTGTTTCTTCTGAGAAGTTACTCATATTTAAGAGTGCTATTCCATTATATAATTTTGAAAAATCAGACCGCTAGCCTATTAATTTTACAAAACGTTATATTGTGGTCCCACCTGTACCTGTAGGTTTCTATGCATGCAAGAAAGTTCAAACCAATATTAACCTATTCGCAGTGTTAGACAAGTATCATTAAATGGTGTAAGTTATGATAAAGATTACAGGTCACGAGTACCATTTATCCAACAGATTTAATTAAAACATTACATAAAGTTTATAAAAACAGAACCTTTATACAATAACCTATTTATCAAGCGACCCACATTTCTCTAACAGGCTTAAATAAATATTAAGTCCCAGCTATCATAATGTTATTATGATATCATATTATCATGTTTTAATATTTCAACAATCATACGTCATCATTTATTGACCTAATATTAACATTATAAGTTGGAATCAACATCCAGTAACTATTCCTACTTTACAATTATAAATGTGAAAGTTTGTGAGGATGGATGGACGGATGAATGGATGTTTGTAACTCTTTCACGCAATAACTACTGAAGAGATTTGGATGAAATTTGGTTTGTTAGTAGTTTATACTCTGGATTAACATATAGGTTACGTTTTATCCCGAAAAAGTACAGTGTTTCCATGGGATACTATATTTACGACATAGTTTTCTTAATTTTGGGTTCCCTAATCCCTAAGTTGGCAACACTGATACCGTTGTACGGCCTAACCACCGGACTGCTCTACACACGCACGGATTTGGTACGGAGCGGACCAGATCCGATGCGGACAACGGCGAACTCTTCGCCTTCTTCTTATGTTCGCCGGACTGCCCTACACACGCTCGGATCTGGTACCAGATCGTACCAGATCCGCTGTACGCTCCGTACCAAATTCGTGTGTCTGTAGATACCATTACAAGACAAATGACCTGCTTACTATGTACAAAAAATACACGTGATCGTAGGTGGGGGAGGGGGGTAGTATAAAACCTCACCACGTATCACCAGGGGAGGGGAGGGTTCTAAAAAAAGTTGTTAAAAACATCACGTGATTAATGGACGGCCCCTTAGAGATATGGTGATATCACCATTGACAAAACTGAATTCACTGGAAATCCCTGGATGATTAAGCACACCCCAAAATGCACACGAAAAGGGCATGGTGCACTTTAGACAGTTCGAGCTACTAATGCATACAGAATTGTTTAGTTAGCCTTTTACACACGTTTAAGGGGCATAAGATACGGCAAAGATACTATAATATTGTAAGTTAATATATATTTCTTGTATATTTAAACCTTCTGTATATTGTGAAGTATAAAATTCAACATTATGTGTGTATCATCATCACTACATAGTATAAAACAAAGTCGCTTTCTCTGTCCATATAACCCTATGTATGCTTAAATCTTTAAAACTACGCAACGAATTTTGATGCGTTTTTCTTTTAATAGATAGTGATTGAAGAGGAAGGTTTATATATACAATAATATCCATTAAATAGTGGAGAAATACTGTTATTTTTGAGGTTTCTAATGTAATGTCGTAAATAATTACATTTTTTAATAATAATAAAAATATTTATTCAATACAATTTGGGCATTAAACCACGATAAGTACTTAACATTTAAAATATGTATCCAGTAAACGAGAACACAGTTTTACAGGTAATTAACTTACACACTACACTTTTTTCCGCTTACATTGAAAACGCTGGCTAAACCCTACAAGATAGATGAAAATAATGTACTACAGTTTTGTTCATCTCAAAAAGCCTACAAAAATTCCGCAATGGCATATGTCTATTTCTTAGGGATAACCCACAATAACCATTTTTAATCCTTTACTTTGATTTCAATATAATAATAGCTTATTTACGAAGCGATTTTAAGCAATACAGCATTAATCCTTATCCAATTTAGTACCTAAAATTTATTTCGACAAAATAACATATATGGTATATATGGTATAATATCTAATAGCTAACTTCTTAAAAAATTAAAACTAGAAAAACTTAAAAAGCTACAATAAAAAGAAATCTTCCAGGTCGTCTCCACCAGGCAGAGTACCTAGAAGGCTCAAAGAGTTTCCCCGCTGAATTGCGATACTCACTCTTTGGGCCAGATAGGTGCCGGCTCTGAGGTCTCGGGTCGCCTCAATTAGTACCTTTAATACACTGTGTATTTAATATAGATCAATATGGCCCTTTACAGCATGTAATTTTAATGAATATTTTAGAAGATATTATAGATTTAAAATACAGAGACATAGCGTTGTGGCGTAGCGCGGGCGCTCGCATTGTTACGCGGCATAATCGAAAACGCGGGACGTTTTTGAGTATATCTTCGCTCACGAATATTTTGTACAGCAGTAATTAAGATTTTTCTATAGAGGTAGTTGATTAGTATCGTTGAAATGTCAAATAACATTTTAATAATGGTATTGAGTGTCAATTAGACTTTATTTACGTATCTTAAATTTCCCGCCATATTACGTAGTACTATTATGTATTCTGTGGCAATATTCAATATTCTTCTTTTGATGTTTCCCACCACTTCGTGCGCGCTAAACGAAAGCGAAAAAACTAGCGAGATTATAAAATGTCGACAGATTGTGATGTTAACATTTTACTTACAACTTTATTCATTATTTTTTGTTATATCATAATTTAACGAACTGAAATACAACTCGCGCGTTGATTGGTTAAACCGTTAACGGCATAAGCCCCAAATTGCAGAATGTTTACTTGACAATCTGTCGATATTTTATCTCACTAGTTATATTACAGTCTAACGGTATTTACAATTTTACGGTAATATATTAAGCTCAGGCGCAAAATCCCATAGTAGAAAAACGACATACTCTCAAAAAGACGTATTGGCTATATTAATATTATAAAGCTGAAGAGTTTGTTAATTTGTTTGTTTCTTTGTACGCGCTAATCTCAGGAACTACTGATTTGAATTGAAAAAATATTTTTGTGTTTGATAGTCCATTTGTTGAAGAAGGCTTTAGTCTATATAGCATCACGCTGCGACCAATAAGAGCGAAGAATCAGGGGAAAATGTGGAAAAGTCGGGGAAAATTATTCATTTTGTAGAGCTTTCAGCTTCCGTTGTTTGTTTGAACGCGCTGATTTCAGGAACTACTACATCGAATTGAAAAATTATTTTTGTGTTGGATAGTCCATTTGTCGAGGAATAGGAGCGAAGCATAAGTGAAAAATGTTGCAAAAACGGGGGAAATAATTATTCATATTTGTGGGCTTCCGTTGCGTGCGCTGCGTAAACGGTTCATCAAGTTAAAAATATGTATGAAAGAAGTAATTCTCTTTAAATGATCTAAAAAAATGTCCGCGACAGTATATGTCTATCTTTTTTAAGATTGACATATAATACTGTTTATGGTTATCAAATTTGGTCAACATTTCTGCATTATTGCGCCATTAGTTGACGCGGACGAAGTCGCGGGCAACAGATAGTCATATATATATATATATATATATATATACAGCTGGATAAAACACATTACGTGGTAGAGCCATGCTTCGGCACGAATTTGTTACGTGGTAGAGCCATGCTTCGGCACGAATGGGCCGGCTCGACCGGAGAAATACCACGGGCTCACAGAAAACCGGCGTGAAACAGCGTTTGCGCTGTGTTTCGCCGAGTGAGTGAGTTTACCGGAGGCCCAATCCCCTACCCTATTCCCTCTTAAAAGGCCGGCAACGCACTTGCAGCTCTTCTGATGCTGCGAGTGTCCATGGGCGACGGAAGTTGCTTTCCATCAGGTGACCCGTTTGCTCGTTTGCCCCCATGTTTCATAAAAAAAAATACTACAATTTATTATGTTCATATTATATTGCATTTTATATATGCAAACATCTTGAGATAAAGTTTTATAGATACTTAAATACTCGTATTATAGATCAGAATGAAAGAAACAACACATAATATATAGTTCAAACTTGATGATTATATAAATTTTTAAGGGAGAATTTTGACCATGTTTTAGTGACTTGAAGGTCATTAGTGTTTTTAACACTAATGACCTTCAAGTAACAGATAATCTATACTTCTATCTAAATATATAAAAGGCAAACCTGACTGACCATCTATCAACGCACAGCTGAAAGTACTGATCAGATTTTACTGAAATTTGATAGTTGTAATGACAGGCATCCGCTAAGAAACGATTTTGAAAATTCGCCCCCTACTGAGGTGAAAAAGGGGTTAAAATTTTGTATGGAAATCGAACTCCACGCGGACGAAGTCGCGGGCAAAAGCTAGTACTAATATAATAAAAAGGAAAAGTTTGTTTGTTTGTTTGTTGGCATCGAATAGGCTCCGAAAGTACAGGACCGATTTTGATGAAATTTGGCACAAATATAGAATAAACCACGGGGAAGGACATAGGCTACTTTTTATCGCGGCAAAATGTACGGTTACCGCGAGATTTCCTTTTGTAGTGCACGAAGTCGCGCGCAACATCTCGTATAATAATATTAAGGATAGTCGCTTACAAGAGTGGATATACCCACCATCAGAATACATAACAGTATTGACTGAACCAACTCAAATCAGATCATGTTTCTGCTTATTAATGTTGTTTTTTCGATCAAAACTTTTCTATTACGTGTATTAGATTCATATTTAAATGCGAGTAGCTGAATTTCTTTATTATTACTTTAAAGTCGTCCATTTGGCAACAGTAGTGTTCATAGGAGTCTTAGTGAAAGTTTGTTTGGACGGATGGATGGATGGATGTTTGTTACTCTTTCACACAAAAACTACTGAAAATATTTTGACGGAATATTGTATGGTAGTTTAAGCTCTGGATTAACATGTAGGCTTGTTTTTATCCCGAAAAAGTATAGTGCTCCCATGGGATACTAGTAGTTACGCGGGCGGAGCCGCAGGCAAAACCTAGTTTTTAATATTATGTGTTTAAAATTAAAGTATTTTAATGTTTAAACGTAAAATATTTGACAACTAACCATGGGACGAGATGTATGTCTTGTGAAAACCATACACATAATATGTTCTCACAGTACAATTATTTGCTGAAAGTTTTATAAATAAAAATACAGTGTTCCCGAGGGATACTATATTTACGCAGGCGGAGCCGCGAAACTAACTAGTACCTAATAATACAATTGAGACTTGCAATAAATTAATTTCTGAGGCTAAGATCACAATGTTTTTAGCCGTGAAATAAAGAAATAGGCAGATTTTTTGTACACCTAAGAAACTCAAAATGATTCTGTGTATAACTGGTTTACTATGAGTTAATACATGTATTTTATTACTCATATTTTTATCTTTTATAATAAAGAGGAAAAGTTTTTTTGTTTGTTTGTTTGCCAATGCAAAAAAATTCCGCAGTTTCGGAGCCTTTTCAATAAAAGGCTCCGAAACTGCGTAAACGATTTTGATAAAATTTGGCACAGATGTAGAGTAGACTACGGGGAAGGACATAGGCTACTTTTCATCGCAATAAAATGTACGGTTACTGCGAAATTAACTTTTGCGCGCACGAAATCGTGGGCAACATCTAGTAATTTATATACCTATATATAAAAGGCAAAGCTGATTGACTGATGTGTCAACGCACATTTTTTACACGTCTTTCTCATATGACGTAAGTATACAGTACTAAGGAAAGAATTTTCAAAATTCCACCCCGAAGAGGGTGAAATAGGGGGTGAAAGTTTAAAGTCTAATTTCATGTGGGCGAAGCCGCGGGCAATCAATGCTAGTTATATATAGATACAAAAGTTTTAAATTAAAATATTCTCATGCTTATAGCTATCTTATCTTATACTTTAAACTTCTAATTTAATCTTGTATCTTCTAATCTAATATATAAAATTTCCATGTCACAATGTTAGTTACCGTACTCCTCCGAAACGGCTTTACCGATTTTTATCAAATTTTATATGCGTATTCAGTAGGTCTGAGAATCGGCTACTATCTATTTTCCATACCCTTAAGTGATAAGGGTTGTTCACCCTTAAATATATTTTTTTAATTTTTGGACGAATTTTTTTGTTTTATTTTTTTATAATGTGGCATTAAAAAATACATACAACCCTAAATTTTTACTAAAATAATCGTATCAGTTCAGGGAAGGTTTAAATGGTGAGAAATATTAGTTCATAGTTAAGGCAAAACAACGTTTGTCGGGACAGCTAGTATGTATATAAATTTCCATGAAAATTACTCCCTGCGTACTAAATTTTCTTGGAAGGGAGGGAGGGAGTTTTAGGGGAGAAAAATCGATCTAGCTAGGTCTTATCCCTGGGAATCTACCAATGTTAGTAGTTTGTCGAAACATGAAGCATTCTCTTTGATTATTACGATGAACGACAGATGTAAAATGACATTTTTTTCCTATTCTTTTAATAAAATATCTGGGGGCACGGCAGTGCCCCCGCCAAGTCGAGTATATACTTTCGCAAACAGCATTAGCAGTTTGTGGATAATGATTTCATTAAAGTTTAAGGTTAATAACATTATATAAAATTAGCTGTTTATCGCAGCTCCACCCGCGTATATATACTATCGTGTATCCCACGGGAATACTGTACTTTTCCGGGATAAAAAGTAGCCTATATTTTAATCCAGAGCCTGCTACCGAATTCCATCAGCATCCATTCAGTGGTTTTTGCGTGAAAGAGTAACAAACATCCATCCATCCATCTATCCATCCATCCTCACAAACATTCACATTTATAAAATTAGTAGGGTATTTGTTGGATTAACTTTAACATGCGTCGGTGAAATTGTCACGTCTTGTCTGTAATGTAAGTTCAACGACCAAATTTTGACCAGCAAGCGATTGGGGTTCCACAAGGGAGTAGACATTGTTTTATGGGTTTGCCATAAATTATTAATGAGGAGAAGGCGTGGATCGATAGCAGTATTTATATCAAACAAGGCCGCTCTGATTTGTTTGTTGATATTTAATCACTATGTTTTAGTGCAAGTAGCTTGTAGGTGACGAATGATCTGGAAATAATTAATGTTATAAAGATTTTTGAAAGCCTGTAACAGAATCGACAATGCCAGTCTTAAATATTGTAATCTATACTTCTATACTAATATTGTAAATTCGAAAGTGTGTGTCTTTCTGTCTGTCTGTCTATTACCTCTTCACGATTTAACCACTAAACCGATTTTTATGAAATTTGGTATAAACATACTTTGAGTCCCGGGCAAGGATTGCAAGTTTCCAAGTTTGGTTAGGACAATGCAGGCTGATCACCTGATTGTCTCACAAGAAAGATGATTGCGCGTGATATCTCGCTAGTCGTGTCGGTCATCCGTCCCACTGGGTTACCAGAGTAAAGGAAGATAGTGCACTTGAGTACTGCGCACACACTTGGGCACTATAACAATAACTCCTGCGTCACTGGCCTGGTTTTAATGAAACCGGCTACCGTCACTGAAATCGGTGTGGAAAGCTATTATTATTATTATACTGTATGTTTCAATATGGAACTGATCCAGTCGAACTGATCATGTCAATTGGACGATAGACTGTATTGTGTATGGCCGTCATTAGTTACAGACAATAACTACTCAAAAACTTTCCCTGTCGACCTATTAACACACAAAAAATGTCTATTCATACGTTAAAAACTGGAATATGCTTGTCTGCCAAATATTTGGCCGATCATCGCCCACTATCGATCCGTCTGGTGTGTCTAGCCTGTGGCCTACTATCTCGGACGACCCGTGTGAGGTAGATTGAGGATGAGTCTCAGTACTTTACTAGACGACTAGCTTTTGGTCGCGGCTCCACAGTAGTTTTTCGGGATGAGAAGTAGCATATGTTAACTCAGAGCCGAATAAACTACCATACCAAATTTCATCAAAATCTGTTCAGTAGTATATACAGTATCTCTAGTAAATCCTAAAACACGTATTTAATGAAATGTATTAAAAAATGCATGCTTGAACCTCAATATTTATGGAAATTGGTGTAGAAATGAAAATTTTCCATACAAACCTTCAACCCCTACTTCACGCCTTTAAGCGTGAAATTTTTCGAAATCCCTTTTTAGTGCGCGTCTACATGGTAAATTAAAACTACTGTCCAAATTTCACGTTTCTACTACTCGTATTAGCTGATAAGGCTGCATGAGTGTCTATACGTCAGTGAATCAGTCAGTGGAGACATATTATATTATCCTTTTATGTACGATACATAGATGTCATGTAATGTCATGGGGTACTCATCCCAACTTACCTGTCCGGTAGTTGTGGTATAGTATACGGGTACGCGACCCCGGCTTCCCTAGCTATTACTGTCCTATCCCTTGCCCTCCTGGGCGGTAATATCCTACATTTCCTATTTCCCACTCCAACTTACCAATCTTCCCTTCCACACCACCTATCCTTCCCTTTCCCTATTCCTACCCTCTCCACCAATCCGTGGGAACGCAATGGATAATCATAAAAATAATAATTATCCAAAATGGCGGCGATGTGGTTCACCACCCATCACGTCTCGTTTCTCGCGGAGGTGAAAAGTGGAACATGGAGAGCCGCTTCGCTATGTTGAATGTAAGAGGAGGAATGGATGGTAAGAATGAAAGTGAACGAAGCGAAACTAGTATGTGAGGATCGTAGCAAGTGGCAAAAGTGGTCTCTGCCTACCCCTTTACGGGAAAAAGGCGTGATTATATGTATATACATAGATGTGTGGATGATTTTTAATCTTTAACGCAACAATTACTGAACAGGTTTTGACGAAATTTGGTACGGTAGTAGCTTAGAATCCGGAGTAACACATAGGCTGCTTTTCATTCCGAAAAGTACAATATCCCCGTATGTTAGACATAGGCTACTTTATATCGCGTGAGTATGTGAATACGTACAGTACCCGCGGGGTTTTCTTTTGTAGTTACGAAGTCACGGAAAACGTCAAGTAAGAAGTATTTTGAAGGGTTACTCTGTGGTTGAAATTCGATCATAATTCATAATATTACAATTGTCAAGTTTCAACTTTATTGGTGTTTTTTACCTCTTAGATACCCAACAAAAATATTATGTAAATATTGTCGAATGTGAAAGAAAGATTGACTATTGAATCAAACCAACACCTACTTTTAGAAACGTATGGTAGTGTGTGTAACTTTATTTTTTAAAATTTTATGTATTTCTAAGCACTATTAAAAAAAATCTGAAAGTGCATACCTATATACTTAAACTTTAATTATGCCTAATTTCATAATTCTGCCTCCTGCAGTTACATAGTTATCGTAAAAAGGGGTAAGAAGTTTTCGCTTCACGTACCTTAATAGGTATAATAGTAGGTACAATAATATATCTATGGGCGACTGCACATCACTTCAATCTGGTCCCGTGCTCTCGAAGAATTTGTATTACAGGTATCAGACAAAGGAAATATTATATATTATTTAAGATTTTTATTATCTTATACACGTGCTTACGACCCAGAAACACAGAAAAGTTTTTTGTACCTTCAGCGGGATTCGAGCCCACGACCTCCGGTTACAGCGCCGACACGTTCAACCACTAGCTACAGAGGTCATCAAAATGTATATACTAGAAAAGTCTTAGATAATAATTTGGCTAATATGGAGGCGTCTGATCCGTCAGACAGCCTTGGGCGGCGCCGGACTGTCTCGCGGCTGTTTGGGTTGATCATTGTAAATCCATTGTAGTGTGTAATCCACGTAAGTTAGTAGGCGGTGAACGACCATAGCTATCACCTGATGATCAGCTGCATTAGATCAGTGGTAAACGCATCGGCGCTTAAGCCGGAGGTCCCGGATTTGAATTCCATTGAAGTTAAGGGACAAAAAGTTATGTGTGGGTATTGGATGTGAATTATATAATATAATATGTATAATGTATATCTTTAAAGGTTTTAACTTTTTTCCGGAAAAGTACAGTATTGCCGCGGGATACTCAATAGTTTACGCGGGTGGAGGGCGGCAATAATAAAAATACTAAATGTGTTTTAGTGTAAAAGTTTTAAATATAATTTCATTATCTTGTACTTGTACTTTATTTTGTCTATCTTAGAAGCAAAAAAAACCCTTTATAAAGTCCAACCTTAATAAATGAAAAACTACACAACTACTAATATACAATTCTAATTGATTTCATAAACAATTGATTTTTATTTTTACTTTTGTACACCAATTAAATGGCAGAATGTACATACACTTTATCTTGTGTCTATATATGTATGTGTGTATATATTACATATACATACATAAACACACACACACACAATACATTCTTGCAAAAAACATTTCAAGCAGCTCTCCTACGTCACACGTTTAGTGTTTGTAGCACATCTACTACGAAGTCTACGACGTAGCTTTATAATGAAAACTCGTAGCAGTCTATACATAGCCTATTAGGCTAGATATGACAAATTTTTATTGCATTAATAAACATCACTCTTAAATATGAGTAACTTCTCAGAAGAAACGGTATATTATAAGTCAATATTTTCAAAGGTACAGCGATTTATTTATTTACAGAATTGCGCAAGTCGTGAAAACACTCCTAAATACGTACCTAGTCGTGACGTCAAGCCTAGGTTAAAATGTATGAAGTATAATGCTGCGGGAATATATTTGTATATGTCTTCGATATTTGTGGGTTTTAAAATGTCTCTTAACTACGCAAAAAATATTATATCTTTTTAATGTATCAAGTTGTTACCTTAATATCAATTCAACTCAATATTTTACATGTATGTAGTTATCATTCCCATTATTATAATAAAACGCGAATATTTTTGTGATGTTAATTAAATCCAATTTTGAATCGCTAACATAAAAAATTCCGTGACGCGTCGTGTATTGGTTTGAGCTCACCTTGTGTTAGACTGTTTGACAGAAACTACTTTCTGTAAAACTTTTTCTACCGAATGACTGACTTTGTACAATAAGTTATATTATAAGGTCAGCAACAAATTCTGAAACAAGACGAAACAAGATTTGATTCGCTACCTTAAAAATGCTGTCACGTATTGTTTCATTTTCGTGTAAACTAGCGCAAAATTTTACTGTAAAAAATAGTTAAAGATAATACAAAGTGCTTTAATCTATACATCTATACAGATAAATAAAATTGAAGTGTCTGTTTGTAACTTCAAACACTACTTACAATAAAATACCAATTTTTAAAATTTTTGTCTATCTGTCTGTCTGTCTGTTTATTCCGGCTAATCTCTAAAACGGCTGGACCGATTTTCACGGGACTTTCACTAGCAGATAGCTGATGTTATAAGGTCTAACATAGGCTACTTTTATTTAAGGGTTCCGTTTTAAAAAATAGGGTTCCGCTTTCGTTAGTTCTACGCAAACGAAGTTGCGGGCATCAGCTAGTATAATATAATATTAGGTACTAGCTGTTGACTACGGCTCTTACCGCTAACTTACCGCAGATTGTATGAAGGCGTCCATAAGTATTATTATTATGTAAGGGAGCCTGTAACATACCTCCACGTCGCCGCGCCGCCCCAACATGACATTATATAGCCACTAACTAAACCTGACATAGCATTTCACATAATATCCAATACCGTAATATCTGTAACCGATAACATTCTTCTAATATTAAAAACGCGAAGTTTGTTAAGATGGATGGATGGATATTACTCTTTCACGCAAAACTACTAAACGGATTAAGATGAAATTTGGTATGTTAGTAGTTTAGGCTCTGGATTAAAACATAGGCTACTTTTTATCCCGAAAAAATAGAGTGTTCCCGAGGGATACAATATTTACGCGGGCGAAGCCGAAGGGCAATAGCTGGTTCTAAATAATTTAGGATGCTATAGATAAGCAACATAAAAATTACCAAGGACGTAAAATCTTGCGGACAAACGCCAATAAACATTAAAAAGTAACAAAATGTGGCGAGAGTTGAAATGACCCCGCGATTGTGTATAATGTATATTATGTATGCCATGTATGTGATGCGGCGACCCACAAATTACTCGCATTACCAATTCATTGTTTACACTACAATGTACAGTCGCGTGCACTAATATAGATACATTGACAAATTTTGCAATAATATGTCAACGTAGAATATTTCAAAAATATGTACATCATGTTGTATTCACAATGATGTAACCTACAAAGTGTTTCAAAATTATGAATACATTTTTTTCACAATAAAGTAAGCAATAGTTTGTCAGTGAATAGTAAACACTCCCAAAGCTATAATTATGTATACGTGACAATGTCAATAACATGTAAACTTTTTTTTTCAATATAATGTGAACATTAATTTTGTGTTTCCGAAAATGTAAGACACAATTTCATTACAATGGAAACAATAATTGTATCATTATTATGTACACACTCTTAAAAGTTTATCACTTTTTACTTTTCTGATAATATGTTAATAAATGTCAAAAAAATGTAATCGGTGTAGGTTGCAATACGATGTATACATTCATTTTTAACCCGTGACGTAAATCTGTCTGTGGTATCGTACCTCCTAAACGAAAGGTCAAATTTAGATGCGATTTTTTTGTATGAAAGTTGACATAATCGAGAGCGTTCTTAGGTATAATTCATCATCATCAGCTCGCTCACTGCCTGACAATAAGAGGGTTTGTAGTTGATGAAAGATTGTAAGCAACTGCCACTGGTCTGATCGGTAATGCAGTATTTTTTTTACGGTTATTAATTCAAAATTTGTAAAAAATCTCTTTCAATCCCTGCCCTACACCTGCGATCTACACCTACGATCTACACCTACGACCTACACCTACAACCTAACCCTTATTCTGACGATAACAAAAACGAAAAATATTATTGTTTTATGTATTTATATTTTAAAACTTTATATAATATCTATATTAATATTATAAATGCGAAAGTGTATCTGTCTGTCTGCCTGTCTGTCTGTCTGTTACCTCTTCACGCTTTAACCGCTGAACCGATTTTTATAAAATTCGATATAGACATACTTTGGGTCCCGGGAAAGGACATAGGATATTTTTTATCCTGAAATGTAGTGTTATAGCTATATATTTAGTGAAAAGTGAAGAAAACGACTGTTATTTTGAATTTCGAACGCCAATACTTTCGATCGCCAGTTGCAAACTTGCAATACCCTGGGGCCTGGAGTGAAAACTTATGACATCACACGCGCGTTTGTTGAAAGTTCATCGGATGATCGTACCTTACTCTGATTGGTTGCGATACGTCACAAGGCTCTCTAGTCAAGATGCAATCGATAATTTTGTCTTCTGTTGACTTATTTGATTATTATTTTTTACTTTTAATTAATACTAGCTAATGCCTGCGGCTCCGCCCACGTAAGTACAGTAACCCACGGGAACCGTATATGTCCCGCGATAAAAAGTAGCCTATGTCATTTCCCGAGGTCTACTTTATATCTGTGCCAAATTTCATGATAATCGGTTTAGTAGTTTTTACGTAAAACTGTAAATAAAGTATCCCACGGGAACCGTACATTTCCCAGCGATAAAAAGTAGCCTATATTCTTTCTCAAAAATTTCATTTTCATAAATTTCATTTAAATCGGTTAGTAGTTTTGGCGTTAAAGACAAACAAAAGGCGGACAAACAAACACACACACTTTTCCATTTATAATAAATATTAGTGTGGATTGTCACCTTAGCAACTACTAGTGTTGTATGTCAGAAAGAATTTAACGAATTTTAAAAAGAAAAGTGACACACATTGTAGGAATACTAGAAATAGGAACAAGTTAGAAATACCAGTGATCAGACTTAGTGAAGTAAGTAAATCTTTTAAAGGTCAATGTATACGCCTTTACAATAGAATCCCAGAAAACGTTCAAAATCTTTCCATTAATCAATTTAAAAAAGCTGTTAAAGAACGTTTGTGTGCTAAAGCTTATTATAAAGTCAGTGATTTCACTACCGATTGCACACCTTGGGAATAAGATGGCCCCATGCAAAGCTGTTTTTATGTACTTAAGTATGTTCTATGTACTTATGACTAATGTTATATAGAGTAAGTTACAGCATTGTAAAATATTTTTTGAAAAGAACAATTTTCCCATCTTTTTTGCTAAAAGGTGGCCCCGTGCGAGTTTCTTACGCCGGTTCTTCTCGCCGGGCTAGTTTCCGAACCGGTGGTAGGCATCATGTAGGACAATTCTATAAGTGTTATATTATAACCTACATGGAAATAAAAATTTTGAGTTTGTGTTTGAGTCGATGTTCCCTAAACTCTTGTGTAAGATTATTAATTTTACTATATGACTCTATGTCTTAAATCTCATAATAAATATTTTTAAAACTATATCTAGCTTTAAATCCCAAATTAGTTTCCCTAGTGCTTGTTTTAACTAAAAGTTAGAGTTACAACTAGTTTTATCTGAAAATCAAATAGTAGTCAATTCTAGTTTTGACTAGGTATTTCTAGTTTTAACATAGGCATTTAGTAAAACCTAGTTTTAACTAGGGAAAACGAGTTATAACGAAAAACGGGTTTTAACTGTAACATATACACATGTATACCCATACAATATTGCACCTTTCTGGCCTTATGGTTTCGTCATGTCCATCCAAACTCATCTTCGGCTTGCCATCCAAACCACTGCGCCACAGATGATACAATAAATATTATTGTTGACATTGATTATGTTTTGTATTTTACATTTTCGGAAATACAAAATTAATGTTGACATTATATTGAAAAAAACAATGTTTACATGTTATTGACATTGTCACGTATACATAATTATAGCTTTGGGGGTGTTTACTATTCACTGACAAACTGTTGTTCACTTTATCGTGAAAAAAATGTATTCATAATTTTGAAACATTTTGTATGTTACATCATTGTGAATACAACATGGTCTACATATTTTTGAAATATTCTACGTTGACATATTATTACAAATTTGTCAATGTATCTATATTAGTGCACGCGACTGTACTCGATAATGTATCTAATTTTCGCTATTTAGTCGAAGAAACTAAACGTCTTGCGTTTTATAGAAATTAATGTAACTTTTCAAACGGAAAAAACTGAACGTTTTGTGTTTTATATAAAAATATTATTACTTTAAAAAACCAATAAAAAGGCTAATGCAGCAGGTACTGCTGATATAACAATATGATTTATTTTTGTACTAGCTTTTTTCCCGGCTCCGCTTGCGTAAATACAGCATCCCACAACTACACTGTACTTTTATAATGAAATGTAGCCTATATTTTTATTCAGAGCATCAACTACTACCGTACCAAATTTCATTAAAATCCATTCAGTGGTTCTTTCGTGAAAGAGTTATAACAGCAGTAGGAAATATAATTAATCAAAGGGTCAGTTTTGACCTAGACGCAACGCGGCGTGCTTTTTAAGATAGCGAACCAAAATTGAATTTTATTTACTGCCCAAAAAGATACACGTTTCATTCGAATTATGCACCACATCGCCAAGTATTTAAGCGTACCATATTTTCTCGATTAACGACTTTTTCGTGTCCCTATATATTTTCGTTCGTAATAAAAGCTAGCGGTCTGTATTCAGACCGAAATGAATCTATACGATATTCAGAATTGAACTTAATCCATTTCACAAGAAGATACACGTTTAATTGTAAGAGTACGAATGTCAAGTTGCACCTCGCTGCACTATTTCATAATATGAGTTATGTTATACTTAGGCCTTTGCATCCGTTAATGGATGATTTATACAGTATTCTCCGAGCGAGGTAACCACTCTTGAAATGCTGTAGTGCCTGGGACAGTTGGTTTTTAAATGTCGTATGGTTGCCCAAGCACATACGGCATTCTCACAACATAGTCAGCCTAATCCAGAGGAATGACTAGTCAATACGTCTGGGGCCAACTATGTGCGGGTTTCCTCACGATGTTTTCCTTCACCGTTAGAGCGTCCGTATAATGTACTCGAGATCTGAACAAGTCTCATTGGTACACGCCACAACCTGGGATTCGAACCTGCACTCTCTCGAGTGCGAACCAAACGGTCTACGGAAACGAGTATCTTGTTGTGGAGTGAATAAAGTTCAATTTTGAAAAGCAATCTTAAAAATTCAGCGCCATGTCGCGTCACGGTGTGATCTTACCATCAGGTGTTACAGAAACTTGCACATAAAAAGTTAAGAAGTCAGAACAGCTGTCCTACTAATCCTACTAATATTATAAACGGACTAGATGTTGGCCACGACATCGTGCGCGCAAAAGTTAATTTCGTAGAAACCATACATTTTTCCGCTATAAAAACTGACCTATGTCTTTTCCCGCAGTCTACTCTACATCTGTGCCAAATTTAATAAAAATCGGACCAGTAGTTTCGGAGCCTATTCAATGCAAACAAATAAACAACTTTTCCTCTTTATTATATTATAAATGGATGGATGGATGGATGGATGGATGGATGGATGGATGGATGGATGGATGGATGGATGGATGGATGGATGGATGGATGTTTGTTACTGTTTCACGCAAAAACTACTGAACGGATTTTGATGAAATTTGGTGAGGTAGGAGTTTAGGCTTAGGCTAGTTTACTTTTGTACATATAAGTTTCCCATGGGATACTATACGCGGGTGGTGCCGCGACTGATATACAATAACATTATTTACGTAATGTTTTTCCGTAGGAACTCAAAGGAGAATCCTTTTCCTTATCTCTAACCCAGTAAACTTTAACAAGGCCGGCGTATTATAGTTTGCTGGCGGCATTGATAAGCATATTTCGTATTATGATCACGGTGTGTTTGAATATTTTGGGGTAAAAACCCTATAACTGAACTAGCAGTTTCACGCAGCTCCGCCCTCGTAAATAGGCAATTGGGCATCCCGCGCTCGCACTTGGCCCTTTTTCTGTGTGAATAAGCAGACGGATTGTCTGACCGTAAGTGATTACCGTCGCCAGTGGATATGCGCATAGCCAGAGGAGTTGCAAGTGTGATGGTACAGTCTTCTAATTCCGTTATTAAATCGTAAAACTTTGTCGAACAAAATTCAATAACTATACACATTCTTCTAATATTATAAATGTGAAAGTTTGTGAGGATGGATGGATGGATGTTTGTTACTCTTTCACGCAAAAACTACTGGACGGATTTCGATGAAATTTTGTATGGTAGCAGTTTAGGCTCTGGATTAAAACATAGCCTACTTTTTATCCTGGAAAAGTACATTATTCCCTCGGGATACTCGTTAGTATATTTACGCTGATAGAGCCGCGGAAAATAGTAAAAATATTTAACATTAATCTGAATCATGCATTTTACACTGGTTAGTCAATTATTCATGCAATAACAGCATACTACACCCACTAATTGAGTGCAATTTACACCCATTAGTTGCATGGGTGAACCCGATAGTGGGTGAACGGGTCTAAACACCCATAACCCACATCGTTAATTGCGTGATGCATGGCGCGTAATATATCATCTGCACAAAATGCCAAATCGGTCATAGTATTTTATGTTTAAGTAAAAATAAAACGCATAGCTGAGAGTCTGCCAAGGGGTGGCGGGTGGCCCCCAGTGCCCCGTTTTATTACGAATACAAACGCATTGCCCCCACGCGGGGCATTTTTAATTCAACCCGTTAGGTCGGGTTACTTGTGAATACTGGACGGCTTGCTCTGGCGAGAGAGTTGTGAGTCACAAGTCAGTTTTTGGATTGTAAACGTTTATTATGCCTACTTCTTGGGTGCCTCAGGAGTCTATTAATATGTCAGAGTTCAGAACTTCAATTTCCGTATTTAACATGTATTTGAATTTACTTTTAATCAATAATAAATGAATTGTCTTGATATCATTAACTGATTTTTGGAGTTTGGACCAATCAAAACGCGTTTGACGTTGGTTTGAAGTTTATGGGAATCCTATACTTTAATCGAGACGACCTTGTATATTATAATCGGTATCTCGGCAACGGCTACAAGTATTACCATAAAATTTAGTATGCTAGGTAGTAGGGTGTTTTGGGGGAGAAAAATCGATCTAGCTATGTCTTATTCCTAAGAAACTGCGCAGTTTTAAGCAATATATGGGTGAGTTCGAATCCCGGTCAGATTTTTGTGATTCTTAATATTTATTTTTCTTTTATATATTTTTTAAATTACTCCCAGGTACTACTATTTTACTGTCTTATATTGAGACTGCAACGAAACTGTATTATTGTATTATTTGATTAGCAGAATCGAATTACAGACTATTTACAATTAACATACATATATACATATAATCATGCCTCTTTCCCGTAAGGGTAGGCAGAGACCACTTCTTTCCACTTGCTACGATCCTTACATACTTGTTTCGCTTCGTCCACTTTCATTCTTACCATTCATTCCTCCTCTTACATTCAACGTAGCGAAGCGGCTCTCCATGGGCCACTTTTCGCCTCCGCGAGAACGAGACGTGATGGTTGGCGAACCACATCGCCGCCATTTTGAACTCAAACTCAATTTTTTTTATTTCCATGTAGGTTATGAAATAACGCTTATAGAATTGTCCTACATGATGCCTACCACCGGTTCGGAAACTAGCCCGGCGAGAAGAACCGGCGTAAGAAACTCGCACGGGGCCACCTTTTAGCAAAAATATGGGAAAATTGTTCTATTAAAAAAAAAAAATTACAATGTTGTAACTTAATCTATATAACAATAGTCATAAGTACATAGAGCATACTTAAGTATATAAAAGCAGCCTTGCAGGGGCCATCTTATTCCCAAGGTGTGTAATCGTTAATGAAATCACTGACTGAGCTGACTGAGCTTATTATAAATAAGCTTTAACACACAAACGTTCTTTAACAGCTTTTTTAAATTTATTAATGGTAAGATTTTGAACGTTTTCTGGGATTCTGTTGTAAAGGCGTATACATGAATCTTTAAACGATTTACTTACTTTGCTAAGTCTGATCACCGATTGGATAATTAAATTATTTTTATGATTATCCACTGCATTCCCACGGATTGGAATTAACAGTCAAACAAATTTGTCTACACTGATATTATAAAGAGGAAACTTGATTGTTTGTTTGCATTGAATAGGCTTCGAAACCACTGGACCGATTTTGATGAAATTGGCACAGATGTAGCTGGACCACGGGGAAGTACGAAATCGCGGCAACAACTTGCTGGTCGAGGTCGTTAGTCGCGGTCGCTAATTTTGTAATGCTACATATAAAATGTATTTATATAACTTTCATATCTGTAATTTAAATCACCTACTTAGACCTTTGCATCCGTTAATGGATGATTTATACAGTATTCTCCAAGCGAAGTAACCACTCTTGAAATACTGTAGTGCCTGGGACAGTTGGTTTTTTAAATGTCGTATGGTTGCCCAAGCACATACGACATTCTCACAACATAGTCGCCTTGTCCAGAGGAATGAACTGGTCAATACGTCTGGGGCCAACTTTGTGTGGGTTTCCTCACGATGTTTTCCTTTACCGTTAGAGCGTCCATGTAATGTACTTGAGATCTGAAAAAGTCTCATTGGTACACGCCACAACCTGGGATTCGAACCTACACTCTCTCGTGTGCGAACCAAACTGTCTACCCACTAGGCTACGGAGCTCTTCTAAAATACTCTAAATCACCTATAACGCCCGAATTAATAACGTATCTTTAATCTCAGATTGATTTCAATCTTAAATTCTAAAACAAAAATTGACGTTAAATTGACGTGAAGTCAATACTACAATCGTTGACAAAGACTTCTAATCGTTGACATGTATTGAAATCTTGATCTTAGATATATAGCTAAAGTGAGATTAGGTATATTATTAATTTCGGGCGTAAGTAAACTTGAAGTAAACATTCGATAATGTTATAGTTGTAGGGATCTCCTACATCTTATTTTTAACATTTAATTCACATATTATTTTACACACAATTTTATTTATACAACTATTTACAAACTTAAAAATCAAACATAATATTTACTTTATCTTTAACAATAAAATATTTACATGATTATTCTACAACTAAAACTACATAACTCTGACAAGGCATCAGGTGCCCGGTCAGCTCATTTAAAATATTTTAATTATATAGTTGTTTACGCTAAACTGTATCGGACGCTCGCGCGCCGACCGGTTTTCTATCATAGGCGAGTACCTAATGCCTACGCAGTGTATTGCTATGCGCCGCGCGGCCGCTCGCCAGTTCGATTATTGACTTGATACGCGAAACTAGTGACGCTCGCGCGCCCAAATTTAAGGTCGCGACCTTGATATCGCGATCTGCTGTACTGTGTTATTATGTACTTTCTGTTACTGTGAACTCTCACACTCTCCTTCTATTTAAATATAGGTTTTTGTGGTGTTAATTGGGTAATAACTATTGTGACCGTGAATATAAACTTCAGACTTTATTTCGTGGTTATCATTACTAACTTTCTATTACAACCACTCACACCATCTCTCAACCCCATAAGTGGTGACCCCGAGAACACAAAATGAGTGAGAATAGCAGTGATTCAGCGGCGACCGCGTGCTCGCAGAAAGGCGGCGTTACCGTGCGGCGTAAAAAACACGTGGCCACGACACCTTCCCTCAACAACGTTTTGAAGGTGCAACCGTTTTCTCCAGAGGAACCCGAAATATGGTTTGCGTTACTAGAAGGTCAGTTCGACGTATTTAATATTACGAGTGATACAAAAAGATACACGAGCGTTATTAATAACCTCGATATTGTCCACTCAAAAGCAGTGAAGGATATTATACTAAACCCTCCGGAGTTTAATAAATATGAGCGAATAAAGGCGGAGCTCGTCAAACGACTATCTGCGTCGAAGGAGACGAAGGTTCGCCAGCTCCTGACCCACGAACAGCTAGGCGACAGGAAGCCTTCACAATTCCTTCGTCATCTTCAAGACCTGGCCGGCCCTACTGTTCCGAAAGATTTAATTCAGTCGATCTGGACCAGCCGTCTGCCTCATCACCTGCAGACAGTGCTAGCCTCCCAGACCGGCCAGTCCCTGGAACAGCTTGCTGATCTCGCCGACAGGATCCAGGAGATCGCCATCCCCCACGTCGCAGGAGTTTCTTTCCCATCGAACGCGGCACAGCAGAAGAGTGAGATTGCCGAGCTGAAGAGAATGGTGGAACGGCTCACGCTAGAGCTTGAAAGGCACACACGCTCAGCTCAATGTTCCAGCATCAGATCCAGACCCAGGAGGCGTTCATCTTCGCGCCCTCGCTCCAGATCCGAATCCAGCTACCGCCGGCATCCCCTCTGCTGGTACCACATGAAGTACGGAACCCAGGCCCGAAGCTGCATCAAACCGTGCGACTTCCACAAGAAGTCGGGAAACCTCGCGAGCAGTCACTGATGACGACTGGTGATTGCTGCGCTGCTTCAGGTCGTCTCTTTGTCACTGACCGCACCACCAGACTACAATTTCTAGTAGACACCGGCAGTGACCTCTGCGTTTACCCAAGTTCTGCGCTTCGCCAACGTCGTACCAAGACGGACTTTCAGTTAAGTGCAGCCAATGGTAGTGTTATAGAAACTTATGGTTTTATAGATCTTAGTTTAGATTTAGGCTTAAGGCGTAGTTTTCCTTGGCGTTTTACAGTAGCTAATGTAACTAAGCCAATTTTGGGAGTTGATTTCCTTAGTAAGTATAATTTAATTGTAGACTGTAAAAATCAAAAACTTTTAGATAGTACTACGACTTTATGTACCAATGCTTGTGTTGCAAATTCTGTGAATAGTATTATACATTCAATCAAGGTTTCGACGGGCGACACTAGGTATCATGCTATTCTTGCGAGATATCCTGAAATTACCCGCCCTTCAGGCACTTTGCGCACTCAAAAGCATAACACTGTACACTATATTCGCACTACACCTGGCCCACCTATTTTTTGTAATCCACGTAGATTAGCTCCGGATAAGCTTAAAATTGCAAAGCAGGAATTCCAGCTTATGCTTAATAGCGGGACAACTCGTCCATCTGACAGTCCCTGGGCTTCACCTTTACACCTTGCCCCTAAAAAGGATAACGGCTGGCGTCCTTGCGGCGATTACAGATTACTTAACGCCCGCACTATCCCAGACCGCTATCCTATACGGCATATCCACGACTTTGCACATTCCATTGCAGGTTGTAAGGTTTTCTCGACCATTGATCTAGTGAAGGCGTATAACCAGATCCCGGTCTTCGAAGACGACATCCAGAAGACGGCCATTACCACACCTTTCGGTTTGTATGAATTCCCTTTCATGACCTTTGGGTTGAGGAACGCTGGCCAGACCTTCCAACGTTTCGTCGACGAGATGACCAGAGGCTTGGATTTTTGCTATGCCTACCTTGACGACTTCCTAGTTTTCTCCAAGACCCCAGAAGACCACGAGACCCACCTGGAACTGCTGTTCAACCGCATGAAGGAGTACGGCATCCTTGTGAACACTTCCAAGTGTGTCTTCGGAGTCCGACAGGTAACCTTTTTAGGCTACAGCATCTCCGAAGCTGGTACCAAGCCCCTGGAGTCCAAAGTTCAGGCCATCAAGGACTTCCCTGCGCCGACAAATATTCGACAGCTTCGTAGGTTCCTGGGCATGGTAAATTTTTACCGGCGTTTTCTCCCTAATGCCGCTAAGATTCAGGCACCTTTGAATTCCCTTCTTACAGGCTCCGTGAAGGCGTCACATCCCGTCAATCTGACTGGCGATACTCTGACGGCTTTTGAGCAGTGTAAGGAAAGTCTATCCAATGCTGCATTACTCGCGCATCCCGACAGTGAAGCCAAGCTCGCTCTGGTAACAGACGCGTCTGATCTGGCCTTGGGAGCAGTACTGCAGCAGTGGAAAGATGACCAATGGCAACCACTTGCTTTCTTTTCTCGTAAATTGAGCCCTTCACAGCAAAAGTACTCGCCGTACGATCGCGAGCTGCTGGCCATTTACGAGAGTATAAAGTATTTTCGCCATATGTTGGAGGCCAGACACTTCGTGGTTTACACTGATCACAAGCCGATCATGAGAGAAACTTTTCATGAGAGAAAAGCCAACTGCTCGCCTCGACAGTTTCGCCACCTCGATTACATATCGCAGTTCACAACTGACATCAGACACATTTCCGGCAAAGATAATGTCGTTGCCGACACATTGTCCCGTGTCGATGAACTGTCGATAGGTATCGATTACAACCAATTGGCTTCCTCACAGGATGTGGACGAGGAGTTGGCACATCTACTCCGCGGCGATTCATCGCTCCGCATCGAGAAGTTGCCTGTCCCCAATTCCAACGTCAAAATTTATTGTGACGTCAGCACCCCGACCCCCAGGCCTTTCGTGACAAAACCGTTGCGGAAGCGACTCTTCGACAGTCTTCATAACCTCAGCCACCCAGGTGCCAACGCTACTGCCAGGCTAGTAGCCGAGCGTTTCGTATGGCCTGGTGTGCGCAAAGATTGTCGAGAGTGGTCTCGAAAGTGTCTAGCATGCCAACGTGCAAAGGTAAGTCGTCACGTGTCGTCCCCTCTTGGCACGTTCAACTTACCTCGGGCACGTTTCGCATTTGTCCATGTGGACATTGTAGGTCCCCTTCCTCCATCACAAGGCTATCGATACTGCGCAACTGTCGTGGATCGTTTCACGCGTTGGCCCGAAGTCATCCCTATGGCCGACATGACCGCCGAAACCGTGGGCAAGGCATTAATATCGTGGATCTCCAGATTTGGATGTCCATCTGATATTGTCACTGATCGTGGTCGGCAGTTTGAATCCACACTTTTCCAATATCTTGGAAAAATGATCGGATTCAAACATCGCCGTACGACTGCGTATCACCCCGCGTGTAACGGTCTCGTGGAACGATTCCATCGACAGTTGAAGGCGGCCATCATGTGTCATGCCGATTGTAACTGGGTCGACACATTGCCCCTTGTGCTTCTCGGTATCCGAAGCGCCTTCAAGGATGAACTACAGGCTTCGTCAGCCGAACTGGTTTATGGTGAACCCCTACGCTTACCTGGTGAATTTTTCCACGTGACGACTACCGGCTCGAGTGACATCACTGATTTTACCACTCGCTTACGCCATTTTGTCACAAAGTTGCAACCATCACCTGCAACGCGTCATACTAAGGATAAAATCTTTATCTTTAGGGATTTAAATACGTCGAGCCACGTATTTCTAAGGGACGACACTGTACGAGGCGCTTTACAGCCTCCCTACTCCGGTCCCCACGAGGTCCTCGACCGTAACGACAAGACCTTCAAAATTCTTGTCAAAGGAAAGCCGATGACAGTATCTGTAGACCGCCTTAAGCCAGCCTATGTATTGTCCGAGCCCTCCCCTATACCAATCCCTAACGCACATACCAATCCTAATCTACTTCCTACCCCTATACCACATCCTGTTCCTATACCTAATCCTGCGCCTATTTCTAGTACCGTTCCTGATACTACCCAGGATTATAATATTAAAAAAACTAGGTCGGGACGAGTTGTAAGATTCCCTGACTACTATCGCCCGTAGACTCGGTCTCTGGGGGGGAGTAATGTAGGGATCTCCTACATCTTATTTTTAACATTTAATTCACATATTATTTTACACACAATTTTATTTATACAACTATTTACAAACTTAAAAATCAAACATAATATTTACTTTATCTTTAACAATAAAATATTTACATGATTATTCTACAACTAAAACTACATAACTCTGACAAGGCATCAGGTGCCCGGTCAGCTCATTTAAAATATTTTAATTATATAGTTGTTTACGCTAAACTGTATCGGACGCTCGCGCGCCGACCGGTTTTCTATCATAGGCGAGTACCTAATGCCTACGCAGTGTATTGCTATGCGCCGCGCGGCCGCTCGCCAGTTCGATTATTGACTTGATACGCGAAACTAGTGACGCTCGCGCGCCCAAATTTAAGGTCGCGACCTTGATATCGCGATCTGCTGTACTGTGTTATTATGTACTTTCTGTTACTGTGAACTCTCACACTCTCCTTCTATTTAAATATAGGTTTTTGTGGTGTTAATTGGGTAATAACTATTGTGACCGTGAATATAAACTTCAGACTTTATTTCGTGGTTATCATTACTAACTTTCTATTACAACCACTCACACCATCTCTCAACCCCATATAGTTATTACTCAGGGTCAGATTATATGGAAACTTTCGCAATGAAACGTGTATCTCTTTGTGTTTAACAGCCTCCTTGGTTCGAGCGTTAGCTTTCGACTCGGAGGTCGTGGGCTCGATTTCCGTATTAAAACAACAAAAACTTTTGTTTCCAAGTTTGGTTAGGACAATGCAGGCTGAACCTGATTGTCTGACAAGAAAGATGATCCATGCGTCGGATGGTCATGTAAAAAGTCGGACCTGCGCCTCATCTCTCGTCAGTCGTGTTGATTATCCGTCACACAGGATTATGAGAGTAAAGGAAGAGACTCGCTCTTGTGTACTGTGCACACACTTGGGCACTACAAAATTACTGTTGCGTAACTGGCCTGGCTTCAATGAAACCACCGTCACTGAAATCGGTGTGGGGCGTTATTATATCTTTTTGTGTAGGTTGTGAAAAAAGTGCAAATTTTAATCGCTATCTTAAAAAAAATAATAATTTAAAAAATTTAAAAACCCCGACTGCGTAAAAAGTGAACCAAACTAAGTACATAATTAAAACTGAAAAGAAAAAAACAAACACTTAGATATCCGGTGGTCTAGAATTCTATAATATATTATTGAATTAATACTATTGGAACATAACAACTAAACAGTCAGGATCCATTGAAAAATTAGATTGGCTGTCGAATAATGGATCCCGACTGTTCAGTTGTTATGTTCCAATAGTATTACCTAATTCAATAATATATTATAGAATTCTAGACCACCGGATATCTAAGTGCTTGTTTTTTTCTTTTCAGTTTTAATTATGTACTTAGTTTGGTTCACTTTTTACGCAGTCGGGTTTTAAATTTTTTTTAATTATTATTTTTTATTTTATACTTTTTAGTTATGAGTACCTAGCTAGCTATTTACCAGACTAGATTTCCTATCAGCATCAGTACTATATCACAATTGCACTGGAATGTGAGAATGTTTGTTACGCAACTTTAAATCGATATAGATCCTAAACGGTCAGTCAAATCGAAAAATGTTGAGAGAAAACTAACAATGATTTTTAAATACCTATTCAACGATACCCCACTTGATATAGTTTGTTGACTTTAATTTTTTTAATTTTCACAATATGGCGTCCAGTAGTCGCCATATTGAATTTTCACCAATGTCATGTCTTTAGTGACACTCGCCGGACTAAGAGGAATCGATTGACGTGTGAATCATAAAAATCGGCCCAGGCGTTTGGTCTGTATAGTGCTTCAAAGGAACATACATACATACATACATACATACATAGGCTGATAAACACATTACCACTCCTTTGCGTCGCGCAGTCGGGTAAAAAGTACGCGCCGCGTCGCGACGCTATGTGAACTAACGCTTGGAAGGGACAAGTCCGAGCCAAGAGCCGAGCAATAGTTACAATCAATACTGAAGCCTTAAGTGCGTTCCCGAGGATTAAGATGTTACAGCTAAGATATTCAAACACGCCTTTTAAGTTCTAGAATTTTCTAGTAACTATTTTCTTCTAAAACTGAGATATTAATAGATGATTAATTAAATCTTGTAAATTTAACTAAAGTACACTGGCCTGGCAAAAAAAATACTACTCTTTTAAAAGTAATATTTTTTCTAAAACTATGGAAATTAGATATTTAAATAAAAATGGTTTTATAGCAAATTTTTACCACTCTAAACTAGTTTAAAATCTGTAGTGTCTATAGTTAAAATAAAAGTGTACTTTCTTCTGCAGGCCCGTATATTTAGAAAAGTTAATTTTTGAAGGCTTGTAAAGTTGCCGTAGACGTTCAAATAAACAATTTTGCACGTATTAAAATGACGACCTACCGTCACAATATAAAAATTGAAATACATCTTTAAAAGGTGCTTCTTCACCTGGAACATTCGCGTGTAATGTAACGTTATAGGTTCGACTGAGCATTACATTACAATACTACCTACCTGACTGACGAATATTGGCGTGTAATGTAACGTTATAGGTTCGACTGAGCATTACATTACAATACTACCTCCCCGACTGACGAACATTCGCGTGTAATGTAGCGTTTTTGAGCGCCGAGTTCGGTAATCCTCCTACATAGAATTAACGGAAACGGAACACATTTTTTTAAACGGAACCCAAAAATAAAAGTAGCCTATGTTAGACCGTATAACCTCAGCTACGTGCCAGTAAAAGTCTCGTGAAAATCGGTCCAACCGTTTCAGAGATTATCCGGAACAAACAGACAGACAGAATATACTTCCACAATGTATTCAGTAAAAAAACTATTAATTTGAAATTACAAACAGACACTTAATTTTATTTATCTGTATATATTGAATGCTTGAAGATTGGTGTTGTATGTTGGATCAAACTAATTAAGCAAGTGGCACGCATTAACTGTTACAGTTACTGGCATTACAAAGTAACATTTACTGTCAATAACTAGTCACATTCCTATTTATTTATCTGGGACTACGCCATCTTAGATAAAACTTGGCTTAAGTAAGTTTCAGTAAGTCGAGCCTCGTCTAATAACTTCGACAGCTTATCATGGAATTAGTTGGACGAGACATTTTTAAAGGAATGTAAATAATTTATATGAGAAAAAATAGATATTATGTATTGTTTTGTTTTAAATAAATATTAACACCATATTCGTTATTAATGTCGTGTATCGAATAAGAAACCCTTAATAACGAATCGAAATGTAACGTAACGCGATTGAAATTTGAAATTTATTCACTGCGCAATTAGATTCAAGTTTCATTGCAAGAGTTTTTATTATTATTATTATTAGCCGTTAGTATCCTACTACTGGGCAAAGGCCTCCCCTCTCTCTTTCCACGAGTCCCGATCTTTAGCTCTTTCTGGCCACTATTTGTCAAACGCGTCCAACTCGTCGCGTCACATTTTTTTGGGTAGGCCTCTGTTTCGCCGACCAGTCGGTATCCATTCCGAAACTTGACGCGCCCACCTGTCCGGGTGCATACGGGAGACGTGCCCTGCCCAGCTCCACTTCAGGATGGCTGCTTTCCTGCCCACGTCAATTAGCCTTTGAGAGCACAGAGTGGTGTTACGGATACGGTCAATCCTTTTGACACCTAAAATGCTGCGCTCCATGGCTCTTTGGCAGACTCCGAACCGGGACTTCTGCGAAGCGGTCAATGACCAAGACTGGGCACCGTAGGTTAGGATATGCAGGATACACAATATGTCCACGAGTTCACGTTTTAGGCAGAGAGTTTAAATATCAATTTTAAAAATGCGTTGCGTTTCGTTTCGGGATGACTGTGGGCCTAGCAGGAAAAGTTATCGAATGAGAATTATATGAAAATCAAAATCATGACCTGCTAAGCCCTCTGGTCCTAAAGTTTAAAGCAGACAAAACAAACTTATGGTGGTTGTTAAAATATTGTTCGTGAAATTAGCGAATAGTTACGCGAAATGTGTTCTTTTCCTTTAAAATCTACATTCCAATTTTTTTATTAAAATACCCACACACAATGTCATTAATTGATTCAAACAACCCGGTAAGATTACTGAGCTATCCCTCATTTTGATGATTAATCTGTCCTAAGGAGACTCCTTGGCGCGACCGCCACTGCTTCGCGCCAAACGATTATAATATGTAAATTTAAACAAATAAAAAATAAATACGTTTTTAAATTGTAACATTAATTATTGTAATTTATTTGCCAATTGTCCGGGAGCTACGCTTTAACTTGTGTCTTGTGTATTATGTTTCCCGATCGTAAACATATAAAATGTTATTTATACTCGTACGTGGTCTAAAAGTTGCGTTACGTGTGTGTAGAATCAAGAATGTACATTTATGTCTTCGTTTAAAACTTGAATTTTTATAGCATACTAGCTGTCTCGACACACGTTGTTCTGTCTTAAATATGAACTGGAATGAATAAATAACTACACCTACAATGAAACTTACGTCCTAGTTCTACACCTACTCTACTCTACTTCTTGTACCCCAATATTTCCGTTTTTTTCCGTTTTAAGCTGCGCGTCCACTGGATCGGAATCGGAGCGTACGCAGCGTACAGAGCGTCGTCATTTACGAAATGCCGATGGGGTGCGTCCACTGCATTCGGATTCATCATCGGCAAAATTGCTGAACGTGCATTTGCATTATGGAGGATAGTGACGAGGATATTGTTGTAATTAGCTGTATTTTATCAGAAGAGGAAAATAGAAACAAGAGGAAACGAAAGATAGGGGTTCATAATATAAACTCAAAAAGATTAATTTTCGGAGAATTTCATACATTATATTCTGATTTATTAGAAGATGAAAATAGATTTTTTGGTTACATTCATAATGACTCGAAAAAAGTTTTTTGAACTTCACTAGTTATATTCTACAATTTTTATTTATTATTTGCCCAATTTCATCCCAAATATCGTCTCTCCTCAGTTGGTTATGATAATGTTGATGTTTTAGATTGTAAAGTTCTTCATATTTTTCCACTAAAGTAATTAAAATATCGTCATTCATCGTGAATAAGTACGTATTTATGTATAGCCGTCGCGTCGTCGCAAACACGTCAGAACTTGAAACGATCGGAATCCGAATGACGGGTTCACTGCCGATGACGTCATCGGCATAAATACCGGTCACAGGCGCAGAAATGCCGATCCAGTGGACGCA
Source organism: Glaucopsyche alexis (assembly GCA_905404095.1). NCBI lineage: Eukaryota > Metazoa > Arthropoda > Insecta > Lepidoptera > Lycaenidae > Glaucopsyche > Glaucopsyche alexis. The sequence goes on from FR990061.1 coordinate 21,048,826, forward strand.
GTACCATAGAAATCAATACAAAGCAACAAATCCGTATGCTGCGTACGCTCCGATTCCGATCCAGTGGACGCGCAGCTTAAACCTTCCCTGATATTCCACAATTATTTCAAGACCAAAATTAGCCAAACCGGTCCAGCCGTTCTCGAATTTTGAGTCCCGCGGGAACGGGATAAAAAGTATCCTATGTCCTTCTCCTGGTTTTAAGATGCTACCTCACCAATTTTTAGCCAAATCAGTTTACCCGTTCTTGAGTTATAAAAAGTGTAACTAACACGACTTTCTTTTATATAACCAAACATATTTTTCTGCGATAAATAGTAGCCTATGCTCTTCCTCGTAGTCTACTCTATGTCTGTGCCAATTTTCATGATGATTGGTTAAGTAGTTTTACGTAAATACAGTTGTCCACAGGAACCGTACATTTCCCGCGATAAAAAGTAGCCTATGTCCTTCCCAGTGGTCTACGTTTATATCTGTGCCAAATTTCATGATGATCGGTTAAGTAGTTTTTCTTAAAAGCGTAAATACAGTATTTCACGGGAACCGTACATTTTCTGCAATATAAAGTAGCCTATGTCCTTTCCCGTGCTCTACTTTATATCTGTGCAAAATTTCATGATGATCGGTTAAGTGGTTTTTACATAAAAGCGTAAATACAATATTTCACGGGAACCGTATATTTTCTTGCAATAAAAAGTAGCCTATGTCCTTCCTCGTGGTCTACTTTGTATCTATAGCAAATTTCATGATTATCGGTTAAGTAGTTACGTAAAAGCGTAAATACAGTATTCCACGGGAACCGTACATTTTTATGCAATATAAAATGAATAGTGTTATCTACGAGTATTCTATATAATTATTATAATAAAGAGGAAAATATTGTTTGTTTGTTTGCATTGAATATGCTCCGAAACTACTGGTTATTGATGTAATTTGACACAGATGTAGAGTCCTTTACTCTACATAGGGTACTTTTTATTGCGGGAAAATGTACGGTTCCTGCGAAATTAACTTTTGCGCGCACTAAATTGCGGGTAGTCTAATAATAATTATTAGATTCGTTGGTGAACTACAGTCTAATATTTTCCACATTGGAAATTATAGCCATCTTATTTATAGCCTACTGCATTTTGGCAAATTATCATATACTTTAAGCGAACAAGTCTTGTTTAGCTAATATTATAAGGAGAAAAGATTTGTTTGTTTGTTTGCATTGAATAGTCTTCCAAGCTACTGGCCCAATTGCGATGAAATTTGGCACAGATATAGAGTAGAGTCAGTAAACTACAGGGAAGGACATAGGCTACTTTATATCTTCCAAGTGTAGGTACGGTTTCCGCGAGATTTTACTTTTGATAAATTTATCCATCGTGGACATGTCTTATTATGTAATATAATAATTAATCAGAATCTCGAAAATGGCTTCAACAATTTATTGATTACTAGCTCATTACTAGATGTTGCCTGCGACTTCATGTGCGCATACAAAAAATCTCGCTGGAACTGTACGTTTTGTCGAGATAAAAAGTAGCCTACCTTTTCCCGTGGTCTAATCTACATCTGTGCCAAATTTCATCAAAATCGGTACGGTAGTTACGGAGTCTATTCAGTGAAAAAAAAATGGATAGATAAATAGAAAAGTTGAAAAGTTTGTAAACACGTATGGCTGTGTATTTGTTACTAGTACCCGCTGAGTAGATAGTGATATTTGTCACGTAGGTTGTATATGGACATGATTATAGTATAGGCTGTTTTAAAATTAGTAGTGATTTTCTTGATCAAAGAAACATAACAATCTGCGGATTCATCACATTGTATATAGGTACATAAGTAATAGTATTGGCTAAAAAACATGTCTATGACAATCGCGCCGGGTCACCGCGACCTTGTGCCGAGAGTGACCTCTAACTGAGACATTGTTCCTAGTGTTGCTAGGGAGACTCTTCGAGTTAAATATCAAGTCTGGTTGGAATAAAAAGTGTAATAAAAGTAGCCTGTCTTTTCCCGTGGTCTATTCTATATATATATGCCAAATTTCATCAAAATCGGTCGAGTAGTTTTGGAGCCTATTCGATGCAAACAAACAAACTTTTCCTTTTTATTATATTAAAGTATAATTACGGCGCTTGAACATGTTCTAGAAGAAGTACGGAAAGTACTATAACGTTCTCGAACTTGCACTGTCCCATTGTCACCCCGACTCGAAAGTTCTAGTGTGATGTGGAAAGATCTAGAAAGTTCTACGCCGCGAACTTTCTAGTACTCGTGTTCTCGGTATAAGAAGGGGCCGCCGCCGACCGCCGTAATTTTAGTTAACTTCGAGTGTTTTCAAGTTAATTTCGAGCGATACCTAAAGTGATACTCCATGAAAGCTATGAATTACAATTGCGACTGTTTACGATTTGGATATTTCGGCGGCATGGAAGACTAGACTTGTGTATGGAAATTCATAGTGAGTAAACTCCCTAGGAGGAAACTGGCATTTACTCCGAATTTCGGCCTATAATTCACTATTTAAATAATAATATCCCTATGTTAAATGTGCGAATAGTAAATTATGACACATGTATAATTGATGTTGATGTTCCAAATGTTTTTTTTTCCACTTTATACGTATCGAAGCACGTACCGGCCCGCTAGTAAAATATATAAATGTCTACGAAGTCCATCACCTTTTTTATAATTCATTTATTTTATAACTAAATCTACGTCGGTTTCCTATGAAGCCGTGGTATTCATCAAACCGGAACCTTTCGTGCCGAAGCATGGCTCTCCCGTGTTTAATTTTGTTTAATTCAATATTATATGTAAATAAGGCTTTACTGGCTACTTTTATTATCAAATAAAATATAATATGGCTCACCTGATGTTGTATGAAAACTGCTACGGCAGGTGGCTCGCAGGTGCGTTGCCGGCCTCTCTCTGCAGCGATATGTCTGAAGCAAAAACATAAAATTTTATTGTAAATTGCGTTTGAACTGTGAAAAGTCTCAACATTTTAATAACAGATTAAAATATAATGTAATATAATATTATCCGGAAACAGTAAGGCAAACTTCAGAGCACTTAAAATTGAACTCTGCGCTAATACAATAGAGCTGAAAATCGAATACACAAGTGTCTAATATCAATGTCATATATTACAGTTTGATACTCGATATTCAACTATATTATACTTGACTCGATTTTCAACTCTATTGTGTGGTGAAGGAAAACATCGTGAGGAAATCCGCACATGGTTGGCCCCAGACGTATTGACCAGTCATTCCTCTGTACTAGGCTGACTGTGTTGTGATAATGCCGTATGTGCTTGGGCAACCATACGACATTTGAAAACCAACTATCCCAGGCACTACAGTATTTCAAGAGTGGTTACTTCGCTCGGAGAATACTGTATAAATCATCCATTAACGAATGAAAAGGCCTAAATTTTTGTATGAGCGCAGAGTTCTATAATAAGTGCTCTGAATTTTCACCGGCCCGCCGGATTCCGGATCATCAAGTCCCAGCAATAAAGATTAAAAATGTTTATAAGTTTCTTCTAATAATAATAATGAAGGCAACAGTTAATTTTTATGAACACACTAAATATTTTCGACTGAAGTTCAGAAGTTAAGTTAACTCGCTCGTATTTACTCAGTCATAACTCACGCTATCGTAGTTAGCTACTTAACTTTAATTTACAGTTATCAGTTACCGTTGGTTTCATAACTTTGTAGCCATACCTGCTCGGTTCAGATCAAATTAGTGAGCTCCGTGACCTAGTGGGTAGACCGTTTGGTTCGCATTCGAGAGAGTGCAGGTTCGAATCCCAGGTTGTGGCGTGTATCAATGAGACTTTCTCAGATCTCAAGTACATTATACGGACGCTCTAACAGTGAAGGAAAACATCGTGAGGAAATCTTCACATGGTTGGCCCCAGACGTATTGACCAGTCATTCCTCTGGACTAGGCTGACTGTGTTGTTAGAAAGCCGTATGTGCTTGGGCAACCATACGACATTTAAAAACTGACTGTTCAACAGTGGCTACTTCGCTCGGAGAATATTGTATAAATCATCAATTAACGGATGAAAAGGCCTAAGTTTATTCGTCACCTTTAAACATTATTATTCATTTCACGAACATCTACCAGGTGTCGTGTGATAACTGATTGCTTTTTATGAATTTATATTTCATTTGGTCACTAGATATGTTTTCAACTGCCTGAAATGAAAATCTTATTAATGTTATCTGTAGAATTTACTTTCAAAGCTTATTTTTGATTTGATTGACACAAAGAAAATTGAATAAAAGTAATTCAAATAAGAAAAAAAAGCCTCATTTTTTCCATCAAATATAAAATTCAGCAAATACAACCGACGAGACGTATCTATTAGCTAACACAAACAGTCCTCAAGGTCACATACACAATATACTATATAACATACAACCTATACCGTATATATTATGTTCAGGTTAATAGCTCCCTACGCCGATTTGGGTAACGGTAGTCGGTTTCATATCAGGCCAGCTATGCAGGAGTTACTTTATAGTGCCCAAATGTGTGCGTAGTATACAAGAGCACTCTCTCCTCCTTAAGCTTAACTCTCGCAACCTAGTGGGACAGATGGCCGACACGACTGGCGAGAGATCAGGCCGACTTTACATGCCCTTCCGACGCATGGATCATCTTTCTTGTCAGACAATCAGGTGATCAGCCTACATTGTCCTAACCAAACTTGGAAACAACTTTTTTTTTGTTTAAAGCGCGAATCTAACCCACGACCTCCGACTCGAGAGCAAAGCTCCAAACCATTGGATCACGGAATCTGTTACATAATAATTAAAACTAGTAACTCGTAGTTGCCTTTCTAGTGATTTGTCAATGTTTTGCAACCTAAGGGCGGTATTCTTGGTTGATTCTTATTTCTAAGTTCGCCTTATAGACATGCTTAAGGTGACTTTTCGATTCGCAGTCGTAACTTAAGCATTGTCTTAAATATCATTTCATACAAACAAGGCGGACTTATTCGAAAATTCCTAAGTCTTTTCTTAAGCAACGACCAAGAATTCCGGCCTAAATGCCCCTTTGGGCATTCGGTACGCTCATTCGCGATGGTTATCTAAACCTGCTTTACCGTAGCGGTCTACGAAACTAGTGCTACGCTTTTCGTAGCACTGGCGTAGCAAATGCGACAAGTCTCGGGGAAACAATAATATTATACAAGCTATATTTTACGCTGGCTTTTTGTATGGCTGTGATATAGTTTATTACGAGTTCGGCTATCTACCATGATGCTTGAAGCGGAGTCCCATGGTTATTATTTGGAAGCTTGCAAAGCTTTACCAACAATTTACCCTGCCTCGGAGTTGCGTACTGTATATCAGTCTTGTCGTTTAAAGTAAGAAAGCTTTTTTACCGGACCACGGCGGAACTAAATTAAAGGGTAATAATCTATGTACGTATATTTGTTCTACCATAGCGCCTAAATTAGTGGTCCGATTTAAATTATTTAGGTATCATTCGATTCGTAGTAATAGCCCGGGTAACATATTTTAGGCCTTTTCATCCGTTAATGGATGTTTTATACAGTATTCTCCGAGCGAAGTAACTACTCTTGAAATATTGTAGTGCCTGGGACAGTCAGTTTTTAAATGTCGTATGGTGGCCCAAGCACATACGGCATTCTCACAACACAGTCACCCTAGTCTAGAGGAATGAAATGGTCAATACGTCTCAGGCTTACTATGTGCGGGTTTCCTCACGATGTTTTCCTTCTCCGTTAGAGCGTTCGTATAATGTACTTGAGATCTGAAAAAGTATCATTGGTACACACCACAACCTGGGATTCGAACCTGCACTCTCTCGAGTGCGAACCAAACGGTCTACCCACTAGGCCACGGAGCTCAGAGCCGGGTAACATAGGCTGAACAATAATTACGTAGTCGGGTAATAGTTTTTTTTTAAATAGTAGTTATTACTTCAAAAGTAAACATTTCTTTATTTTATTCAGCGATGAAATAAAGTTAAAAGTCAAACTAATATTACTCATCACTCATCTCATCTCATTTCGACACACAATATACTTAATGTAATTTATCTTTGATCTTGAATTTTGTTAAATTTTGTGAAAGTGTCTGAGTACTGTCTATACGGAGAACTATTTGCGAAGATAAACGGGTAAACAGGTCTTTTGGACTCACTAATATAAATGTGAAAGTTTGTGAGGATAGATGGATGGATGTTTGTTACTCTTTCATCCGAAAACTATAAAAGGGATTTCGATGAAATTTTATATAGTGATAGTTTAGGCCCTGGATTAGCACGTGAACTAGGTTTTTTTAGTAAAAATTAAACAAAAACTGAAAATCAAGTTCCAAAGTAACGCACAAAAATTATTCCTTTTTAAATTCGACTAATAAATTTTAACTATTGTACTCAATCTTCATAATTTGTGAAGCTTCATGAGAATAATATCAAAGTACCAAACAAAGTCATACCGAAGTAGACGTTTCCCACAACTTCGTGAACGTGCCTTTCCCATGATCTACTCTATATCTGCGCCGAATTTCATCAAAATCTATCCAGTCGTTTTGCAGCTTATTCAATACCAACATATCTCTCCTCTTTATAATATTAGTGAAGATTTAAGTATAATACGTACCAAATTTTGCTATCGAATACAGCTCGTATAATCGATATACAATATTATCTGACAGACAGACATACTGATGCAAATCACGTCAGCCCTACGTCGTCAATCATCAGAAACCGGGGGAGGAAATATGTATACTAATATGTGTTATTACTCGATAACTGTTGGTATCTTTTTTTTAACTTGGTAACACTATACCAACACGTAAATAAAATTACAATAAGTATCAGTATAATGAAGATGGTAATTTATTATATCACAATTGTTGTGTTAGAGACTAGAGTTAATTCACACCAAAAAAAACGATACGCGCTAGCCCAGTATACATAGGCTACTTTTTATGCCGCATTATGTATAGTTTCCCTGGGATAGAAGATTTTTGTAGGGTCAGGATGAAGTTGCGTATCATCTACTAAAAATTATTTAAAAAACACATTTTCTTCGTTATAACTTCGTTGTTGTAGATTAATAATTGAAAATTATATCTTTAGTTAGAAATAAGTGGATAAATAATAATATACAGAAGAAATAAGTATTTTGTAGTAGACAATTTTGTAGTAAGAAAAAAAAATATGATTTTGACAATATGCTCTCGCGTTTATAATATGCTCTACCAACCAACAAGATCCTATCTGAAATTATAAATATAGCCCCGACATTATAATGTTATGCTCGTATACGTGACTATACACTTTTTTGCCTCGTGTTAGGATGCTATTTACAATAACATTACTCCCCTACTTGACCCAGTGACTACGGACGGGGCAGGCATGATAATGCACCGTCTGCGAAATTTCACCCCTTTAGTCATGAGGCCGTGAAGCAGCAAGTTTTTTGAGTTCTTTTTTTTATATTAGTAGAAAAAATAGTATTCTCATCATAAACTTTAAACGAGCAAATAATAACTCCCCGACACCGATTTCAGTGAAGGTGGCCGGTTTCATTGAAACCAGGCCAGTTACGCAGGTTTAAAATGGCTTGGAATTAAATATATTTTTTCATTGTACCTCATCATATGGGATATCGTTGAATAGGTATTTTAAAATAAAGGCAAGGTTTTTAACAAAGTCGATCATTATCGAGTAATCAACCGGCCTCCAAAGTAGTTTATAAGTTCCTAGCATTTCTAAACTGTAGGAGATAGAAACTTATAAGTTTCTTTGCTGATAAATCATGCTAAAAACTCTTTAGAAAAATAATTTTGAGTGAGATCGGACCATAAACTTTGAAATAATTTAAAGAAAATCTATTGCGCGGTGATGGTTACGGAACCCTTCTAAGACATGTGACATGCTCTTGGTTAGGTTGTTTACCGTTAATCTATTTTATTTAAATGCGAACATAGTCACGATATTAATTTTATTATTAAAAATACCCCAAAACGGAATTTAATCCTGAATTGATTCGTTCATTCATCTTACAGAATTAACAGTCAAATCTTTCCTATTTAGGAATTATAGTGCCTAGTTTTATAAAAGCATTCAAAGAATGTAACGGTCGTTGACCTTCGACCTTTATAAGGAGGATTTGCTTGGGCGGGCGGCGTGTGCTCGCGTGGCGTGTTAGGGTCAGATCATAATAGCGCTGAAGCGAAGCGAAATAGGCATGTTGCCCATATCATTTCTTTTCGTCTATTCCATGTTAGACATGTTCATAAAAAATTTAGATAACAGTTTTGTAAGTCTTAAAAATAGCGAAGATATAAACTAGTAACTATTTAAATTTACAATAAGAAAGAGAATATCAGCCTGTATCGTCACCAATAGGGAATATGCATAAAATATAAAAATACCTTAAAACATAATAATTTGATACAAGACTGAAAAATAAAGGAAATGGCGAGAAAATGTTCAATATCTGTTGATAAATGAGCAAGATATGAGCGGTCAAAGTTTGTAATCTATATCTTTCTAGCAAAACGAAATATAGTATGAACTTCCTATGAAAGTCGTGTTAAGTGACGTCACGATACACGTCTGATCTCTCTGTCTAATAGACTACTTTCAACGTTAATATCTTCGTTATTTTTTTTAATGATATCCAAAAACTGATTTTACCATACGGTTTACCAAACAAGATAGATCTATATAAAAAAAAAAACGTGCATATTCCCTATATTTGCTACCACCATATGTTTGTCATATATAGCGGGAGCAGTGGCGTAACTAATATGATTTTTATCGCAGCAAAATGTACGAAGTCGCAGGCAACATCTAGTTTTTTCTATTACGTTTTCTGAACTTTGCTTCGCTGCGATTCGACTCAGCGCTAGTATGAATCTTAGCCAGAAAAAAAACTACACAGTAAATTGAACTCTACACTAATACAATAGAGCTAAAAAAAGAAGTGTCATTTATCAGATTTGACAACTTTACACGATTTTCAGCTCTAATAAAATAGCGCACAGTTCTATTTACCAGTGGCGTGGGGTTCCTATAACTCTATTCCTTTCGGCTTCACTTTTCACTTACTACTTAACTTTTAAAGGCCATCATCCAAAGCCCTACCGTAAATACACGTTAGGGCTTCCGTATGAAGGAGAACTAGCCTTAACCACTGCAGTGCTATTTACATTATTTTTTTATCTCTCTCGACCACTAAAAAACGCTCGTGGGAACGTATCCTAAAGGAGGTTGTACATTCGCGTAACGTGTAATGTGACGAGGCTGTATACACGTCCGAAGCGCTCCGATGTGTTACTCCTACGTGTAACACGTGTAACTCAGATGGCGGTGACCTTTGAGCAATATGTATGCAAAATGTAACCTACAACCTACTTTGAGTTTGACGCGTATGGATTATAAATTAGTAATGTTTTACTGTGGGCAAAAAATACAGTACTCCCGTGAGATAAATATTTCTGGTCTCTAAATTTATTAATCTGGTCTCTAAATAAATTTTACGTGGTAGAGCCATGCTTCGGCACGAATGGGCCGGCTCGACCGGAGAAATACCACGGGCTCACAGAAAACCGGCGTGAAACAGCGTTTGCGCTGTGTTTCGCCGAGTGAGTGAGTTTACCGGAGGCCCAATCCCCTACCCTATTCCCTTCCCTACCCTCCCCTATTACCCTATTCCCTCTTAAAAGGCCGGCAACGCACTTGCAGCTCTTCTGATGCTGCGAGTGTCCATGGGCGACGGAAGTTGCTTTCCATCAGGTGATCCGTTTGCTCGTTTGCCCCCATATTTCATAAAAAAAAATAAAAAAAAATATATAAAGTTACTAGATGTTGCCCGCGACATCGCGCGCGCAAAAGTTATTCTCGCGGAAACCGTACATTTTTTCCGCGGTAAAATAGCCAATGTCATTCCCCATAATCTACTCTATATCTTTACCAAATTTCATCAAAATCGGTCCAGTAGTTTCGGAGCCATAGTAGATTCAATGCAACAAAATACAAAGTAACGTTTCCTCTTTATAATATTAGTATAGATAAGAATCATTTTTTTCTGTCATAAGTTTTTTCTCCATTTTCATTCTCAGACGAATTAGTTGTGCTAATTACAGTGTATCCGCGTTACTCGAGATGCTCGGCAAATTTACGTTGTAATAAACATATTTTTAATTAGAAAATATAATAATTTAATGAACCTCAAACGACGAAAATATGAGGACCTTAGCGGAGACCTCATATTTGAACCATTTGGAATGTAAGCCCTAGGTGCATGGGGTCCGGGCGCACATAAGGTTTTTAAAGAAATACCAAAAAAGCTTACTGAAGCCACCTGAGACCCCAGAACCGGGAACTACCTGACACAACGGATAGCCATTGCTATCTAACGAGGCAATGCTATTAGTTTGTGAGGTTCTCTGCCAGACGGGGATGACCTGGGGAAGTTTTTCTATTTATAGATACTTTTAGATAATTATTATAGTCATATTTGTAGATAAGTCTTCATTTTTAGTATTAGTTTTTACTTTAAATGTAACTTATATTCGTTCGATGGGTTATATAATAAATAAATAGGCCACAGAAAAAATAAATATAATATATTTAATATTAAAATAAATTGAAATTGTTCTTAAATCGAATGAATTCATTAATAAAATCAATTCAACTCATCCAAGAAACGTCAATTTCATATTTTCAACATTTAATCAGAAATGCTAAATGAATTAAAGAAACAATGCCATATTTTGACAATAATCTATTTTGTCTAATAAATTAATATAATTATAATATTTATTAAATAATATAATTCGTTTATTTTTCTCATCACAAGAACAGTACAATAAATTTTACAATTTTACGTGTAACACAGGTTACACAGGTGTTTGTAGGCGACTGGTACCTAAACTAGACGTAATAGTATTATGAAATAATACAATAATAATCTATATTTTAATTTCTAACACACGTTAAAACATTATTTCTTTTGAACCAGCCTTGATCAAGTTATTGTACGAGTATATCACTAAGAATGAAGATTGCAAGGTTAGTGCAGCATTCTAACGGGGCCAATATTTGGGTATTTCGGGCCAACACATAACTCTTTTTTATTTGGCAACCTAATTATTGGCGAAATATATTATGGGCAATAAAAAATGGGAACGATATTTATTACATCTTGACGATAGAGTAGCTACGGATTTTTTAATCTTAAATATTGTTTTGAACGTTCCTTCGAGTATTCTATAAAATCACGTAACTTATTTTTATATTATCTGTACTAATATTATAAAGAGGAAAGATTTGATTTTGTTTATATGTATTGAGTAGGTTAAAATACTTCTGGAGTAATTTTGATGAAACGTGTCACAGATATTAATTACGGATATTTTGGGCATATGAGCTACTACTATGTTAATATGTTTAGGCATAAAACTTATGAAAACTTTCGAAAAAAAAAATTATGCTACTCTTTTTACTTCGCTGTTAGGTAACCTCACACAATTATTTACTGACTGTGTTGCTGTTAGTTAGGTAGTCTTTTCTTCCTCTACATTTTACTAGCTGTTCACGCGTCACGCGTTGTTCGGTCTTAAATATGAACTGGAATGAATAATGTAGTTATCTATACCTACAATACAACCTAAATTCCTAGTCCTACACCTACACCTACATCTACTCTTATAACCTACTCCTTTTCGGATATTTCTCATCGTTAAAACCTTTCCTGATGTTCTACGATTATTTCAAGATCAAAATTAGCCTAATCGATCCAGCCATTTTCGAGTATTAGCAAGACATTGGAATTTCAATCCATTTTATATATATATATATATAGTACCACATTTTATGTCACATCCCTCGGGAAGGTGATAAAAAGTATCATATGTGCTTTTTCTGGTTCTAAATAATACTGCTACCTCCCCACATTTTTTCGGCCAAATCGGTTCAGCCACACACACCCCACACGTACTCCTATAACCTACTCCTTTTCGAATATTTCTCATCGTTTAAACCTTTCCTGATCTTCTACGATTATTTCAAGATCAAAATTAGCCAAATCGATCCAGGCATTTTCGAGTATTAGCAAGACATTGGAATTTCAATCCATTTTATATATATAATGCCACATTTTATGTCACATCCCTCGGGAAGGTGATAAAAAGTATCCTATGTGCTTTTTCTGGTTCTAAATAATACTGCTACCTCCCCACATTTTTTCGGCCAAATCGGTTCAGCCACACACACCCCACACGTACTCCTATAACCTACTCCTTTTCGAATATTTCTCATCGTTTAAACCTTTCCTGATCTTCTACGATTATTTCAAGATCAAAATTAGCCAAATCGATCCAGGCATTTTCGAGTATTAGCAAGACATTGGAATTTCAATCCATTTTATATATATAATGCCACATTTTATGTCACATCCCTCGGGAAGGTGATAAAAAGTATCCTATGTGCTTTTTCTGGTTCTAAATAATACTGCTACCTCCCCACATTTTTTCGGCCAAATCGGTTCAGCTGTTCTCTAGTTATAAATAGTGTAACTAACACGACTTTCTTTTACACACAGATTAGCATTCCTCTATATTTCAAGTATTATTATTTTCGACACTTTCCTGCCCCAACGTCTACGTAAGCAATAGATCATAATATGCTTCCAATATCCGTAATTGATTTTTAACAAAGGTAATACTAATAAATAATAATAATATCTATGGACGATTCACACCACGCCATTCTGGCTCCGTGCTTAGTATCCGAAGAAATTGTGTTACAGGCACCAGAAAACGGGAAGTATATTTAATACTTTTCTACTGTACATATATTTAAGATATTTTATTATATTATACACATCCATGACCTAGAAATAAGAAAAACTTTTTGTTCCTTCGGCGGGATTCGAACCCGCAACCGCCGGCTTGAGCACCAACGTGCTGAACCACTGAGCCACAGAGGTAGTCTTTAGAACAGACTACGGGGAAGGTTAAAGGCTAAATAAAAAATGTATGAATCCTCTTTTTTGCATACGAAGTCGCGGAAAACAACTTGTTACTAATATTTATGGTAAACTAAACAAAATTTTCATGTAGATTTGAAACAAATTCGAAACTAACTCCGGGAAATGCTTCGGAGTAAACAACTAAAGCGGTGTTACATTGTGGTTTACAGTTCGAGCTTATGTCAGTCACAGATTCCACTACATATATCATCATAATATGCATAAACTTTCTGTACAGTTTCACGAGAGTTTAGATAGCGGAGGAGTATGATTTTTAGCACAGTTGAAATTAATGTTGAAAAAAGTCTGCAGGAAGTTTTTTATATTACTTAGAAATACGTAAATTTTATAAAAATAACAACAACATACACTATCTCAGATTACACATACTACCATGTGTTTTTAGAATTTTAAATCAAAATCTTTGATACATGTTGTTGTTTGTCAATCAAAAATTCAAAATTCAAATTCATTTCTTTGCCATGAATATGGTATCAATAATAGAATCTGTCATAACATTAAATTTTTTATCTAAGAGACAAAAACCCTCATAAAAATTATATTAAATCATCTGGTGAATTTCGACCACAATATCTTGGGAGGTTAGAATTAGATTATTGGCATATTATAATTATAATTATATTAATAAAATCTATGCCAGTACTAAAATAAAATTGCATAAATCTTTACTTTGTATTTGTAGTAGTCAAACTGAGAAAAAAAACATCAGGGATCCGAAGACCCCTTACATTTATTTATATTCTAACTATGTTTTAGCAAAATGAACAAAATACAGACATTAGTGACAGTTTACAGACGAACAGACGCACATTGAGATTACCAGAAGATTTTTTATTCTGACAGATGTTCTTTGCTTACTAATTTTATTCGTTCTCGTGGATTTTTGTAAACTAGCTATTTTTAAAGCATTATGGCATTTAATTTGGTCTGAACAATAACTGATGATGATGAAGGTGAAGTATTATTGAAAAATTAACTGTGAGTGTAATAAATAAAAATATGAGCTCGAAAGTGTCTACGAATAGTCCAAAAATAGTCGTGCTACGCGCGTGCTACGAAAAGCGTAGCACTTATAAAATTCGTAGAAGGCTACGATAAGCGCAAGCACTACGAACTTAACCATGAGAGACCAATGATTCGATATGAGTAGGCTGTCCGGACCGGAGATATACCATGGCCACACAAAAAACCGGCGTTTTTAAGGGCAGCAGTAATCGCTTAGCCTAAGACGGTTATGCCTCGTTCTCCGGCCACTCAAGTGTAACTCTCCTGGTGTTGGAATTTACAATAATTACTGAAAAGATATCAGTTTTTACGGAGTTTCATGTTATAAAAATAAAGCAATTTTTCTCTGCATGTTTGCTTTGCGCAAAACGAAAATGAAACAAACAAAAATTAAAGAAAACGTTTATATAAAATATACATATTTTGAAAATAATATAAAGTAACGTATTAAAAAATAAAATGGGCAATAAAACGAAAACATTTGGCAGTATTAAAAAGTAATAGGATTCCGCGGCCAAAGTTACATACTAACCGGCCAGTGGTCATATCGTGGACATAACATTTTATTACATATACTGTTGCAATTAATTTTTGGGCCATGTGACTCGCACGCGCCCGGACGTTGAAAACATTCAGACGTTATAATATATACCGTCGGGTCAGCGGCGAGCGAGCGCGGGGAGGGGGGGACGGGGCGCACGCAAATGATACGCGAACGACGCGCGCCGCATCGATCCGCCATGTGCCGACTACCCGCAGCACGCCCCCCCAGCGGGGGTGTGAGGGGGGTGTGCCCCCCCGCGCGGCGCACGCACACACGCGCGCCGTCTAATGTGTTCTGCCAAATGATCCGTCCCGAATATTAAGTCGTCTGTGTAGTTCGAAACTGATAGTCATCGGAGACGAAATCATCCATGTAGATATCTACGAGGGTATATGTTTTTGAATTCATCGAAATTCCGCAATGCTTTTCATTCGAAATTCTTGAAAATAAAACATGCGAATAAATTGATAATCGCTAACAACATTTACAATTGTCAATTAAAATTTCAAACGCTTATAATACCGACAGTCGAAATTTATGATATGCAAATTAGTTGATACATCTAAGGTACTCGCCTTCGCGTTCAGGCGTTCGCGCGCTGACAGTCGGCCGGAAGTTTATTATTTATAACAGCTGTACCTCGCACAGGTCGCGCCGGAAGTCGCCGGCGGGGCTAATTGAGCTCACTGCCACGTGCCAACAATTATTTACCTTAAGGCCACGTGCGTCCCTTGCCCTTCGACACCGCATCGCAACCTTCGATACGCGAACATACAAACATCTGCCCGACTACGAATCGTCTAGACCTAAAGAACATTACAGATATATCTATCTACGAAAAACTATAGTACTTGTGGCGAAGCATTGCAGAGGAGCTAACTAAAAATGAAGAAATAAGATAGTAAATTTCCAGACATTCGGGTTTAATGTTTCTGTTTGCTCCTCCCCAGACGAAAAGCGATTTTAGCGCCCGGGCGGTAGGGCGAGAATCGGGTGCGCCACAATAAGCAATAAATGTCCGTCAGGCGCGACAGTATTCTCTATGTGGTTAAGTTAAAAGCCTTTGAAATTTAAGATTGCAGCTAAAACGTTATCGACACTATCGAATCGAATGGCATTATATCTCCAGAGTGCTATTTATTTTGTAATTTAATTACGTAATTATAAATATTCGCTAGCAAGGTCGACAGCTACAAAAACATTAAAAACAAGGTTAGATCGGGCCCGACTTATATTCTAAGCTTTACCAGCGGCAACATAACTTAAACACTCGATCTAGACAAACTAGTACTACGGAAAGCGTCGGACAGTCGTGAAAATTGTAAAAATGTAGCATCCGAGCGGTCCAGCGACGACACCCCAAATCTAGGGCACGTGATTTGCAGACGCACGCGGTGCAGGATCAACTCACATAGGCCACTGGCGGGGACAATCCTGGAGAGTACGGACGACGGGACACACACAGTCAACAGATACCGGGCCTCTCGTACTTTGCTCGCGAGTTCAGACGCCGCGGAGACCTCATCTGCGTTTCGCGCGGCATGGGGCGTGCGTACTTCGCGGCGGCCACGGCCCGACTGGTGCCGGCCCGCGCCCCCCCGCGCCGCCCGCTGCATCCTTCAAACTCCCTGATAATCGGGAGAAAATACAACACAGTTGCAATTGGGACGCCGCATAGTGCTCTTTTTTGGCCATGATTCAGGCGGTAATTGCGTGAGCCCTCGTCGGCCAGTTCCTTGAACCCGATCTGATGCAATGTCCTCGGACGTCCATTTGGAGGATTCGCGATCGCGATAACCCTTTCTTGATGTTTTAACGTTTCTTAAAAAGTAGACTCGGATTGTATTAATATTGTTATAATAACTACGGACTTGCATAAATTTCAATAGAAGTATTTAAAGACAGAAAATAACAATTTTTACATCTTTTTGCTAAAAGATGGCCCCGTGCGAGTTTCTTACGCCTGTTCTTTTCGATGGATTAGTTTCCGAACCGGTGGTAGGCATCATGTAGGACAAGTCTATATTATAATACTGCCAAAATCATTAGTATTATAATATTATAACGTGTTATAATGGAAATAAAAAAATTGAGTTTGACTTCATAACTAATTTTTTTATAAATAAAACTATAACGAGACTACCTAAATTATATAGCCTATGTTACCTGGGCTATTAGTACAGTCTATTGACACCTCGTCCATTGAAATAGGTCCAGTGGCTTAGGCGTTACGGTGGAACATACATACATACAAATACTGCTAAAATCATTGTCCTTCCGTTTGTATTCGCCGTAGTCGAGTCTAAGTAATGACTGATGATTCAAATTTCTGTTGTAGTATTATCTAACTGAAAATATAGTTCTGTTTTTCTAATTGGCACCAGTTTGAAATCCTATCGGGTATCTACATAGCGCAATTAAGGAAAAAAAACATATGTTTATATGTTGTATGTACGATACTGACTATACGCCGGTAAAACATAAATCGGGGGGACCATCAGGGCGGCGATTCACTTCTGTCATAACACCGACTATAACGTTTTAGGGTCATTTCACGCCGAAACAAGACGACACGCGACATTACGCTGCATTTTAATATAGTGATTCAAAATTGAACTTTATTCAGTTGTTACAAGAAGACACACGTCAAACTGCACCGCTTTGCATAGCCCGACGCCGCTCTTCCGTTCGCCGTTTTCGTAATTATTCCTTCGTAACTAGCCTGGTTTTAATGACTCTGGCCACCGCCACCGAAATCGGTGTGGGGAGTTATTATTATTTTCGGTGGCGTAAGTTATTTTCCATACTAAATAATGGATTTTCCTATGAAACCAAATGCAGCAAAATTTTTGCCGACCAAAATTCTTCGTCTCACGACTCACAAAATTGCTTTCGTTTATCCTCACTCTTAATCTCATAAAACCTTCGGTAATTACTCACACAGCGAAAATAACGTAAGCGTTATTTCTCGCCGGTTTTGTGACAGGTCTTGGTATCTCTTCAGTTAAGTCAGCAATATTGTTCTTTTCCAATAAAAGCTCTTTCACGGTAAAATAAGTAGTACCTTATTTGACGTAGCATTCTACGAGATTTTTAAGTGCTACGCCTGTCGTAGCACTGTCGTAGCACGACTATTACAAACCTCAATGTTTATATTATTAAAATATTTTTCTTTGTAGTAATTAAAACTTATTGTTCATAATTTTTTAATTGTTCCTACCCAACTACGGCGAAGCCAAAAGGTAGGATAATGATTTTGGCAGTGTATAATATGTGAAAGTTTGTGAGGATGCTAGTTGAATGGATCTTTGTTACTTTCACGCAAAAACTACTAAACAAATTTCGATGAAATTTGGTGTGGTAGTAGCATAGGATTTGAATTTAAATATTGGCTACTTTTTATCACGAAAAGTGCAGTATTCCCAAAGGATTAGTAATTCATATGTACGAGTCTAATAATGATGTTTCAAGATAATATGAAATTAATACTATAGACATTTAAGTATCCAATTTAATCAAGAGCCGATCTATTTTGAGTCTTGGGGTTTTGTGATTGTTACATAACATTATAATTATTTAAAAGTATGTTATGTTAATGCCAAACTTTCTCCTGTCATGTTGAAGCTTAAGATAGATAATTCAGTTAGCCGAAAGGCTATGTACAGCATAGACATGTATTAGTATTCTCCTTTGTTATATGAGTTATATATTAAATGTATCTGTTGTACGTGTATAAATAAATCAACATATTGTAATGCTATGATTTGTATCATTTGTATCTCCATTGTAACATAAGAAGAATCCCAAGAGATTCAACGTAGACGTCCTGGCTGGAGCGTAAAACAGTGATAGAGTATTTTTATAGATGTAGTAATTTTGTGTGACAAATACAAGTATAGTTCATCAAAACTGCACATGTATAACTCATTTTAAACACTCTTGTGTCTTTATTTTGTGTCTCCCACTACAAGTCTTCAAGTACAGTGTGCTCGTAGGAGCACAAGTCTTATGAATATCTGTACTATTATATAATAAAAAACGTACGGTTTCTGCGAAACTATCGATGTACTAAATTTAATTTCGATCGGTTCTGTAGTTTTGGCGTGAAAGACGGATAAAAAGACACACATTTTCCCATATTAGTATATATATATATATATATAAAGATAAAAAAGTAGGGCCAATACACACCAGAACGAAACCATATACCACATGGTGCTGCATTTTTAAGATTTGAATAATTGATTGATAGCTATTCAAAATTAAACTTTATTCATTAAAAAAGAAGATACACGTTTCATTGTAAGAGGTCGAATGTCAAGTTGCACCGCACCGCACAGCAAACTGATGTCAAATTAAACGTGTATCTTTCTATGTAGTGAATAAAATTTAATTTTGAATAGCTATCGTCGAATATTCCCGGTGTTAACTGACTTTTATGTATTCTACTAGTTTTAGGTTCATAAAATAGCAATATAACATAGTTTTATAATGATATTTATAAAGTTTTATGTATTTTCACATTACTGAATACACAACCATAAAAAAGTATAAATTTCAACGAGAAGAGTTTGCAATGCTTCAGTACAAATAAGTAAACTCTAATAAGTAATGTAAAATAGCGCTTACGTTACGAAATTTCCTGAATAAAAGTAGCTTCAGTACTTTTCCATACTTTTTACTTAATTCACAGATTTCTTCATTACAGGATTTAAATAGAACTACTATTATAAACGTGAAAGTTTTGATGAATGGATGGATGTTTGTTACTCTTTCACGCAAAAAGTACTGAACTAATTTCAATAAAAAAATGTTTGATAGTAGTTTGGGCTCTGGATTAAAACATAGGCTACTTTTTATCCCGAAAAACTGTATTTACGCAGGCGGATTTCAGTGGGATAGCGTGGTTAGTCATGGAATATGTATTCTTATAAAGGAAATGTTTAAACTATCGAATTATTATTGCGAACACCTTGTTAGCTACCTGAACATAGTAACAAGTGCCGTCCGCCTAATGCATCGCTTCACATCCGTTTACAACGTCGTTAAACATCAATACGAAGCCCCACATCCGTTTACAACGACGTACAATACGCTATGTGAAGCATCACATCCGTCTACAACATCGAACAACATTCTATATGACGCTTCACATCCGACTACAACATCGAACAACATTCTATATGACGCTTCACATCCGATTACAACATCGAACAACATTCTATATGACGCTTCACATCCGACTACAACATCGAACAACATTCTATATGACGCTTCACATCCGACTACAACATCGAACAACATTCTATATGACGCTTCACATCCGATTACAACATGCGACGTGACGTTGAATCTGCTTGTTATTTTTGATTCTTTAGCTGATGATTTGATAAGCATTAACTAATACTGTTGTTAGCCTTTATGTCGTTCTGTGCGAACAAAGCCTCCGGCTAAAGCTAGTGATAAAATTTATCACAAAAACAATAATTTTGTTTTTTATTGATGATTCTAGATAAATATGGGTATAATAAGTATTTAATAATTAAAGGTAATTAACTAATGAATGAATGTATGAATTACATCGCTCGTGTCCCTGAAATACTACGCGTTAAAAATTACGCAGATCATAATAATTAAAAATATCTATGAACACTTCATACTACGTCAGTCTGGCCCCGTGGTAAGTATCCGTAGAACTTGGTAGAGCCATGCTTAAGTAATTTAGCATGGCTCTACAAGCTTAGGTAGAGCATGAACAACGTGGTAGAGCCATGCTTCGGCACGAATGGGCCGGCTCGACCGGAGAAATACCACGGGCTCACAGAAAACCGGCGTGAAACAGCGTTTGCGCTGTGTTTCGCCGAGTGAGTGAGTTTACCGGAGGCCCAATCCCCTACCCTATTCCCTTCCCTACCCTCCCCTATTACCCTATTCCCTCTTAAAAGGCCGGCAACGCACTTGCAGCTCTTCTGATGCTGCGAGTGTCCATGGGCGACGGAAGTTGCTTTCCATCAGGTGACCCGTTTGCTCGTTTGCCCCCTTATTTCATAAAAAAAAAAAAACTTGTATTACGGGTACCAGACAACGGAAATTTTCGGGATTAAATGTATCCTATGTTTTAATCCAGAGTTCAAGCTACTACCACACTAAATTTCATCAAAAGCCGTTCAGTAGTTTTGGCGTAAAAGAGTAACAAATCATCTATCATCCATCCATACATCAATCAAATCAGTGCTTCTACCATGTTTGCGGAGGCCAATACAGATTGTTTCTACGCAATCTTAAGGAAGCGATGCGCCTCGCTGTGGTCTCGCGTAAGGAACAGCCCGAACAGACTCCTGAAGGTGTTGAGTAGTCGATGGGACTCCCAGCTGTTGAGGCATTGGATGCAGCTCCATGCCCCGGCAGCTCGTTTTCCCTACTTGTGATTTTATCTTCTTGTACCTATATTAAAATTAATCATTAAATTGTTTACTAACATTAATTTTTAAGACAACTGTTACTAACATACTATGGATTTTTAATCTGAAATAAATAATTTGAATTTTAATACATCCATCCATCCATCCTCACAAATTTTCACATTTATAATATTAGTAGTATTATAATTGAATAAAAAAAATAGTGAAAATACGCCAATATCTGTTTAAAATGAGCAAGATATAAGCGATTTTGACCTATCTCTTTCTTGCAAAACGAAATTTATATGAACTTTCTATGCGAGTCATGTAATTTAACGTCACATTACACATCGGATCTCTCTGTCTAATTGTCCACTTTAAACATACATAGCTTTGTTACTTTCAATGATATCCAAAAACTAATTTTACTACATTTTATGAAACATGATTTAAACAAACGGTCAAGTGCTAGTCGGACTCGCGCACAAAGGATTCCGTACAAAACGTCAAAAATCACGTTTGTTGTATGGGAGCCTCCCTTAAATATTTATATAATTCTGTTTCTATTTTAGCATTGGTTTTTATAGCAGCAACAGAAATACACCTGTGAAAATTTCAATTGTCTAGCTATCACAGTTAAGGAAATACAGCCTGGTGACAGACAGACGGACGAAGTCTCAGCAATAAAATCCTATTTTTAGCATTTGAGTACGGAATCCTAATAAATAAAAGAAATACGTCCGTCCGTATTGAGTTTAAAATCAATAAGTTATTGCTAGCATCTAGATCCATCAGCGGCCGACCTTGGGGCGGTGCGGGATCGACTTGACTCGGATCCAGGTCTGTTGTAGGTCACATCGCTGTTAGATATGTATTGGCAGATTTCTGATAGAACTTCACATTAAATCTATACTAATATTTGAAGAGGAAAAGTTTATTTGTTTGCATTGAATATACTCCAAAAGTGCTGGATTGATCTTGATTGAATTTAGCAGAGACATAAAGTAGACCTCGGAGAAGGACGTAGGCTACTTTTTATCGCGGAAAAATTTACGATTTTCGCAAGAATAACTTTTGCGTGTATAAAATTGTGGGTAACATTTAGTCCATCGTTTCTCAACCGGTGGGTCGCGACCCTTGGGGGGTCGAGTTTATTTTAAAGGGGTTCGTAGTCTGTTGAAAAATAATAAATACAAACTACATATTGGTATAAAATATTCGTTTTTCGAATGATAGCATTCGAACGTTCGAACAAGTAAAGGCTAATACAACGTACTTATATTATATAGCATAGTGATAGAAATAGTGCGCTATGTATAGGTACATATAATTATAATTTAATAGTGACGGAGTCGCAAGACTTTTTACTTAAGCTTTTGGTTTTTTTGTAGGTCGCGACATAAAAATGGTTGAGAAACGATTATTGAGTCATACAAATAAATAAAATTGAAATGTCTGTAATTTCAAATTAACAGCTTTGCACTAAATACATATGATACACCAAAAAATATATTTTTAACATTTTTGTCTGTTTGTTCCGGCTAATCGCTGAAACGGCTGGACCGATTTTGACCGGACTTTCAGTGGCATATAGCTGATGTTATAAGGAGTAACTATATAGCTGATGTTATAAGGAGTAACTATGTTATAAGGAGCACCAGAGGAGTTACACTTGTAACTCCTCTGGTGTTGCGACGTGCGTTTCTAGACCTTAAAATCCCCAACCCCCTTGGGCCCAAATAGCTCGCAAACGAAGATGGGCACTAGTTAGCAAAAAAATATACTCCAATACAATTTTGCTATATTATGTAATTTGTAGATAATGTTTTCAAAACAAATGTCACTAGTCTGATATGAAAAGTAATAAATAGGGATTCTAATAAATTTCTATTCAAAATTTTGCCTACTCTGCAAGAAATTTGTTATTAAATAAACTTGGTGTAGAACAAAAGTCAGCAAAGATAACAAACTTCTATTATCTTAAGTTAATAGAAAAAACTGTTTTAAGACAGTTTTGGTTTAATTTTGATAAAAGTTTTTCGTTTACTACAAATTGGATGCACCTTAGTTCTAATAATAATATCTATGGACACCACGTCAATCTGATCCCGTGGTAAGTTTAAAATAGAATAAAATACGTTTATATTTTTTTTCACAACACACAGGAATACAAGGGAATAAACTAAAATTAGGCACAATATAAAACATCGTGCATACCGTGTGATGTCAAAATTTGACCCTAGCTCAGCTATACGCAGCAAGCAAGTCTGCTGCACTCGAAGAACTTGTGTTACGGGTACCAGACAACGGAAATATATTTATTACTTTTATACTACATAATAATATTATATTTAAGATTTTTATTATATAATACACATATTTAATACAATGTTCCCTGGCAGGATTCGAACTCACGATCTCCGGCCTGGTCAGTTAGAAACATTGCTAATGGACACTTTTTTTGAATTTCAATTTTATGACTTAATTTGGTAACCTAATGTAGTATATTGCATTCATTTGTCATTTCTTTTTGTGAATTGGCGGCAAATCAAAAACTCTTGTTACACGTGAAAATGAACCTAACGCGAGAAAATTTTCGGTCAATGATTTATTATGACTTTCGTTGTGGGCTTACACAACAACAAAGCTATGATAGGCTGCGATTAGCATTTCTTAATAAAGCCCCATCTCGTGCCACTATTTACAATTGGTTTAACGAGTTTAAGCGTGGACGTAGCAATCTCAATGATGATTCGCGTGAGGGACGTCCTTTAACAGCGACTACTGAAGATAACATCAGTGCTATGCGACGCATGATATAGGAAGATAAGAGAGTGACCTATCAGCAGATACGGGCAAGCCTAGACATTGGTATGAGTCAAGTTTGAAAAATATTACACGATTATTTAGGCGTCAGTAAGCTTTGTACCAGATGGATTCCCCATATTTTAACCGACGACCCGAAACACCTTCGCATGGACTGGTGTCGCCAAATGTTAGATAAGTTCAACGGCGGTGACTTAAATGCTGTATTTGACATCGTCACAGGTGATGAAAACTGGATATATTGCTACGAACCCGAAATCAAAAGACAATCAGCTCAGTATGTGTTTCTGTGACTATGGCAGGTGTCGAGATAATGAGTCATCCGCCATACAGTCCTAACCTAGCGCCCTGCGACTTTCATTTATTCCCAAGAACTAAAGATAAAATTAGAGGTATTCGCTTTACGGGCCCTGAAGATGCGGTGAAAGCGTACGAAAATGTCATAGATAAGGAAGAATGGGCCCACTGCTTTTCTCAGTAGTTCCATCGAATGCGACGATGTGTAGAGAGGAACGGAGATTACTTCGAAAAACAATAAAAGTATTGGCAATTTTCTACATCAAGCCGTTTTTCATTTTCTAAACATTTTTAGTGTTACCTAGGTATTATAAATGTAAAAGTTTGTGAATATGGATGGATGTATTCATCGATGGATGTTTGTTACTCTTTCACGCAAAAAGTACTGAACGGATTTTAATGAAATTTAGTATGGAAGTAGTTTAGGCTCTGTATACATTTTATCCCGAAAAAGTACAGTGTTCCCGTGGGATACCGTATTTATGCGTGCGGAGCAACGGGGAAGCTAGTAATACTATAGTAATTATACACATTATGTATCACGGTTTAATTAATTATTATTACACAATCTTTATCCTCTTTTTAATATAGGGTATGTTCCGATATGCACTGCGACCACTGTACTGTGTGACGTCACTTCAGTATACTGTGAAGCCGTTCCTTTATAGCCAGTTAAACTGCTGCCCTATTACCTCATTTTACGGACTTCAACGGACAACTAGGGATGGTATTCATTTTGAAGTTTGAACTTTTTAATCACGTGATCAAAGTACTACGAGTACCTCGGAAACACCAGTGCTCACAGTAGAATATGGCGGCAATTTATGACGTCATAGGGTACTGCGGCAGTAAGCCTATACTGGCAGTCCATAACGGAACGAATTTTTCTATAGTGTGGACTGT
The DNA here is from genome assembly GCA_905404095.1 of Glaucopsyche alexis. Lineage (NCBI taxonomy): Eukaryota > Metazoa > Arthropoda > Insecta > Lepidoptera > Lycaenidae > Glaucopsyche > Glaucopsyche alexis. The sequence goes on from FR990061.1 coordinate 21,073,856, forward strand.
GGACTATACAGTGCTCGTAGTGAATATCGGAACATACCCATAATACATCTATGGTATCACGCGAAAAGCTTAAATGTCTACATGTCAAATCGCTCATATAAAGTACCTGTGCTCCTCACGACATGTATCACCCGATCCGGTCTGGGAGCCCGTGAGCTGTCGACCGTGAAGTCCGACTTAGGATCAGACTCGGCTTACTGCTTCACGTGTGACCAGCCTAATCCGCTTACAACGGCGGGGACGCCCAATTGATGCTAATTCACCATAAACAATGTCGTAAGGCGTTTGTTTAGACAGTGTGCATGAGCGTTCGAAATAATTCGAAGACTGCTTTTCGACTTTGGTTTACTTCATTGCTAGATTTTCCGCGGCTCCGCCCGTGTAAATATAGTATCTGGTATACCACGGGAATTCGGTACTTTTTCAAGATAAAAGTAGCCTATGATTTAATCCAGAACCTAAACTACTACCGTACAAAAATTTAATCGAAATCCATTCAGTAGTTTTTGCTTGAAAGAGTAACAAACATCCATCCATACATCCATCCATCCTCACAAACTTTCACATTTATAATAGTAGTAGGAATATATTTAAGATTTTTATTATAATATTATTATATTAACACCTACATAACCATGACCCAGGACTATTGACAAATTTTTTGTTAGTGGATTGACACATAGGTTACTTTTTATCCCGATAAGTACAGTGTTTCCGTGGGATGTTGTAATTGCGCGGGCGGAGCCGTGAGCAAAAGCTAGTATAGTATAAATAGTATTAAATATTATGCTTCCCGTTATCGTGTACCCGTTACATAATGCTGGGGCCGCACCTGCGTCTATCGTACGAAGCTTCGTGCTATGAGACGATACCATTGGACGATACACGCAGATCGTCCAATGGTATCGTTTTAAGCACGAAGCACTACGCAGGTGCGGCCGTAGCATAAGTGTAACAGATACTTAGCACGGGGCCAGACTGACGTGGCGTGAAGCGTCCATGGAGATCTATATATAAAAGGCAAAGCTGATTGACTGATGTATCAACTATCAATTGGTAATTAAAATTTGCATACGTTTTTCTCATATCTAAGGAAGGTTTTTTTTTACTTCAACCCACAAGCGGAAAAAATAGGAGATTAAAGTTTGAAATCTAATTTTAAGCGGTTGAAGCCGCGGGCAATTACTGCTAGTCTATACTAATATAATGAAGAGGAAAAGTTTGTTTGTTTGCATTGAATAGGCTCTGAAACTACTGGACCAAATTTTGATGAAATTTGGCACAGGTATAGAGTAGACCACGGGGAAGACATAGGCTACTTTTTATCGTGGAAAAATGTACGGTTTCTACGAACTTTTGTGCGCATGAAGTCACTGGAGACATCTAGTTAATAATAAAATAATAATAATACCTATATCTAATAATAAATATAACAATAAATAAATAAATAATATTATTATATCTTTACCGCATCACTCAGGGTACCAGGAATCCCTGGCCTGTCACCTTAACCTATAAACCACGACCTTCGGCCGTCAGATAGACGACCACGTGTAAAAAAGAGTTGGCTCTTCTGTCTATCCGCGCCGTCGCGTCTCCTAGGAACCCGTAAATAAACGACTTAACAACCATATTCTTGATAAACGAATCTTAGCCCTATCTTATATAAATAGTGCTTAAAATCGCTTGCATATACTAGCATGTCACAAGGCTCCATAACTGATGTAGGATAGGAAGTAAAATAGATTTTATTACATGGTGTGTGGGTACTTTTTCCAGTACAAGTACTTGTATCGAGGGATTTGTGGAGGCTCGCTTGGGACGTCTAAGAAATGAGACAATATGATTATAGGCTTATAGTACATGCAAAATCGTGTATATCACGAAAGTATTGAACCCAGACGGCCACTTTTTGGCTGAATTAAGCATCTTTTGTAAGAAAAATCAACATGATGTTCTATCATTACAATTACAAGTATCGATAACAGCGTTGATCCTCACGTTTATAAAACGAAACATAATTTATTCTAAAGCACAAGTTTTATTGACGCCACAAGATTAATATTCGAATTTAAAAATGAATGTGTATAATATTATATTTTTAATAAATACTAGATGTTACCCGCGACTTCGTTCGTTCTCGCAGGAACCGTATATTTTCTCGCGATTAAAAATTGCCTAAGTCCGTTCCCGTGGTCCACTCTATATTATCTGCAAAATTTCATCAAAATTGATCCAGCTCCAGCAGTTTCGGAGCCTATTGAATACAAACAAACAAATCTATCCTCCTTATAATATTAGAAAATAATAAACTATAGATAGTTGCTATATATACTGATTACCCTTAATTATTGGCCGTTTTATCTGAATTTTCCGCTATCCGGTTCCTCTCAAACAATATTATGAAAATTTAGACAACGGATTTCCATCTCTTTCTCACCAATCATACACCATATTTCCATCTCGCTCAGTCCAGTCTGCGCGGAGGCTTTTTTATTTTTCACATTCGAGCTTCACCGCTGATTGATAGAGGGGGAGGAATGGTGCGGAGGGGACGGGGGAGTACTTGATGTCGCGATGTCGGTCTCCACTAGATGTCACTAGGTGGAAACAAGTTCGGAGATCTGTAACGGCGTTTCAGACGATTGAACAACTGCGATTCCCTCGATATAGGTAAACCTGGTTATAGAAGCTCAGTTAGCTATAATATTATTGTCTACAAAACTACGAATATGAAAATTTAAAATTCATAGATTTTAGTGAAATTATAATAGAATACAGTTTATTAACTACAGTTTTTATAAAAAAACTATAACCCAACTACGTTAATAGCCTATCTTACCCAGGCAATTATTACGAATCTATTGACATCTTATTTATTGAAATTGAATCAGTAGTTTAGACGAACATTGTTCCTTCGTAGCGCCTAATTTACTGATTTCGTACACACATAGACTGCCAAAATCGTTACCATTCCTTTTGGTTTCGCCGTAGTTGGGTAAAAAATTAAGTGTTATAACGACGGTATTTTTTCAAAGACTATCCAATTTTTTTACAGGAGGTTCAGACTTAATAGTAAAACCGATAATTTAAATAAAAACATATTATCATATAATATAAAAAGAAATACAATTTTATTTCATAAATAACAGAAATTGTGGACAGTGCGAAAGTCATACGTAAAAAAATTTTGTACGCACGCACACAAACATAAAATTCGATACTTACACGCGTCGATCGTGCGAAGTGTCGCGGTGTGTTTGTGAGTTGTGACCATAAATCACGCGTTTTTTTATATTTTAAGGAATCACAAGCTTTTTTAAATATTTTTAATTTTTTTATATAACACATTTTGTGTTCGGAAATACGCAACAAAAATTGAATACCTTTTGAAAAATTACCATGTATAAAATAGGATTAACCCATTTACCGCCGCCGTATGCAATAGGCAAGCGGACTGATTTTTTTTTATTACATAGATGAATAGTACTCTTAAATATGAGTAACTTCTCAGAAGAAACCGTATATCAAAAGTCAATATTTTCAAAGGTACAGCGATTTGTATACAAAATTTCTTCGAGTCTTTATACCAAAAAAAAATTTTTTTTTTTTGCGAAATTGGTAAACAAAACCTACATCATTAGTTTACTCACATCATATACAAAAACATTCATTATGGTAAGTATGAACTTAAACGCACAAATATCGGAGATATTTACAAATATATTCCTGCGGCCATATACTTCATATACTACTTCATACTACTTCATATTCAAGTGACGTCATGTGTATATCGATTTTAGTATGGAGCGTTTTTAGGAGGCTCGCGAAATTTTTTATACAAATCGCTGTACCTTTGAAAATATTGACTTTTGATATACGGTTTCTTCTGAGAAGTTACTCATATTTAAGAGTACTATTCATTTATGCAATAAAAAAAAATTTGTCCGATTGCCTATTGGGTACACCTACAAATTTAAGTGTAGAGTAAAATTGTTCATAATTAGAGTGATTATTTACAAGTTGCCTGATAAAAGGATAATTTTTTTACTTAAACTTTAACAAAAAAACAGGAATCAATTTATAATTATTGTCACTAGCCACAAACAAAGTTGATAGATTTGGAGCTTGCACGTGTAAGTTTACTGTGTCGTAATTTTCGGTGCCTAATTTTCAATATATTATGTTAATTTCACTATTTAAATTTATAAAATATATTTGAATCCATAAAATAAACATAAATTGATAGCTTTCAAACTTATATCTGCAAGTATATTGTTTGTAATACTCTGCCGTACCCAATTGAGTACAACGGCCGAATACGTACAGCAATTTTTTTTTTTAAATATAATTTTGTAATTTGTAATAAAAAATTACTAACATAAGCTGTAGCAAATGTTATTTAATAATACAAGATAGGTGTTGGCAGTAAAACTACCGAATTTTAATTTTGTCCTAGACAAATCAATACATTTTCGCAAAAAAAGGTAGGTTTTTGACATATACATAATTGTAAGCTTGTCCAAAAGCCTGGCTCTCATGTGCCATAAGTTGCGGCACACGTCAAGGGAAGTGGTAAAAATATTAACACGCTCTTCGATTTTTTTTTTCAATTTTAATGTATGAGATCGACTAATTTCAGTACAAATTTTACTTAAAATATGATTAATTTACTTCTTAAAGCTTTGGAATCAATTGAACAGTGTTTTATTTCTTTAAAGCAATCTATATTGATAGTAAAATAATGATAAGAAATATATTTTTTACAAAAATTACAGTAAATTGCTTGCACCCATAAGGCGCCATTGTACACAAATGAGTACACCCCCCTATAGGGGGGAGGGTTAACTTTTTTGAGATTTTTGATTATTATTATGTTTATGTGGTTTATATAAAATAAGAAAATGTACATTTTATTCATTTTACGTTGCTGTCTTTAATTTGGCGGTATAGGTGTACCAGAATCTCATGGCATTTAAAAAATGAAATAATGTGATTTTCATATGGCAATGTCAAGTGTGACCCGTCAAATCAAAGTACGTGATCTGTCAACCGCTGCTAAAATTTTGTGAATATGTTCTTAGATTATTTTTTTTTTGTGAAAATGTCGAAAAAGCCAATTCGATCTCAAGCGAGAAATAATGTTTTCAATGTCTATCGAAAAATAAAGAAAGAAGAAAGTGTAAATTGAACTCAATCTTAAAATTAAAATTTCGTGGTATAGTTGACCGGTAAGTTGTTTTGATACTTTTAGTTTTTTATATTTTTCTTAGGTAGGTACTTATTGTGACTTCTTTATAGGTGTTTCCAGTACTAATATACGGTGACTTGTAGCTGACTGCACATCGAATGATGGTTTGTTTTCCATGCCTGGTAGAAGGAGGAGAAGAGGGAAGAAGAAAATCAACTCAGACAGTTTCGATTTACAGTTATTTAGGAATAAAAAAAACGAGTTCTATACAGTTCGAAAGGAAATTCCAACAGTAAATAAACTGTTGCAAATTTAATTATATGTTATTTGTAATAAATAAGTATATAAAGTAATTTACGATTGTATTATTTTTCATGACATGACGTCTTAAATCTATATATAATAAAAGGCAAATCTGATTGACTGACGTATCAACGCACAGGCTAACTCCTTATACTAGAAATTTAAAATTTTGCACACGTATTCCTCATAGGACGTAGGCATCCACTAAGGAAGGATTCTTCAAAATTCAACCTCCAAGTGGGTAAAAAAGGGTTTAAAAGGGATAAAAGTTTGTATTAAACTTTTTATTTCTTGGACATATTTGCATGATATTTCAGCGTTTTCTAATATTCAGCCTATAGGTGGGTAAGATAGTGATGAGTACCTGTGTATAGTGGTCAAAAGGGAGCCGACAGCAGTCTGCCATCACTGCGGAAGTGGAGCCGAAGACACGGCACAACATACGCGGGAGGCGTGTCCAGCTTGGGCGATCCCTCGCGCAGCTTTGTCTAAACGCATCGGCGCGGATTTATCGCTCCCTGCTCTAGTTGCCGCTATGACACGGAGCAAGGAAGTTTGGGACGCAGCTGCTACTTTTTGCACCGTAGTTATGGTGCAAAAAATTAACCAGTATCAAGATCGTTCAATCCTGTTTCCCCAGTATTGCACACTACAAAATTTTATTTCCCTATTTGCCATGAGATTCTGGTACACCTATAAATGGGTTAACCAAATATAAGATACTAGATGTTTCCCGTGACTTAAAAAACTGCGGAAACTGTACATTTTCCTGTGATGAAAAGTAACCAATGTCCTCCCCGTGGTCTGCTCTATATATATGCCAAATTTTATCAAAATCAGTCTTCGGAGCCTATTCAATATAAACAAATAAATATAATAAATATTTTTAATGTTAGTATAGATAAGTAGATAATATACTATATAGTGTAAAAAAAATTCAAAAATAAGTACTCACCGAACAGAAGCGAATACGCATCACGCTTTCTATGTGAAGGGAGCTTTAGGAGAGCCAATGTTCAAGTGAAGTTGTTTTACATGTAAGAGGGCGGAAAATGTCCCTTTAACACGCATACAATTTATGCACTTTTATGGATGGAATTACAGTTTAGTGCTTTTTAAACCGTACTCTATATGTAAGCTTATAGTTGAAGGTTTCATAAAATACTTCTAATTAATAATATGTAAACGTGCAATGAATGGTTTAAATGTGCATTAATATATAATTATTATTATTTGGTTATGAGATGAAATGATTTTATAGTTTATTTCTTAGGCATAAGAAATAATATTCAGTGCCATGTTCAATTTGTATAAAAAATGCAAGATCAGTATCGTCGCTTGTTTGGTATGGACGCCGGGTTTGGCATTATTACCGAGAGACGGCCATGGAGGCACATGTTATGTTAATTTATGGAGAATAAATCCTGTATATTATTTATTTGAAGTTTTAATCACTGGATATGAATAAGGATTTCAGAGAGGACTTTACATATATTTGAGACTTTTGACTACGCTAATTATGGGAGATATGCATACAGGCTACATAATTCCAGTAGCTGTGTAGGTTGTAGTTGTAGGAATGTATTATAGGTGTAGATATTGATGTAAGTTGTAGGTGTAGTTATTTATTTAATACAGTTCATAGTTAAAACTATGAGCTTTTACATAATTATAATGAAGTATAGTACACACAAAGAAGTATAATCTGTCTTTTTAAACGGGCAATTGGCCCACCACACTTACTCCTGTGTAGCCAGGGTCGACAGTGGTAACCAAACACAAAAACCCTGTGATATGATCTCGGGGGTGCCCGAGGGACATGCTAAATATATCTTGGGACCGCAACGAAATTAATCAGAAGTTTGTAGGAGGAGTAGGAAGTATTCCAGTTTCCCTCCCCAAGCAAAGCGGGAGACAGCAAAATTGTAATGACAAAAAGTCAGAATTGAAAGGGAAGCACCACGGGAATAATATGTTTTAATGACTACAAGACTAAATGACTAAATGTAATTAATTGTAATGTTTTTGATTTATGATATGACAAGTATAACCTGTCTGAGAAATTATACATCAAATGTATTAGACTATATTGATTCACATTTCTTGTAAACGTGATTCATGGGTATTTAAAATGTAAAGTAGCCGGGCTAGCGTGGTGTAATGCATCACGCGGTAATCTCGACGCAATCGTGTCGAGGATCCATGGACGACTAAATTGACTATTTACAATTATGATGACCATATGATTGGAAATTCAGGGACATTTTTGTAACATTCGTAATTGTTATAAGCGTGGTGACTTGGAAAAATGACACGTTTAAGTGAATTTTTAAAACCTTATTTGTGCTTCTCATCTGCTAGTCGTCTCGCGATAGCTCATTGGTATTTGGTCTTGAGCATTACACAATACCCCAACGACAAAGACCTAAGGCGGGTCCTGACCCGTTTCCGAATCCCTGGATTTTAAGGACCAGGATCTAAAGTGCGCACTAGAAGAGTTACAAATGTAAATCCTCTGATGAATATACCTTCGACCCATATGCTCGTATTTCATACAACTTAAGGAACACGCGGCGTAGTTTCGGCGATATTTGTTGGAGCGTTTTCACGAGACTTGCAAAATTCTGTAAAAAAATAAATCGCTGTACCTTTGAAAAAAATCCATACTAATATTATAAAGAGGAAAAGTTTGTTTGTGTGTTTTCATCGAATAGGCTCCGTGTTTCTGGACCGCTTTTAATTAATTTTGGCACAAATGTAGAGTAGACCACGGGAAGGACATAAGCTACTTTTTATCGCGGAAAAATGTACGGTTTCTGCAAAATTAACTTTTGCGCGCACGAAGTCACGGGCAACATCTAGTATTTAAATAAATTTACTACAAACAAAGTTACTACGTACATATTTACTTAGTACGTACTTCTGAGAAATAACTAATATACTATAGTAAATACTATTCAACTGTGCAAAAAAGTCAGTAAACTGGCTTCTAATTCGCATTTAGCTGTAGGAAAGCTGTTATATTTTATTATACACTTTGTTTACGTTTTCTTACGATCCATAACCGCAAAGTGTTTTGTAAATGTTGGAACTAAAATATATAGCCCTTTTTTGCTGCAAATTTTATCACGCATGTATAAAATGAGTAAATATATTTACGTTAAATTACGTATAGATACAATAAACAGTCACAAGAGGTAAGATCATACCTATGAAGAAATAAATAAAATGTTAAAAAAACATACAGTGCAGTAGGAAATTGTTTTTTTTTTTGTAATTTTGAACGCCTTTTATAATATGTATAGTTTAATAACATCATTGTTGTCAACAGATTCTAACTATCGAAAATATAAGACCAGTTATTTTGGACAATATGTTGTATGTCAGAAAGAATTTAACGAATTTTAAAAAGAAAAGTGACACACATTGTAGGAATACTAGAAATAGGAACAAGTTAGAAATACCAGTGATCAGACTTAGTAAAGTAAGTAAATCTTTTAAAGATCAATGTATACGCCTTTACAATAAAATCCCAGAAAACGTTCAAAATCTTTCCATTAATCAATTTAAAAAAGCTGTTAAAGAACGTTTGTGTGCTAAAGCTTATTATAAAGTCAGTGATTTCATTAACGATTGCACAACTTGGGAATAAGATGGCCCCATGCAAGGCTGCTTTTATGTACTTAAGTATGTCTATGTACTTATGACTCATGTTATATAGATTAAGTTACAACATTGTAAAAATATTTTTTGAAAATAACAATTTTCCCATCTTTTTGCTAAAAGGTGGCCCCGTGCGAGTTTCTTACGCCGGTCCTTCTCGCTGGGCTAGTTTCCGAACCGGTGGTAGGCATCATGTAGGACAATTCTATAAGCGTTATAACCTACATGGAAATAAAAATTTTGAGTTTGAGTTTGAGTAGGTAAGGGTACAGACCCTGTATGAATAGTTACCACGAAACGCGACACGAGTCACGACGCGACGATGCTTGAACAGACCTGTGAGGGTCAATTCTGCTAAATAAAACCTGCAAAATACAATAACAATCAAGTCCCGATACGCTTAAACTGCCGAACTGGTATTCTCGTAAGCGATAAAGCAACGTCAAACCCGCTTTGATTGGTCCAAACATCATACAATCAGTTTATGATAACATGTCGCTTCACTTGTAATACAAGTTAAAATGAAAGTAAAATTTAAGTAAAATATTTAAGTAAAATTTAAGTATATAAAAATTTAAGTAAAATGAAAGTCTACTTTAAATACGATAATTAAGGTTCTGTACTCTATGAACCGCCCAATTAGTCTTATGTCTTGCCTATATAAACTTTCGCATCCTGTCTACTAAACAGAGTATCCTCACAAATAGACTCATGCCAACCCATTGAACAAGCGGGATTTCGAAGTGGATTCAGCACTACAGATCATATTCATACTGTAGACCAAGTCATCGAAAAACATATCGAGTACAAAAACCCGCTCTACATAGCTTTCATCGATTACAAAAAAGCTTTCGACTCTATTTCTCATACTAGCATCTGGACAGCATTAAACAACCAAAACATAAATGTAAAATATATAAATATTATCAAAAATATATATAGCAACTGCACTAGTAGAGTCAGGCTGGACAGAGTCGGAAAGTCGGTACAAGGATCAGTATTAATAGAGGTGTCAGACAAGGTGACCCTATCTCTCCGAAATTATTTATAGCAGTCCTGCAAAGTGTAATAGCAAGCTTACCATGGTCAAAGCAAGGAATTTATGTGAATGGGAAATATTTAAGCCACCTACGCTTTGCAGACGACATCGTCGTGTTTTCCCAAAGCCCATACAAGCTCAACACAAATGATTCAGGAACTTCAAGCTGCTAGTGCTCGCGTGGGCCTGGAAATGAACATAGAAAAAACAAAAGTCATGACTAACAGCGAGCTGACGCCAGTATGGGTTAATGGGGTGCCACTGGAGTACGTAGAGAGCTACACTTACCTGGGAAAACAAATTTCATTTAATAAAGACCGAAATATAGAGGAAATAAATTACATGAAAAAAATACTGGGCCCAAAAGGAAATTCTCAAATCTAAACTGCCAATTAAATTAAAAAGTATTATTTTAGATACGACACTTCTACCCTGTCTCACCTATGGATACCAAACGTGGACCTACGATCGGAAGGCAAGACAAAAAGACCAGGCTACTCAAAGAGCAATGGAAAGAAGCTGTTTAAATATAAAATTAAAAGATAGAGTAAGGAACACAGAAATTAGAAATAGAACTAAGATAAATGATGCTCTACATTACGCTCAAAGTCTCAAATGGAAGTGGGCTGGTCATCTTGCCAGGTACGACGACAATCGATGGACTATTAACACCACAAAATGGAAGGGACCGCATGGCGCGAGAAAGAGAGGTCGTCCATGCGCCCGGTCGCAGGATGAGATCGCGGCTAACGCAGGAAGAGATTGGCTGATCACCGCAAAAGATAGAGAGAAATGGAACACTTTGGAGGAGGCTTTTACCCTCAGGGGGTCCACAACTAATTAGATATCCCATAAATGTTATTTAAAATGTTTATAAAACCGTTCTTTAAATTTAAATTAAATGTTAAAAAAATGTATTGTGGAATTAATGAAGCTATTTTATTATTATTTATTATTTATAATTACTCTATGAAGCGAGGAGCCGCGAGGCAACAACGCTGATTGTGAGAATTTAGAATACGTTGCAACAACGTATTCTAAATTCTCACAATAAAAGATGTATATTTTCGTGTAGTGAATAAAGTTCAATTTTGAATCTCTATCTTGATATCGCGTTGTGTCGTGTCTCGGTGTGAACTGTCCCTAATACGTATTTGAGTCATGTATATGCTCCGTGGTCTAGTGGCTAGAGCAGTGGCTCTCAACTCGGAGGTCGTGAGTTAGATTCCCGCATTGGAACAACAAAATTGTTGTTTCCAAGTTTGGTTAGGACAATGCAGGCTGATCACCTGTTTGTCTGACGAGAAAGATGATCCATGCGTCGGATGGGCATGTAAAAAGTCGGACCTGCGCCTCATCTCTCGTTAGTCGTGTCGGTTATCCGTCCCACTGGATTACGAGAGTAAAGGAAGAGAGTGCTCTTGTGTACTGCGCTAAAATTACTCCTGCGTAACTGGTCTGATTTCAATGAAACCGGCCACCGTCACCGAGATCGGTGTGGGATGTTATTAAAGCTGCCTGTCTATTCTCTAAGAACATTTTCAAATCTCGACAGCTGAATCCGCGGTGAGTGTCAAATTTTTATATGATATTTGACACTTGCCGCGGATTCAGCTGTCGAGATATATGAAAATGTTCTTAGAGAATAACACTGCAGGTCTTTCATTATAGTTACTCGTCACGTCACGTAAAATAATTTACACGTAGTCACGACTCGTGACTACGTGTAAATTATTTTACGTATACATTTTTAAAATATCCTGTAAATTCCGTGCATTGTGGTCACCGCACCGGAGTAATATAAGTCAGGATGGTCACTGTCGTAAATTAAGAATATTATTTTTGACAATTTACATCGCCCGGGGACTCCCCGATGCTCTAATAATTTCGGAGGCGGCTTCGGATCTACGAATTTGGATAATGGATATGGACTGTGGACTACCCGGCTATTACACAACATTTATGCATATTTTTTTTATAAAAACAAACTACAGGCAATGCCCATATGCCCTTTTTAGTCACATATTACAATTATTATGCTCAAGACATTTCCTACAATTATTTTATATTAATACTAGTTATGAATACCCGCTTCGATGGGTAATTTTTAACTGTATACGAGTAGTTATTTATTAATGTTAACGATAATCTATCACTACTTACTTGCATACAATCTGTATCAATCTAGAAATTTCTAGAATATTCTTGATTGTCCAGAACCGTGGTATCTATTTTAGAGCTTCTAAATCTAAATCATTCTGGGATATTCTAGATCATTCAAGAAATTTCTTCATGATACTAACACATTTTTAGAAATCACATGTTTTTAACCCCCGTATCTTCTACTTCTAGGTATGTGGAAATAAGTGGAAGCTCCAAAGAGAGATCTCCGACCGAAGTGGTATGCTGTCGTAAGTGCTCATCCTGTCTATTCAAGTCTAAAATTATCACCGACTCAAAAGTACAGTATCCATACTGTTAGCAACAAGTAGAGAATGTAGGTAAGCAGCAATTTGTCATGCAGCATCCAGCAAAAGATGAGAACATAGGGGAAGGGTCTGTGTGTATGTCCGTCGCGTCGTAGCTCCCAAACGGATAAACCGATTTTGATGTAGTTTCTTTTGTTTAAAAGCTGACATGACCGAGAGTATCCTTATGGTCAGTTCATACTGAAACGAGGCTTTACGTGATATTAATAGCTATTCAAAATTGTAGTTTATTCATTACACAAATTTACACACGCTTCATATGACATCAGTTATAGTTCATACATTGCACTTGCGCGGTGAAAATTGCCATTCGAACTCTTAAAAATAAATTAACGTGTATCTTCATATGTAACGAATAAAGATCAATTTTGAGTAACTATTAAAAATTGTAGTGCGGCGTCGCGTGTCTTGTTTTGGTGTGAGATGACCGTTAGCTTGCATTTATCCAAATATTTGCTACTAAAAATATATTCATAATAAAACTACCGCATCAAAACCATCGTACACTATTTAGATCTGGATGTATTCCAATGTACGGGGCGAGCTTGTAGGGTGCATTTCTGTGTGTAACTGACATTAGAATTACATCGCTGGTGTGTAACTGGCGCTATATTACATTGTGTAGCGAGCATCGAGCCTCGCTATTGGTAGTTTGTTTTACTTTATATTAAAAGCGATGTTCAAGAAATGTATGAGGCCTGGGCCAGCCCTACGTACAGTATATGTAAATATAGCTACATAATATAGTAACCGTTTCCTATTCTTTATTTTGTTTAATTTCACTTCGTTTCCATGTACATTTAAATGAACTTCGTCAAGGAGAGCAACACAAAGTAAAATAAAACATGGCGGATAGGATCAAAATTAACTAAATAATGTCATTTTGTCAATGACATGACTTTTGACAAAGAAAGACGTATTGCATTCAAGACGTCGTCTCTTCGTAAAACTGTCTACTACGTCAAAAGTCAAGTCAAAACAACTGTCATGGCCGCCCTAAAAATAGTGTTCTCGCAATAAAAAACTCTTCAAATAATCATTTTTGTACGCATGTACCCTTCTTCAAATTAATTTTTTCGTATTTTTATGATATTCCCATATTTTTTTCCTATTTACCTATGTAGTGTACATAGAACTGGCCCAAAATCAAACATGTCTAGAGTGCATCGGGTATCAATGTTGGTAAACTCTATTCCGATTCAATCTATACTAATAAAATAAAGAGGAAAAGTTTATTAATTTGTTTGTATTGAATAGGCTCCGAAACTACTGGACCGATTTGGATGAAATTCAGCACAGGCCTAAAGTAGACCACGGGGAAGGACATAGGCTCCTTTTTATCGTGGATAAATGTACGGTTATGATAATACGGATAAATGTACGAAATTGACTTTTGCGCGCACGCAGTCGCGAGAAACATCTAGCGTAATATAAATGTAAACAAAAAAACAAGAAGTTGCCCGTGAATTCGTGCGCACAAAATTCACAGGGACCATAAAATGTGCGGCAATGAGAAATAGCCTATGTCCTTCTCTGTGGTCTACTCTAGGCCTGTGCTGAATTTCATCCAAATCGGTCCAGTAGTTTCGGAGTCTATTCAATGCAAACAAAAGAGCAAACAAATCTTTCGTCTTAATTTTATTAGAATAGATAGATTTGGTGCGCAACAGGACTTGTAAGTTGTAACTACCCTACCTATTTACAGCGGCTACCTAATTACATACTCCCATAACGAATTCACCTACACTTTCATCTACAACTATACTTTTTCTGGATTTTATTCTTACTCATAAATTCTATATCCGGTGTATTTTGAAGTAGCTGCCATTTATAGTGAACACACTGGCAACCATATAAATGCATTTTCCTCCTATTATTTTCTTTACAATACCTTATAGGGTTAAGTATAGGATAATCAAACTCTAAGGACTCTTTCACGCTACTCAATTACCAAATAGTTTCTAAAGAACAAAAAAATGTTTCAAATTACAATCCATAACCACGCTGGATGATTAACGTGTGAAAATGCTGGATCATTTAACGTGGGCAAAAGTGCAAAAGTCAGTAAACTGAATATTTTGACGGCTGTACTTCTGTCCTTTAGCGATTGTCATTTTGACAATATTTCCTTTTGAGAGTATATTATGTCGTTTCGATAATATGTCATTTTGCGCCGGATACTTCTTCTATACAGATACGGAACTTCTGTTATTATGTGGAAATCAAAACATTGACGATGGAAACGATTTACAAAGAAAGTGTTTTATTACGGCCTAAACAGGTCAGGTCTCCCACTTTTGGAAAACGGTCCAATATCGGCCGATTTGTTACCGCCGGATCTACATTTCACGGATTGGCTTCGTTCTACAATCCTGTATAGTCCCTATTTTTAGTAGCCTTTAAATTACGCCATATTAAAAGGTATGTTTTACAGCGTGTTAACGAGTGTTAGCTGATCTTATCACACATGTCGTGTTCACACCTCGATGTTAGTACAACCGTTGTACAACCTTGCATCACTTAACTGCACACACGAGTAATTAGTAGGTATTAACAAGGGGTGGTTTATAGTTGACTTAAACAAAATGACGTCACACAACCATACACCCAATGTTCTGTTACGGCGTGGTTCAGGTTTTGGTTTAAAAAAAAACTATTTATTTGACACACGAAATATATTATATAAAAAAGAACTTAGAAAAAGACCTGCACCCGACGGAAGTCCAATTCAATCTAATGAAAAACAGTATGTTTTAATTAAACGGAATAATAATGGTTTCCTATTGCATTAGCAATAATGCAATGAGAAACTCAGCAACTTTACTATACATATGCACTCATGCTACTTGCGATATAACAACCCCCCCGTTAAGATCGATCATCACATCTCAAAGTGATGAGAGATTATGCTAAGATTAACGCGAGAGATTGGACTTTCGTTTGGAGTATACAAGAAAACAGCTAAATTACAAAAATATTTTATTAACTAAAATTTTATTAAAAAACTTAATCAACACAAAGTTTATTAATTATTATTCATAGAATTTCTAAAGATATAATTATTACTAGTTATATTTTAATCGTAAATAATTAAAAAAATAAGTATCAATTATTATTGTTATTAAAAGTTACTATTTATTATTATTTTAACAGCATTAATTTTTTTATTAATTAAACATTCATATTACAATTCATGATCTTTTATTATATTGGTTAAAACAACATTTCTTTTTAAAGGAGTTGGCGTGCTGATAAATGTTTCCTCCAGCACAGAATCATTTTTAATGCTATTATTATCTTTAAAAACAACAAGAGATGCTGGATTATCAGTGCGAGATTTGGAATTATGACACTGATTAAATATTTGAATACAGCAAGGCGATTTCTTATAAATATAATGCTGCATAATAAGCTTATAGACATATAGTGAATGCCATATGTCTCTAAGTGAGATGGGTTTTCTAATTTATATAACTCATCTTCCATTGAACGAAGATGGATGCTGGCATGCAATAATGAATCAAGATTGCCAATATTTTGACATTGGAAATGTCTTTTCGATCGCTTCAGTATAGGGGCTGAATTCACGAAAAAGTGCGATTCCGTTACATCTCGGAGAATTGTAAAGATATGATAATAAAAAATATTCACAAAATACGCGTATTCACGAGATCTATAAGGTGCGAAAAGAATTTTTCGAAAAAGTCAAAAACTACAAAACTTAAGGCCAAAATACTGAAAAAAATATTCAATTTTTTCCGAATTTTTGATTTTGGCGCTCGATATTTTGGAAACGAAGAATGATATCAAAAATTTGAGAAAAACTCCTCTGGACAGTTAAGTTGGCTACAATTTGAGCCTAAAGCAAATACGATCGGGTTAAGAGTTTGCCCTGTAGCCTAACCTTTTGAAACAAAAATATATAATATTTTATGCTTTAAACGAGACTATCTTGTATGTTTATATTCAGAATCTCCACAACGGCTACAAGTATTTACTTGAAATTTTTGGGTGTGAAAAATCGATCTAACTAGGTCTTATGATCTTATCCCTTAGAAACTGCGTATTTTTAAGCAATACATGTTTTTTTTTATTTTGACGTGCAACAATATAATACCTATCAATAATTTCGACTTTCTTACGTCAGTCTGATTGGCAGCTTGGTATGCATGACTACGTATATTTTCTGCATTGTTTGGAAATTCAGAATGTGATGGGTTCGATTCCCGGTAAGATAAATATTTTTGTCATTCTCATTGTTTCTTTTTCTTTTATATTTCTTTTTTTTTATTCATTTTTAATTTTTTATTGTTCTACAAAAACACCGGGCAAAGCTCGGGATCCCAGGTACTGTATACTTATGCGTCACGGCTACAATTATTCAAACTTCGATACGCGTATGGAAATTTTGCAATTTGTTTGTTCATACGTGTTATTTCGAGGATACTTATGTTAATCTATTAATTTTATGATCTTCTACTAGCTGATCCGGCAAACGTTGTTTTGCCATAATATATAATAAAATAGATTACTACTGATTTTTAGACCTACCGAATGTGCAAAAAAAATCATAAGAATCGGTCAAGCCGTTTCGGAGGAGTGCAGTGTCCCCGAACACTATGACACGAGATTTTTTTAACCGACTTCCAAAAAAGGAGGCGATTATACTTGTGTGTTCAACGATTGAGTACCGTCTGCGGACCGATTATAAATTTATATTTTTGATGTAGAGTGTACAATCCCAAATCGGTCCTTTTGACCTCAAAGTGGTGACATGACGATGGGATCCACGAGTAACCAAAGGAACTCCTCGAAATTTATATGGACTTATACGGCGATTTAAATTTTTTTCTGACGTAATCCAAGCGTGTGCTACCAAAAAGTAAGAATTTGCACCAAGGTATAACCTGGATAAAAGTAATGAACATAACTCCTGACTCCTTATAGATATATAGGATTGACTTCACGTCAATTTACGTCAATTTTTGTTTGAGAATTTAAGATTTAAATCAATCTGAGATTATAGATTTTTTTTTTGTTTCCGGGGGGGAAAATGCATTACGCATACCACCCAGGTGCAGGGGTCACCCGAGTGGTGATGTGGGACTCCCGTATAGGCTAATGGGACCCACGGTACACCCACTAAAAACCACCCCTCACCTTCCTCCTCGCCGCCCTGTGACGGGGCCACGGGAACGATACACACATCCGCGACCCCGCCAGCGGCAGCCGCCCACAAGCGGCTCCATCCAAGGCCCGAAGGCCCCAGGCGCACCAGATGGTAAGGTGCGCCTCCCTCCTCGGCCTCCACTAGTATTGTAGCAGACTCCCCCCGAGTCTGCTACTAGGAGGCCACGGATACCAGCCTCCACAACCGGTACCCGGTGGCAGATCTGGGCTATGGTTCTGCCACCGACCACACCTCGGCCGCAGAGGATAGGGCAAGCGGCGCACCGTAATACCAACTTGCCTCTTCCTCTGCGGCCCTACCAATGCCGTTAACCGTACGGAACGGCCCCGCCAGTTCGCAGGGGGGTAGGGAGAGTGGCACAACACCACCACGCCTCTCCCCCTGCGATCCCTCCACGGCCGCAGAAGATAGGTTACCTCCTAGCGCGTCCGCAGCGGACTCCTCCAGCCCGCTGGGAGCGCCCTCCTCGGGCCAGCCGTTAGCAAACCAACCGGCCCTGGTTGCCTCTTCGCTTCACCGTGGGTGTCCAGTCCACGGTTACTAAGCCCATCTGGTGTCCCACGACACTACACATTTTTTTAGTTTTCGTTTAGATCAAATTGGATTAGAATAAAATCTAGGTAAAAATCTCCTTTGTTTAAAGGTGACTTTAGAGCATTAAAAAGGTAAATAAAACAAAAATTATTTATAATTAATTTATTACGCTTATCAATGTTATTGCTTCATATTATTGTACTCTTACATGTATCGATGAGACTAAAATTAATTACGTATAGAGGAATTCGCGACGCACACATTCATAAAAGCTCCCAAAAATAAGTTTTATTACAGATAATTCTTGAAGATAAGTTGTGTTCACAAAGCTATTTTGTATAGTTTAGCAGTAGCATTGATTTGAAAAAGCACAAATAAAATTTCTATAGTTTTCTTTTTAGTCCAATTGACCTTATTATTTCTGTTCAATTCTCAGTATTGTTCCAGTGTCAGCGCATGCTATTACACTCACACACGCATTAAATCGAGTATGCACGAGAGCGATAGCATGCCCGGATACTAGAACACAACTGTAAATAAACTTAGGCCTTTTCATCCGTTAATGGATGATTTATACAGTATTCTCCGAGCGGAATAACCACTCTTGAAATACTATAGTGTCTGGGACAGTTGGTTTTTAAATATCGTATGGTTGCCCAAGCACATACGGCATTCTCACAACACAGTCAGCCTAGTCCAGAGGAATGACTGGTCAATACGTCTAGAGTCAACCAATGTGCGAGTTTCCTCTTTCCTTTACTGTTAGAGCGTCCGTATAATGTACTTGAGATCTGAAAAAGTCTCATTGGTACACGTCACAAGCTGGGTTTCGAATCTGCACTCTCTCGAGTGCGAATCAAATGGTCTACCCACTAGGCCACGGAGCTCTTAACTGTAAATAGAATAGATATAAATACGTGAATTTATATGAACTATGAGTTGTCTCTGGTAATTAAATTAAGACTAATTTTTGTAACGCCACGCCGTGTCCATGTCTTAAGAAGGCAAAAAACGAAACGAAAGAATTGTGAAGTGAAAACTGCCTTAGGCGCGTTGACATTGAACTCACGACGCTGTTACCAACACCGGAGCGGTATGAGATAGGACGGGGCGGGCGGGGGAGTGTATATTGTTTTCAATTCTGTTTTTTTTAGTTCCATTAATATCTTTTTTAGTTCCGCTATTATTTTTTAGTTCATTCTTTGCAGAATAGCAGTGCTGTACGTGTAATTAGACAAGCTAAAAATTCATGAAATAGGAAGCTAAAAATATATTTGAAGAACCCTAAACTATACTTTGTACCAATAACTCTATTGTCTAAGTAGGCGTCTCAGTAGATACAGATTTTAGGGAAAAATACAACAAATAACTTAATGATAGTAATTTTTCTACTAAAATCACAATATGCTGTAAAATAGCTGACGATTCTTATAAGTATAGTATAATAATAATGAATTTGCATGCAACGAGCATGATCATGATACCTTTAAACATCTATTTAAAACTGAACAATAAAATACAATAACCAACAGCAAATTGGGGGAAAATAACAAGGTAACATAAGACCGTAGTATGTCATCAACCACCTACGTAGTAACGTAGGTGGTTGATGACATACTAGACAAAGACAAAGATAACAATTTTGTAATTTGATTGAAAAGTGATTGATTGATGGTTGATATGATGAGAAGCAACCACATGTGTCTACAACTAGATCTTAATAATTAATCACATATTATAGTATTATCGAATAAGTGACACAGAGTTGATAGGCTATAAGGTCAAATGGGGTCAGAAGAACATCGTTACTCTCTCTGGTGTAAGGGGAATTAGCCCCTATCCCCATAAACCATCTTACCCCATTCGATAATATAACATTCACAATACGATCCCATACAATCGAGGAATTAGCCTATACACATAAGTCAACAAGGAGAATATAGAATTATAGTTAGCAGTTTAAAATATCTATTATTTGAATAACAATATCACATATAACTAGACAATAATTTAATATATTACGATAACAATCAACAATCATCTAGAGATACATTCGATGATGGCGTTGTATCGGTCGCAGAGACGCTCCGACCAATACTTGTAGTGATAAAAATACTTATGAATTAATTCGTATAGTAAATTTATGTGCGTAATACCACGACAATCACAATCGTAATCTCACAAATAATACTACAATACTTATAATTAATACACAGAGAATGTGGAATATACCTATAGGTCTACACACAGATAATACGGCTACGGGTATAATAAGTTTTACATATTCGTTTAAATACACAGCCCTCGTAGGCTAAGGAAGAATACTTTATGATCTGTGTCTAGTGCGAAACTAAACAACTGCGCCTCGTACCAATGGAGGCATGTGGATAAGTGATGGTGTTTATTAAGTCAATTCTTCTGTTCCTCTAATAATAAAAACATGTATAGCGAACCTAATTACAATTGTCAACAGATTCTCCTAGCAGATTCGATGTTACGCTATTGTTACACTATAATCGACGATATATTGTTTTACAAAAATATTTTAAATCATTCGAACTTCGCCTTAGAAGTAGTCAACATTTTGTCTACGTAGACAACAACTGTTATATTTTTTAAAATAATTAGTTTTAAACATGTAAAGGTATCAAAAACTTTTAACAGTAAGCGCTTGAACGATGCTCGAGAAGAATTGACAGCGAAATACTTGAGTATCGTTTTGGTAAAATAACACACAATCAGCAGCTGCAGTACACAACGAAATAACGCAGGAAATCTGAAATCCCATCGTACTATAGAACCTCGTAACAACTCTTAGATATTGTCATTGTCCCTGTACATTATGTCTCTTGACTGATATAGGTTAGAAATCTCTTCCTAACAGGGTCCCACGACCAACGATATCAGGACGGCTACTTCTATTTAATGCTAATTTAGTGCTTTATCATTTTGTCCAAACTAAACATTTTCGAAACCTTTTGAAATATTTCTGTTATTTCGCGGAAGCTTCATGTTGTCCGCAAACAAGAGAAAATGGAGAAATAGCAATAGCAGATATAAATAAAACTACAGCTCAACATTAAAATATAGTGTAGAAGCTTACAAAAGCAATCATAACGCCAAGTACTTCAGGCAGTTATATATAATCACAATTTCTTGTCTTTATAATTTGTGTGACATCTCACTTCGTAATATTAATTTATTAATTAAATTACATACTTTAAATATATTTACATATAGCCACACAATGTACACCGTGTACAATGTATATCTATCGACCAATGACAACTATTGTATATAATAAACTGATCATCTACAGTCGATATGTTAGGCAGAAAGTCTATAGGCCGAATTGCCGTATGATGAAAATGTAATAACGTATTTATAAATGTTGATAATAATAATACAACTTTGACTGCTTCAATTTAATAATTGAAAACAAAAATTAAAGTCAATTTTGATGACAACGACCGAATTATAAATATGAAAATAAGTTATAATATATTTTAATTCAAAGATATTAACGATACTGTTGATGTTCTAATATACAAGATATACAGAATAGATAAGATATACAAGAAACGTATAGAAATAATGGGTTGAGCAACTAATTAAATGCTTAGAGCTATGCTTAGAGCTATTCTTAACCTACAATAGTTTTAAAAAGTCCAAGATAACAAATTGACAGCGTTACAGTTACACTACTTCTGTCGCTTGATGCAACACGATGGATTTAAAAGTGACCACAGTACTCGACAAAAGAGAATGCCATCGACCTTTATTATGTGAGATTTGACTATTGATGGATTTGTAGATCGTTTCCTCATAGAGAGATAGGGCGCCGCATTTTTAAAATAGCCGTTCAAAATTTAATGGCTAATCGCGATATACAATGTGGTGACATCTTAAATTTCGAACTCTTGCAACTAACTAAGCGTGTATCGTCTTGTGTAGTGAATAAATTGGGCTATTTTAGAAATGCAGTGGCGAATCGTTTCGTATCGGTGCAAACTGACCTTAAGGCCGCGGACTTGATGCCAGCGGGCGGCGCGGCTGCAGCAGCCAAAGCGGGCGGCGCGTCATGATCAAATTCATAGATTTGTATTAATATCAGATGCGGCCGCACCGCTCGCTGTCGTCGTAAACAGTTTCCGCCCACAACGCCCGCACCGCCCGCTGGCGTCAAGTCCGCAGTCTTACTCACTAAATAGTGAAAGTTTGGTAAATGTCACATTGGCAGTGGTAAACAGAGATGAAGCTCTACAAAGCGAACGCTAACCGAATACCACCTTTCAAAGGTCAATGTGCATTCATTTCGACAGGGTACTGTATGTTTTATGCAATTTGTTCTAAATAACATATTAACATAATAATAGAAACGAAGCTTTATGTGTAAAGGCAGATTTGAATCAGACTTAAACTATAGCACATCATCTATATAAACCTATGCTATAACATTGATACATTAAAAGTTCTAAAAGAAGACGTTTTATCTTAGAATACATTCAATAACATTTCTTAATTTAAATGCTTTATTATTACTTATAATATTAATGCAATTTAGGTAACGTTTGATAAATGGTTTGATAGAATCTATAGATAGGATTTATACCGAATATATTTTAAAATTTTATATATTTCATAGTAAAGTCTAAATGCTTTGACTTTTACGTTTATTATTCTATATTATTATATACTTCACGAGTAACACTGGAATAATTTAAGCAAAAATATATTTATAGACTGACCTAGTATAGCTCAGAAGGTGCCTAACGTAAAATAATTCTCTAAAAAATTCAAATCGATTGGGGTATCGCCTGTTGGTCCTAGAATATTTTTTTGTTTTTCATCTGTACGAAGTATTACTTCGTTCAGAGTAGAATATTTTTCTGAACATTAATCTACTACTTAACTAGAACATTGGTATATTTAGGACAGCGTCCTCTACAACGATCACATTTTAAAATGATATTGCACTATGATGTATACGTTATGAAGTAGATCGTTCTTCTCATAACAGATATTTTAAAGTGGATAAAATATATTTTTAACATGACTTATAAGATTCATGTAACATGATAATAAAATATAATTTATGGTTATCTCAAAATTTTCAACTCCTGCAAATTATTTATTAACGCTCGGTTGCTTCGACTATCATAACAATATTTTCCAAAATACATAACAAAATCTAGATATTAGACAAACAATATAAAGTAAATATAAAGTTTGCAAATTGTTATACAATATGATTTGGACCCAGATCAATAAATTTTTAATAGCAGTTATGACAAAATTATACAAAATACATACAATTCTCTGTCCTAATAAACTAATGGGGTAGTATTCTAGGGATAAACAAATCCTTCATAAGGATAACAAGCAAAGTCAACAAACCTTAAATTATTATTATCGAGGCATTTGATTGTACAACTGACATCAATTTAGATAAAATTATTAGAGGTTAGTTGAGGCAAGAGGGATACTTTTATTCAGCTCAATATAAGAAGAATAAAAATTTTAAGCAGTGCTCACACTAGTAACAAAATTGTATCTTTCCTCCACAATTTGCATTCCGACTATCGACTTTAACGCACGTGAATGAGAGTAAATTTTTCCGCAAATCATGACCGTATAGGAAAACAATCATGTTTTGCGGAAAAGTTCGCTAAATAAAAGTTCACAATCGGAATGCAAATGGTAGGCGATAGTGACAATTCATTGCCAGTGTGTGCATGCACTTAGTATGGCAATGACATTGACCATCTTGCCCAAACTGAAAATATTGCTGTTTCAATTTTTTTCGTAAATTCATAATGATTATAATATTATACATGTAACCATTTGAATTGATATTGAAATACAAGTTGTAAAGGCAAATATCGAAATATTACATGCCTAAGTATATGGCTTAAAACAATACTTAGCTAAGTACGATCGTATTTGAAGATGTAATTATACTCTAGTGAGTGCTTTTGTTGACATCCAATTGGCTAGTATAGGGGAACACCCCCACTAAAGCATCTTATGTGGACGAATACTGAAACGCTACTTAAAATTAAGGGCCCTCTAAATTACACTGTTTCTGCTCAGCAGAATTAAAATGACAGCATGTGACTCGAGTGCCGCTAATTTAAATAGAGGCTCGGTATTGGCCCGGAAGTCTTATAATAATACAAATAATTTTACCAAGCATTCTTAATATATCAATTCATCTGCATATAGATAGCACACCAATTCACGGAACTATAACTACTTAGATATACCTAGAGACAGATACAACCAGAATAGATAAAGACAAAAACTTCAAAAACCTTCAATATCATGAACACTTTCATCACTTTGCCTCAGCCATATTTTGCCAACTCTCAACGACGGATAGAAACGATTTGAGCACGATCAAAGAAAGGAATAGTTTTGCAAATAATACAAAACAAACATCCCACACAGCAGTTAATATTTGAGAATGTTGAATAACATTGACTTACACTACATAATTCAAATTTGTCATATACCTACTATTGAAGTTAGACATTTGAAATAAAAACATTTTTAACCTTTTCTTGTTTTTTTTTAATTGCGAACTTTTCAAGCTCTGGGACTAACAAGTTAAAAACACACTGCTACAATAGGACCTGTTTCAAAATCTTTCTAAGGGGCATCCTCAGCCTGCAAATCCAGCAGCCTGACAATATTGTCAAATTGAAGCGGACTAGTCATAGATATATAATATTAAAAAGAGGGGACTAGTAAATAAAAATCATTGACACGATTGACGCTTAAGACGGCCATAAGTACCGGTGATGGATTTGCAGATTACGGTCAGTATGGCTCTTCACAAGTTTTGGATTGCTTCTTTGCAACTTTCGTCACTTTCTTGCTTTATTTCTCGTAACAGAGACAAACCTTGTGAAAATGTTATCCGGCTCTAATCAGCAGATTGCGAAACACACTCTAAATTTGTTATATCTAACTGCTACGCGGGAACCTTTAGAATAAAAATTAATGTCTTTTTCAACTTAATACAAATGGCAGACCATAATATGAGCTAAAGCATGACCAGAAAAAAAATCCTGCACTGAGTGCGCATCATTTTTTATTGCGGTTACACTTGCGATTGATAAAAATCTTTTACATTTTCGTTTTCGCAACGTGACGCGGTTTTTTATCTGGTCAGAACTAAAACATATTTACTAAACAGCGTTGTGCGTACTAGTGTCTACCGCTGTCCCCGGCTCTCAGATTGTAGGAACCAGTGTCTACTAGCGGCCCCGGCTCACAGCATGTAGGATCAGTAGATGAAGGCGGGGTGCAGGGTGGGCGGCAGGCGCGGCTTGTCCGACGCGCAGCACGACGGCTCGCAGCATGCGCTGTACGGCGCCGGCACTAGCGTGTACTGCGGAGGACCGTAGATTGGGGTGGCTGGAAGAGATAATTCAAATTATTGTCAGGTGTATAGTGTATGGGTAACGATAGTCAGTACCATACAAAAAGTATATTTAGTTACACCAACTCTTGCAGTAACACCAACATCAGCTGTTGTGTGCTATATTTATAGTTTAGCCATAGCAGAATAGAAATAATATACAAGTTAAAACTGAAAGTCAGCTCGTAATCTGTGCTTAGTAATCTGTGGTTCTGGCATAGCGCTGAAGGCAGACAGAGTAGCTGAAAGTAGAGCGGAGCCTATGGTCGCCACTGATAATATCCTTAGATAAACCATAGATAATAATATAAAATTTACATACTGTCAAAAGATAGAGGATACGGCATACAGCAGCGGAGGTAATTCGCAGGTTCCACTGCAGACCCAAGTCGTGCTAGAGGCGGACATAGTAGCTGGTAGCACAGCGGAGCCTGTGGCCCTTGATGATAGCCTCAAAGATGAAACAACTTACTTTCAAAAAGTAGAGGATACACAGCATACGGTGGTGGGGGTATCTCACGGCTCGCAACCTGGTAGTAGTGCTATGAATATAGTAGCTTATCAGCTACTGCTATCGCACAGCCGAGCCTGTGGCCCTTGATGATAGCCTCAGAGATGAAATAACTCACTTTCAAAAGGTAGAGGGTATACAGCATACAGTGGTGGGGGTATCTCACGGCTCGCAACCTGGTAGTAGTGCTATGAATATAGTAGCTGATAGCACAGCCGAGCCTGTGGCCCTTGATGGTAGCCTCAGAGATGAAATAACTCACTTTCAAAAGGTAGAGGGTATACAGCATACGGTGGTGGGGGTATCTCGCAAGGCCCGCAAGCTGGTAGTGGTGCTAGGGGCGGACATAGAAGTTGATAGCAGAGAGGTGCTTGCAGCGGTGCCGCTTCTGATGAGAGCACCGGGATCTGACTTATCTGAAATTGGATTAATTTGGTTTTATTATAAAGATAAAGATCCAAAGTTGAAACTCAAACTCAAACTCAAAATTTTTATTTCCATGTAGGTTATAATATAACACTTATAGAATTGTCCTACATGATGCCTACCACCGGTTCGGAAACTAGCCCGGCGAGAAGAACCGGCGTAAGAAACTCGCACGGGGCCACCTTTTAGCAAAAAGATGGGAAAATTGTTCTTTTCAAAAAATATTTTACAATGTTGTAACTTAATCTATATGTCGCATCCGGTCATAAAGCGGAAACGAAACTACAAGTGTGCCCTCTATTAGAAACGTGTTTGGCGCGCTTTGACGGAGTCTAGTCTGAAGTTCGTACAAGCAACGTGGTGGGGATGTGGTCTTGGTGTGGTGTGCCTACCACGTTAAGAGAATGAGCTATCACATCTCGAGTAGTCGTTGTTCGGGCAACCAGCCTAGGAACTGTCTATAGTTTCGTCTTAGTGCTAGTGTTTATATAAAGGTGCAGTGTTGTGATAAAGTGTACCTAGTGAATATATGAAGAATTGTGATTCCGAATAAACAAGTGATATTGTAAGTCTATAATAATTCTCTTTGCACGATTTACCCATGCAAGCCCACAAAAGCTATATCTCAATGGTATAGATTCAAAATCATGAGCCATCAGACGACATCAGAATCGGGATCAAGTGGTGCAAAGAAAGAAAATTATTGTCCGAAAAAGTAAGGGTATTAAAAAAAAAAAAAGTGTAATCTAGCTCGCACAAAGGCTACAAAAAGTGATAATAATCATTGCAATTGATGTGGATCGAGTTTGGCAGTATGTACAACAAGGCAGCACGCCATGCAGACTGTGTAATTGTGAAACTATGGGACAGCAGTGAATTGAATGCTGCAAGGTGACCTTGTACCAATAACCCTTTGTTCGTGCCCGCCATGAAAACGGGAGTTGCAGTAAGGATAACGGTGAGGTGATGACGACAGTGCCATGACATCTATGGTGGTGACACGAGCGCGGTGGATGGTAGCTTAACAACAGGCTTTGGTTACGTATTTGGTGGTTTTGGTAAAAGGCGGTAGCCAACTTTTTATTTCTCGCAATAATTTTTAAGACGTTCAATAAACTAGTGATTTATCTCGTGTTTCAAGTATTCATGAAATTGCTTGCTTATATCTCAAAATAACCTTTACAATTTAGTGTTCTGTTGTTTTGCTGTTCTGTTTTGTGCAGATGGACTTAGACTGGGCAATGTATAGCCGCGCCAAGGGGACAACAAGCGGCGCTGCGTGACCGAGCAGCGGCAGAGTGGAGGCTACCTTCATGGCGGCGGTGCCAAATGGATGTTCATTGTGCCTCTGGTGGACTGGTCTAGTCGCTTCACAGTGATGGAAACTGGTTGTATCGTTAACGTTGCTTAATTCATTATAGGGTTCTAAATTATTCTGGTATTATAACCAAAGTATTATGAAAAATAAACAAAGTGAGTAGAAATTAACGCAAAGTAAAAACAAGTACTCAGTACATACGACATACGTCTTACAGACTCATTATTATTACTGTTTGATTAACCGAAGTGCATTACGCTTGAATATAGCAGTAGTTACTAAAAATCTAAATGATTTCTGGTAATTAAAAATCATTATCGACATTTCATTTAATGATATCACATTGTACTTTGTATAAAATGACAAGTCACGGCAGTACGCGCAAGTTGTAAACAACTCATGCGAAAACAAAGACAGCCCCAATTGCAGGTATTCCTGAAAAACAATAGCACTGCGTAAACAAAATCAGTTGACGTGTACTTAACAATTAACAATGTTTAGGCGATATTAGTTTGAAACGACTTCAATTAAGTTTTACGTCTACCTACCTAGTAATTATTGAAGCTCAACTTTGTAGTTGGTTTTAATCACAGTACATACAGTTTGTGAATAGCCTTATTTCTTATTTGGCGTTACTGCACACGTAGTAAGAGAAATTAATAATTGGTCAGTTTCAAAAGTGACTTTAAATAATGTCAGGTATGTTGTTATTTATTCTGAAAGTGTTTAAAAGAACTGTTAGATAACATGATAATAAGTTCTAGGACATTGGCAATTCGCGAGAAAACTCTGTCAGCTTATGATATCGTTGTTGTAAGCTGTAAAGAAATATTACATGTTTGTCTATCTATTACTTTTTAGACTAGGCCGATTGGAATGATTAAAAGTACAAAAATAACATGATAATATTGTTTATGTGATAGGTCCATGAGTGTGCATCATGATAGGTTTCGGAAATTATAGGAAATAATAGTTTAATTGACAACAAAATGAAAAGAAATTAAAAGAAATAATTTGACGGTTTCAGAAGTTGTGGTATGCGGTAAGCAGGTGCCTATGGCTGGTGTTGATGGTGATTGCAGCAGCACACGCTCAACGGTGCAGTGGCTGTGACTAAGGCAGATAAGAAAGCTCTTCGGTGGACTCCAGTGAACTTCGGTGAACTTGGTTATCGTGTAAAAGGTTGTAAACGCACTTGGAAGTCTTCTGGTACAGTAAGACTGTAAAAGCCTTTCCTCATTGAATCAGTTTGATTGTTGAAAGGAAATGAAATTAACTTTATTGCATAATCAAATCTGACATTTTTATCTTAAAGAGAAAGGAAATCCATTTTCTAGCTATCGCAGTTCTTGAGATACAGCCTGGTGACAGACAGACATACAGCAAAGTCTTAGATTTTATGTTCCTGTTTTTTACCCTTAGATACGGAACCCTAAAAAGAACGTAATTGGACATAGTTTGGACAATTTTTGTGCTGTATTATTTTGTGTACAGACGCGACGCGACGCGACGAGACGCGACGCGACGGAGCGCAGCGGGTGGTGTGGGCCGTGCGACGGGGTGCCGCGGCGGCCAGGGATCTGCACTCTGTACTTCATTGAAGTATCAGATTTGGAACTAAAATTATTTGGTGAGCGTAATTGTTTATCTCGTGACTGTAGTGTGATGACTCGGTAGTCTTTTAAATGAACACATTTTAAAAGATCTTAGTTTAGAAGAAACATTGATTGTTTTATACAGTAACAGAGATAGTACAATAATACAAGTTTTGAAAAGCAGTAATGCGGAAGTAAATAGATTTTCGATTAGTGATTTTGTTGCGGTTTAGTCACAGGGATGACAAACTATGTATGTGTGTGTGTTTGTGTATTACACTAAGTCACAGGGATGACTATTCAACATATTTGTAATGGTCACAGGGCTGACTATTGTAGAACACTTGTAGTCACAGGGATGACTACTCGACATATTATTTGTAATGGTCACAGGGCTGACTATCGTAGAACACTTGTAGTCACAGAGATGACTACTCGACATATTTGTAATGGTCACAGGGCTGACTATTGTAGAACACTTTTTAATATCACAAATCACAAAATATTGAGTTAAAAGTAAAATGATTATTGATAAAAGGAGTTGAGTTTGTTATGAGACAAAATAGATAAGGTCAGGTATAGCCGAGCGTGAACGATACTGTGTGGTATTTTCTTTTGTTTCAGACTAGCACACACGGGGACGTGTGCTACACAGGATGGCCGTGTCGCATCCGGTCATAAAGCGGAAACGAAACTACAAGTGTGCCCTCTATTAGAAACGTGTTTGGCGCGCTTTGACGGAGTCTAGTCTGAAGTTCGTACAAGCAACGTGGTGGGGATGTGGTCTTGGTGTGGTGTGCCTACCACGTTAAGAGAATGAGCTATCACATCTCGAGTAGTCGTTGTTCGGGCAACCAGCCTAGGAACTGTCTATAGTTTCGTCTTAGTGCTAGTGTTTATATAAAGGTGCAGTGTTGTGATAAAGTGTACCTAGTGAATATATGAAGAATTGTGATTCCGAATAAACAAGTGATATTGTAAGTCTATAATAATTCTCTTTGCACGATTTACCCATGCAAGCCCACAAAAGCTATATCTCAATGGTATAGATTCAAAATCATGAGCCATCAGACGACATATATAACATTAAAATCATTGAATGTATCAATTATGATTATGAATACCAAAAATACCCTTATCCTAATTCCTAAGGTGCAATAAATAAACCAAGTTAATTTTTGTGAATTTGTGTCAGATTTGACAGAAAGAAAAGTTCCACAAGCGGAGTTCGTTAAACATACAAAAAAATCCACGGGTCGATAATAATATAACCACCTCCTATTTTTTTAAGGTGGTTAAAAAGCGAGAAAAATAAATTCAAGCCACCGGCGACGACCGATGCAGGTGGCCGGAGTATCGTACCGTAGATCAACGTAAGATTCGAAATTGTAACGCCGACTTCAGAAAAATTAATAATTAGTAATTGTATACCTGTTTTCGTACTGCCTGTGCAACACGAAGACGACCCAATGGCGAGAACATCACTCCACCACTCTGAAAATGACAAAAATAATTTTATAGAAAACAAAAAAAAAACGTATCTAGATTAAGAAGATTAAAGTAGAAAATATATGGAGTCCAAACATAATAAAGCCACTTTTCGCAGGTTCGAATTTACGTGGGATTAAAGAAAAACACTTTTCACCGTCACGGATTAAGAATTTTCAGAGCGCGCTTGCGTCATATCCGCAATATCTAAAGCAGTTTCGCCTCTAGTAGAATTTTATGCCGTTACTTTATATAATATCAGTATCAGGTACACCTAAGATTTATGAAGTTGGAGGTAACAATTTATAAGGTAACTTGAACCGAGCTGTAGCTCGATATTCGTGATTTTAAAACTTAAAATACGTAAACTTTCTTATTTATTTTTTATTATATTTCGATAATCCCGCGGGAACCTTACGTATTGCCGCGATAAAAATTAGCCTATGTGTTTTCCAGTCGTCTGATCTGATATCTGTGCCTTTCTTTATATATATAAAGACCTATAGATGTTTACGCAAATATTACAATTGATTTCATAATGCAACAAAAAAATACTCGTACGTTAACTTTCTATTTTTGTTTTTTAAAACTATTTCCCGCGGCTCCGCCCGCGTAAATAAAGTATCTAGTGTCCCACGGGAATATTGTACTTTTCCACTTCTTTTTTCTACTACCATAACAAATTTCATCAAAATCCGTTCAGTACTTTTTGCATGAAATAGTAACAAACATTCATTAATCTATCCATCCATCCATCATCACAAATCCTTTTCTTTTCTCTTTTAAAACATATATACAACCCAAGCTAACCACGCTATAACTTTTCTTAGCACCTCGAGCGTTGCCTACAGAAGACTGTTGGATTTATTTAGGAGACATACTGACTCAAATTTCCATCGACTAAACAGTTTAGTTGTGTGGAATTCACGAAAAGTACATAACTCGACTAAACAGTTTAGTCGATGCAAAAGTTGTATGTATGCGGTATCCCTTTTGCGGTGAGTATTTTTGAACACGCAAATAACAATGTATGTATGTAAACCCAATATATTCTAAACGTAAACATAAATATTAAAATCGACCAAAAAAATTCACAGATATTTTTCGTACCTCACACGTATCACATTAGAAATGAATCTACGGAATTCGAAAAAACTTGACTTTCTTCAAAATGATTAGGCTACGAAGCAAACCCTTTAACTCGATTTGTTGGTTTAGGCTCAAAGTGTAGCTGACAAAATTGTCCCGAGGAAGTCCTTCTAAAATTTTTGATATCATTCTTTGTTTCCAAAATATCGAGCGCCAAAATCAACGAATTTTTCTACTATTTCGGCCATTACTTTTTTCGTGAAATCGGAGCCTACACTGGAGCGAACGAAAAGACATTTCCAAAGTCAAAATGGGTTACTTTATTATTTTACTGCAAGGTCGGACATTCACATTGGAAGCATTATTTTTTATTACCGTTTAGATTATATCTAATTATTATATTTTTAATATCTAATTGCATATTATATATTTATCCCTTTTGACAAATCCACAGCCCACATTGATGAAAATATTATATCCACAGGATAAAAGTCTTTTCATGAGATTTTAATAATAAGGGTCATAG
Organism: Glaucopsyche alexis; assembly: GCA_905404095.1. Classification (NCBI taxonomy): domain Eukaryota; kingdom Metazoa; phylum Arthropoda; class Insecta; order Lepidoptera; family Lycaenidae; genus Glaucopsyche; species Glaucopsyche alexis. The sequence goes on from FR990061.1 coordinate 21,106,645, forward strand.
TGAGGGCTACCGAAATTATAATATTCTTTTCACAAAAAGGGCAAAAGGTCTGTTTGGTTTGGTCTCAATAGAAGATTGCGTTAAATGTTGCCCTGTACCTACTGAACTTCTATGGGCTCAAAGAATTCAGATATTTTAATTTTACGCTTAGGTTGAACAGAAACTTTTTTAAATTAAAGCAACGATTTTATTGTCATAATAATATTACTCGTATAAATGTGAAAGTTTGTGAGGATGCATGGATGGATGGAAGTTTGCTACTCTTTCACGCAAATACTACCGAATGTATTTTGATAAAATTTGGTAAGTATATTATGTACATAGGCTGCACTAAAAGTATCGGGAATGGAATATTTCCACTGTTCCTGTCATATTAAAATCTTTTTAATTTAAAACTCCTTGGTTTTAAAAATCGAATACCGTTTATTTATTTAAAAAAAGATTCTCGGTCTTGTCACAAGGTCTTGTCAAACTTGTTTAGTCGTTGAGAAAATGGAATTGACTCGAGAAAATTCTAGAGCGATGATTTATTATGACTTTCGAAGTGGTTTTTTTTTTTTTTATGTAATGAACCAGGAAACGAGCAAACGGATCACCTGATGGTAAGCGATTACCGCCGCCCATGGACACTCGCAGCAACAGAGGAGTTACACTTGTAACTCCTCTGGTGTTGCGACTTGCGTTCCTGATCCTTAAAATCCCCAATCCCCCCATGGGCCTCCGGTAACCTCACTCACTCGGCGAAACACAACGCAAGCGTTATTTCACGCCGGTTTTCTGTGAGGTCGTAGTATTTACCCGGTCGAGCCGGCCCATTCATGCCGAAGCGTGGCTCTCCCACAGTTTAACACAAAAACAGTGTGTTGACCGGATGATTTCTGCATTTGGTGATGAAGCCCCATCCAAAACCACAATTTATCGCTGGTTTGCTGAATTTCAACGTGGACGTGTCAAGCTCAGTGATGATCCCCGTCAAGGTCGTCCAAAAAATTGCAGTCACCCAAGAAAACGTTGATGCTGTGCGTAAGCTGATTAAGGAAGATCGACATGTGACATACCGCGAAATTCAGGCAACCTTAGACATTGGCATGAGTCAAATACAAATAATCTTACATGAACAATTAGGTGTAAAAAAGTTGTTTTCCCGATGGATACCGCATTTGCTCTGTGAAGAGCAAAAAGCGGCTCGCGTTACTTGGTGCGTCAGAACTCTCGAAAGATTCCACGCAGGATCCTCAAATGCTGTATACAACATCGTATCAGGTGACGAATCCTGGATATACGCCAGGTCACGAGTTTGGGTGTTCGAAAATGAGTTAAAGCCAACAAAAATTGTTGTGTTGCAAAAAAAATTGTGGCCACGTTTGTCTCCAAAACCGGCCATGTTGCGACTATTCCTCTTGAGGGACAAAGAACGGTTAATGCAGAATGGTATGCTAACATTTGTTTGCCACAGGTCATTTCTGAACTCCGTAAAGAGAACTGCAACCGCCGCATCATCCTACATCACGACAATGCGAGTTCTCACACCACGCACAGAACAAAAGAGTTTTTAGAGCAAGAAATCATAGAATTATTAGACCATCCTCCGTACAGCCCCGACCTAAGCCCTAATGATTTCTATACTTTCCCTAAAATAAAGAATCAATTGCGTGGTCAGAGATTTTCATCACCTGAAAAAGCTGTGGACGCCTACAAAACGGCCATTTTGGAGATCCCAACTTCCGAATGGAATGGTTGCTTCAATGATTGGTTCCATCGTATGGAAAAATATGTCAAATTTCGCGTTGAATACTTCGAAAAGCAATAAATAAATTTTTAAATAGTAATATTTTGTCACTTCCTAGATTCCCGAAATTTTCAGTGCCGCCCTCGTAGTAGCAGTTTGAGCTCTGGATTAACGTATAGGCTACCTTTATACCGAAAAATCAGTGTTCCCGTGGGATTCTGTGTTTACACGGGCGGAGCTATGGATAAAAGCTAGTATCTAATAGTTTTTAACCAATTTTTTTATTTATAAAAAATTATAATTTAAAAGGTAAAAAATTGTAATACAAATATAGATTTTCTTGTGCCTAGTTATAATATGCCATTCAATTTATGTAGGTACTGTCGAAATTTCTTTTCGTAAAATCCAAATCACACTGAAAGCAAAGTTTTTACTTCGAAAGGAATATTTTTGAGCTCGAAGCCTAGAAATATTTTGAGAGCAAAATCTAGATAGATTCTTTTAATTCAGTCAGAGTCATCAAGTTTTGCAGAATTCCATCCTATTCGCTCGCTTAATCCTAGAACGTGTGGATAAAATCTGACTAACAGTAATAGGTACAGCTAGTGATTTCATCCTGGGTGATCTGAGTCCAGTTTATGAAATTTCTATGTTAACATAACTCGAAAAAAATATTATTATTATGCAGACATACTTAAATGTAAATTATTAATCCTCTAATGCAAAAAAGGTGTTATAAGTTTGACGTGTCTGTCTGTATATTTTTCGGTGGGTCCTTAGCTCCCAAACGTTAGTTTTTTAGTTTTTTTTTTGTTAGAAAGCCGATATTATCGAGTGTTCTTAGCTATTATTTGTCATCATCAATTCGCTCATTGCTTGACAATTCCCAAATTGTATCAAAATTAAAAATTTACACTGGGCAATCCCTGGAATACTTATCTAACTATTTACTTTTTTAAATTTTTCTTTTACTTTAATTTCTTTTAAAGTCAACCCCGCTATTCGAAATTTTTCAAATTCTGCTGGTTTTAAGGCCTTCTTTGCGATTACTCTTTCTAAGGCATAGAAAACGCAACTGAAAATAAGTATTTCTGTATCCAAAAAAATTTACGAATTATTTACCGACTTAAAAAAAAACCGATCATAATGATAATTATTATTAGGTATGTTAGGTCATAATATTTATTTTGTTACATGTTTAGGAAAACATGTTTATTACATCGTCAAACAGCAATTTGACTGTTTAACCTTCTCGATTCCTTGGCATGCAATAAAACCTGGTCTTGCAAGTTCATTGTACGAATTACGATGTTGTTGCCTTCATCATGCAAAATTTTATAGCTGCATTATTGCCGAAGCAACACGCTAGGCACGCAGCTTGGCGACCAAAATCCTTTTACTCTCCTCCCTCCGTTCCTCCCCAAGGTGCCACGGTCATCACTAAAAGCCATTCTATTCCAATCACCTTTGTCTTTTAAAAATACAGTCCTGTTTCAATTTCAGACGCATGAAGCGTGTGCGGATGTGAAGCACCTAAACAATTTGTTTTTAAATTCCCGCTCAGAAAATCTAAGTCGGGAAGTTATTGGTTTTACCCCGTTTTGCAAAAATCGAATTCTCATCAGATCTCGACGTTCTGGGGTCACAAGAAGCTTCCCTGACTACCCCCGCGAGGGTGTCACTATGTCTGTATGTATAGATGTGTGTGTGTGTGTGCGTGTGTGTGTGAAAGTATGTAAACCTCTTATAACTTGATTATTACGTAAAAACCGTTCAACGTTTGACCGATTTTATTGCGGCTGACGCCAATCGAAAGGGCTTGGCCAGACATAGATTTTGAATATAATTTGGACCGATTCGGACAAATAGATTTCAAGAAATCTTTAAAAAAACTGTAAAAATATTTTTTAAGTGATTTTCTTTTAATTACTTTTCAACGGCTTTATCGATAAACTCCAAAACCTAATCAGCTCTTAACCTTGAAAAACCACGTTGATCGCCGCTAATCCGGTAAAAATCGGTTGATTGGTTCGAGAGATATCATGAAGGAAAGAAAACCGAAAAAAGGGTTTTTTCGGAATTACTCCGAAATTTTTCATCTAAAATTTTTTTGTTGTCAATTCTTTCAAAGGACATGAAAAACTGCATCGATTACCGGCAATCGCTTGAAAATCGGTTGATTTATTCCACAGTTTGACAGTTTGAAATTTCAAAAAATAGTGTTTTATTAAACTTTCATCAGACTTTTGAGCTCTTCCAGAAAATTATCAGTGAAAATTTTTAGAAGCATTTATTTTTTATTTTTGAGCTCGATAAGCTCAAAAATGACGCATTAGATAAAATTTAAGCGTTTAGCAGGAAGTTGCACGGACGGCCTTTAGGCCAACTGTTTTCCTTATCATTTTTTTTATTATTCACTTGTTTTATAATAATGACGAAAAAATCAATTGGAATGAATAAGTTTTGCTTTTATATAAGGTTTGGTAAAATACTTCGAGCATAACTGCTACTACTGCTTATGTAAAGACGTTTAAACAGAAAAATAATTGTAAGACACTATATTTACTAGTTTGGGTTTTGCGAAGAGTCACACCCATTCATGATATTATGATTTTTTAAATTTGAGTATGACAATTAATTATTTTTCTGCCTAAACGTCTTTACATAAGCAGTGGATAATTTGCCTAAAGTATCCGTAGTAGATTTTTGGAAAGCTTATATAAGCAAAACTTATTCATTGAATGGCATGTTTTTTCACTTACCGACCCGGCAATAGCGATGACTCCCACCTGCGACCTGTAATCCTGACACATGTCACCGCCCGCCCCAGCCGGGTCGGGAAGTGAAAAAACAGCCAATGGTCTATATTTTAACCGGGTGTAAAATTTATGGGTCAGGGCGATTTGAACAACGATCACGGACCGAAGTGTTCCATAACTCTAAAGCTATGTCAGCGTAAACCCTTTTGGGCTGTGTTTGGCCTCATAAATTTTAAGGACAGTCCATAACATGGGTTCTAAAGTCAATCAACCCCTTATGTTTTCGGTATGTCAATAATATGTATGTAATCTTTCGATTTGGTTTGGCCCAAAATTCGGAAAGGACATAATTTATTTAACATGCTGACAATATTGGTAGTGGTAATAAAATATAGTTACTCGTGCGTTCATTGATAAATTCATTATTTTTACATGAATAAGTAAAACAATAATGAATTCATTAAAGAACGTGGTAATTTAAAATTATTATTGAAGAACTTGTGTTACGGGTACCAAATAACAAACATATGTAACATTTATACAGTTCATAATATATTTAAGATTTTTATTACACATATTTAATACACATCTATGGAACACAAAAAACTTTTTCAGGATTCGAACCCGCGACGTCCGGCTTGAGCGCCAACGCTTTAACCACTGAGCCACAGAATCGTAAACTTCTGGTCGTCAGAATCATTCTTAGATTCAGGAATAATTAAAATTAAGTAGGTAGTTAAAAATCAATTTATTGTAATGTCTAATATTATGTTGAAAATCCCCTTTGAAATTTTCTTAGGTGTTCAATTCTGAAATCGTAATGGCTATTAATAAGGAGTGGGTTTAGGCGTTTAAACCCCGACTATATTTTTAATACCCGTACTATTATGACGCCTTCACATGCTGGGCATGCAGCTCAGTAAGCTAAAGGCCGATTCTAGGTACCTACTAATATATGTTAAAGTTAAGATTCAAGATTACAGAAGAAAACAAGTCCATACATTCTACCATGATAGCATGGTGTGTGAAAATAAATAATATAATATCTATGCACGCTTCCACAATGGTGTGGAAACGTCCAGAGATATTATATTATTATATAGGAGAAAAATAATAATTTCTTGTAATCAGTGTCATATTTCACAAAAGTGCTTAGCATCAAACCATATTAAGTGAAATCTTAGGTGAAAGAATTGCTGAGTCTGAAATTAAAAAACTTGAAAATGAGATTGAAATCTAAGTCCCTAGAAAATTACTCGACTTTTTGTAAATTGAGAATTAAATTCATTAATTTGTTCCTCTTTTATGATTTAGGACATTTTTAGATTTCAATCAGAAAATCTTCCAGTCAAGAATTTTGCGTAACGATTTCCTGTCCATGATCCGTCCAGCTTTAACCTAATTTCGATGTCAGTTTTAAACCTTTTTTTACACTGTCAAAAAGATTAATGAGTATACTTTCTCCTTCACCCTTACGACCCAAAGCTGAAACAGTTCCATCGACAGCATCACTTTATTTTATCACCAAAAATATTTTTGCATTTTTTTACTCTGTGCTACAAATGTCGAATATGCAAATATCTGGGTCCCGATTTTCACATCTCGAATCTAGGTTTGGTTGTCAGTCTGTCCCGGTGCGATATAGGTAAAATAGTCGAGAAGATGTATAAAATCCAACTTTGACAACTTCTCGACTATTTCGCACTTTTTGCGGTGAATCGTAATTATTAAGAACTATTTTTTTTATTCCTAGAACATTTGAAGTCTCTTAATAAATTACTATCATGATCCTTGGTATACCATCAAAATCATTTTTGATGTAAATTTTATCTCTGAGGTGTGTGTCTTGTATCTTGAGTGGATTTTATCAGATATGTTATCTAGTGTTTGCACGAGAGATACCTTTGTTTTACAAATTTGTTGACAATGTTGCTGCTATAAGATATATATTGAGTCTGCACGTCTGATTATGCGTCTTGCACTTACCTACCACAAAATCAAAAGTTCATCAGAAACCTAATAAGTATGTGTAATATCTATCTTAATTAGGTTGATTTTTGTAAAGGAAATGTTGAAAAGTCGATTAGCCACATATTCGTTCCATTGGAGTGCCCCAAGTACCAAAACACGGGCCAATATTTCTTTCATTCTTCACAAAATACGTTTCAACGTTTGCGTGAGTAAATTTCGATAAATACTGACCAGAGTACATTCTAACGAACTCTCGAGTATTAATTGGAGCAGTATATAGAGGTTAACAAACGGTTAACACCTGTACGGGTGCCAAATTAACATAATTAGGAGAAAAGCTGACTCAGACGCCTTTTCACGCTTATTAATAAAAACAAATAAATTCTTAACAAACACTTTAGCCCGACTCATTGTCTGGGGAGTTATTAAATTTAACAAACGATTAATTTAGCTGTGTCTACAATAATCAAAGCCCATTTTAAGAGAAGCAACGAAATGGGAGAAAACTTTTGTAATGAAACAAGTACCTACATAATTATACATACACAGAACACTCTTTCACGCAATAGCTACTGAATGGATTTTGATGATATTTGGTATGGTATTTGGTTTGGGTTCTAGATGCACGTAGGCTACTTTTTACCTCAGCATGGTATTTCTTTTTGAGCGTATAAAGTTGCGGGCAACATTTAATACATAATATTAGGTTGGGGAAAAAGTTCCTTCGCATTTTATATAAAAATTCAAAAGGTTTTTTTATAAAGTTTATTTACAAGTGACTAAAGTATATAGGTGCCATTTTGTTCGATAACTTTTTGCCATCTTGTTGGTAGGTACATGATCCCATTGCTATAAAATTTTTGGGGCTTCTGATGAAAAAACTGCGACAAGTTGTTTTGGCAGTCCTCTTGTGATGTCAACCTGACACTGCCTAAGGAATTCTGCAGCGACCGAAACAGGTGGAAATCTGAAGGTGCAAGGTCAGGACTATACGGCGGATGCATTAACACCTCCCAGCCAAACTCCCGTAATTTTTTCTGAGTGGCTAAAGATGTGTGAGGTCTAGCGTTATCATGGCGAAAAACCACACCCCTTCTGTTGATTAATTCCGGCCGCTTTCTCTCAACTTCTTGCTTTAATCTCATCAGTTGTTCGCAGTACAGTTCAGAATTGATGGTCCTGCCTGGCGGTAACAGCTCATAATGAATAATGCCCTTCCAATCCCACCACACACACAGCATCACCTTGTTGCGAGTTAACCCGGGTTTCGCCACAGTCTGTGAAGCCTGACCGGCCTTTGACCACGATCTTTTTCGCACGTTCTTGTCGTACGTGATCCACTTTTCATCACCAGTTATCAGCTTCTTCAAAAATGGTTCGGTTTCATTACGTCGTAATAAAGAATCACAAATGAGTACACGGTTCATTAGGTTTCTTTCAGTGAGCTCATGAGGCACCCAAATATCGAGCTTTTTTGTGTACCCAGCTTTTTTCAAATGCGCCAAAACCGTTTTGTGGTCAATCCCCAGTTCTTCAGCTACATCGTAACTACTAATATGCCGATCTTGCTCCACTTTTTCAAAAATGGCAACAGTTTTGTCCGTAACAGGGCGACCAGAGCGACGTGCATCTTTGATATCAAAATTTCCGGATTGAAAACGCTTAAACCAAATTTGCGCTACTTTCACAGATACTGCATTAGGTCCATAAACATTACAAATTTTTTTCGCGGCTTGTGTTGCATTTTTCCCTTTTTTGTAATAAAATTTTAAAATGTATCGAAATTCTTCATAAGAATCTCTCATTTTAACAATAAGAAAAACAAATAAAAATCTCAAATGTACCTAATTTGAATTTGGAATTGTCTTCTGTAAAATTAAAACTTTTTAATGATACCAAAATCAGCCAGATACAATTGGTATAGCCCAAGATATTTTATGACAAGTACATACATACTATAATGCGAAAAGACTTTTTCCCCAACCTATTATTTCTATTTCGAGTTTCTTTTGAACCTACTTAAATGAGACAACAAGTTCAATACTTTACTAAAAATAACTACATAGTTCAAATTCTTATTATTTATTCTTTATTCACACACACACACACACACGCACGCACGCACGCACGCACGCACGCACGCACGCACGCACGCACGCACGCACGCACGCACGCACGCACGCACGCACACACACACACACACACACACACACACACACACACACACACACACACACACACACACACACACACACACACACACACACACACACACACATAAAATATACAGACATTATTAATACATAATTAAATAATATACCTATATCACGTCACACATCCTGCGCGCTAAGTAAAACTTGTGTTACGGGTATCAGACGACGGATGTAATAATATTATATTTTAAACAATACACGCATAATTAATTTATACTAATAACTATATACTTAGTTACAAAATAATAATATTATACATAGTTATATTAATATACACCACGACTATCTATTCTCGCGCTAAATTTAACTTATGTTACGAGTACCAGATATTATATCGGGTATATATTTTATTATATTATAACTACTACTATAAATATCATTACATAGTATAAAACAAAGTCCCTTTTTTGTCTGTCCCTATGTATGCTTAAATCTTTAAGACTAGGTACGCAACGGATTTTGATGCGGTTATTTTTTAACAGATAGAGTGATTCAACGAGAAGGTTTTTAGGCATATAACATGCATAACGTAGTAGAGGTACACATATAATTTTAGATGTTTCTAATGTCCTAAATAAACACATTTTTTTGCGGTTACATTGCAAACACTTGCTGAACTCTACGAGATAGATCAAAATATCAAGTTATAGTATTTACAGTGTTATAAACGTGAAAGCTGAAATGTAACGTCGCGGAAACATGTAAGATGTAGCGGGAGTGCCTTTCAAAGACGAGGGCTGTTCAGGTGAAGCCTCGCCGGATTAAAACCTCTACAGTTTTAGAAATTCTTTATAAAATATTTTGTTTGAATATGTCTTATTTTTATGATTCTTTTTACGATGCCTAATTACATGTCTTCTCCGAATTCCTCAAAAGATTTAAATGAAAAGACATGCTTTTGTATATTTGGCTATAATTACTATTCCTTAGGTCAAAGAGAAAAGCACAAAGTGTCCCTTTTTCAAATCAGTCAAGGCAAAGACTTTAAAACTCAAAGATAGGTGCGTCATAGTAAAAGGCAAATGTAGGCATTTGCCAGAACAAATCTTCATACAGTAAAAAGTTACGCCATCTTGGTTTTCATCATACTTCAAATGACAAAATGGCCCCCAAAATCTTAAAAGTTTAATTGGAGACACTTTTTGCCTCAACATATCTCGTCTGTAATATATATGTCTATAAGTGATGAGGTACAATCATATTTTTACCTGTCGTAATATTTAGAGGACAGTGTTACACTCACTAAGCTTAAAAGTTCATACAGTGAGATAGGTACAAAGCTTTCAAGTATAAAAGCTTAGAAACGGCCTTGACTAAAGCTTCAAAGCTCAATCGCTGCCCTTTTACACGGCTCCAGACGAGAGCAAGCACTCCATCAAACGTACCAAGTGGCCCGTTTTATTTTTCGCTCTTTTTGCACGAGCAAAACGCTGTTCTCAATTGTTTCACGCAAATTGGAGTGCTAAAACAATTAGCGACTTCCTGAAACACTTATATTGCGCAGAAACCATACTTTTTGCCGCAATAAAAATGTCTATGCTAGCCTCATAATAATAACTAGAGGTCTTGTGATCGAAATTTAATTTTTAAGTTTAAATTTTTTGCCTATTCGATGCCTACGCAATAAAAATGTATATATTTTGACTATGGAATGACTGTTATTATACAAACGCATGGTTGTAATTGAGGTAGTGTGTTAAACTTTATTTTAATTAATTTTATGGATTTCTACGAATTATAAAAAAATAGCTTTCTGCACATCTTCCTCGACAAACTTTAAATTTTAATATCTCAAATTTCATACTCCTTTCGCTCGACATTTCTAGTAAAACTGTTATTAAAATTTACGTTTTAATATGTGACGATAATGATGACAATAATTATGTTATTCTCCCTGATAACTTTACAGAATCAAACAATTTACCTAGTTGGATGCTCTAAGCTGATAACTATATCTGTATCTTTAATAATTAAAAACGTTCCTTTTAAGATGTCAGACGTAATTACTTTATATTTATTAGTTTTGGTATTTGTGATATAGTCGTCGGTGCCCGGCCACGTACGATAATCGGTGACCGATTTTTTGTAGGTGAAAAATAGAACATACTGATTGCAATAGTGTAACGCACACGTCATACAAAAAGTCGGTGACAAAATCGGTCATATTCTTATCGGTGGAATAATCGGTCTACAAAAAGTTTGGCGTGGGCTGGCACCCTAAACCAACTGCATACCTAAATCTCAACTAATCTTCTAAATATATAAAAGGCAAACCTGACTGACTCATCTATCAACGCGTAGGCGAAACTACTGAACAGATTTTGCTGAAATTTGGCATACAGATAGTTGTAATGACGTAGGCATTCGCTAAGAAAGTATTTTTGAAAATGCGCCCCCTAAGTGGGTGAAAAAGGGTTTAATTTTTTATGGAAACCGAACTCCACGCGGACGAAGTCGCGGGCAAAATGTAGTACAAAATATGGCTACTACTTAAATTTATCTGTATCTTGTTATTGGGAGTTTGGGACACATAATGTCCTTTTAATGTCTTGTTGTTTCTATGTCAGATAAGCTAGGCTGTAAAAGAAACATAAAGCCTATCCTACCTAATCACATTACAAAAGTGGATCAATCGTTAAGCTGTTATTCAATAAGAAAACGAGCATGGATTGCCTGATTTCCGCAGACCTTAGCACACCTGTGTCACTAGAGGTGTCACAAAAGTATAATTCCCATCTACAATATCCACTTGCTCCGGATCGCGAAAGGCGTTAGTTCACGCCCATTTTCTGTAACCTTTTTATCGGTTGGCCAAGAACATTAAGCCAAGTTGCCATCGCTAATTATGAAGACGAATTTCGAAATCAAAAGTGTATTGCATTTGACACAAAAGTGTATCGCTGATATTATAAGCATCGCTATTTCACATAAGGTAGCCTTCCGATGGACGCGACGCGCGACCAGAGACCGAAATAGGATCGCGGTGCCAGTTCTTAGTATGAACTTAAAATATTACTAGATGTTACACACGACTTCTTGCACGCAGAAGGAAATCCCGCAGTAACCGTACATTTTGCCGCGATAAAAAGTTGTCTATGTCCATCCCCGTGGTCTAATTTATATCTGTACCAGATTTAATCAAAATCGGTCCAGTAGTTTCGGCGCCTATTCAATGCAAACAAACAAACAAACAATTTTTCCTATTTATTATATTAGTATAGGTGGAGCATTAAACAATCCCCGCGACATGAATCGCGCGACCGGTGGGCGTGGCCAGAGAACCCGATTCGCTGCAGGTTTGCTGGTCGCGGTCGCGAGTCGCAGTGGCGCGTTGTGGTCGCATAAACCGGATGGCTACTTTTAGTGATGCTTATCTCAGATCCCATACATTCTTGCTTTCGAACGTCGTTGTCATTATTGATGGCTAAAAGGTCTGTACCATTTGTGGCAAATAATAATAATAGATCTCCAGTGGTAAAGAACAGAAGGAGGCTCATGGGTTTAAGCTTAAAAATACCAGCAACGTAGTTGTAACCGCTCGGAAACCGAATAATTCTCAAAACTATTTGTAATCATAATCCAGTCGCGGTCCGCGCGGTGTCGCACACACAGTCACACACACACACTCACACATACCCGCCTCTTTCACAGGGGCGACACACTCTACAAATTATAATAATGTCAATTATGTCAAAGCACGGCCAACCTCGTAAAGGAAAGTCCTGGCTTGAAAAACGTATGTCTCGCTCCAGGCTGCGAGTTGGTCATTCGTGTAGTTGTATTATTGAAGTGTAGGTCTAATGAATGACGGTTCATTAACAATAATAATAATAATAATTGGGCCTCTGGTTTTGCTGGCGTACCTAATCGCTTACCAAAAAGCGATCCGTTTGCGCGTTTGTCGGCCTTATTCATGGAGCTGGCCTTATTCCATCGAAATTGTCACAGAATATATTCAAGTGGAAAAGTCTTATTGACGAGACTTTTGGCAGCGATGTGTGATCAATACCATCGTAGTTAAGGAGTCGAACTTCAAGATCCTAATATTTGCTTAAGTTATATAATATAGAAGTGGGAGTCAAACTTTATTATTCTAGTAAGTACACCTACTTAAAAAAAAACTTAGGCCTTTACATCCGTTAATGGATGATTTATACAGTATTCTCCGAGCGAAGTAACCACTCTTGAAATACTGTAGTGCCTGGGTCAGTTGGTTTTTAAATGTCGTATGGTTGCCCAAGCACATACGGCATTCTCACAAAATAGTCAGCCTAGTCCAGAGGAATGAACTGGTCAATACGTCTGGTATGTGCGGGTTTCCGCACGATGTTTTCCTTCACCGTTAGAGCGTCCGTATAATGTACTTGAGATCTGAAAAAGTCTCATTGGTACACGCCACAACCTGGGATTTGAACCTGCGTTCTCTCGAGTGCGAACCATACGGTCTACCCACTAGGTCACGGAGCTCTATATATGGATTATTACAATAACACCATAGATAAACCAAAGTTTTTTGTCCCTGCAGTAGGTGTAATTGAACTAAATTCGCCGTGCTAGTTGATAGTTCCCGGACCGGTAGTAGGCATCACGTAGAGACAATTACATACATACATATAATCACGCCTCTTTCCCGTAGGGGTAGGCAGAGACCACTTCTTTCCACTTGCTACGATCCTTCCATACTTGTTTCGTTTCGTCCACTTTCATTCTTACCATCCATTCCTCCTCTAACATTCAACGTAGCGAAGCGACTCTCCATGGGCCACTTTTCGCCTCCGCGAGAAACGAGACGTGATGGATGGCGATTGGCGAACCACATCGCCGCCATTTTGGATAATTAAAATATTTTTATGATTATCCATAGCATTCCCACGATCAGCGGAGAGGATAGGAATAGGGAAAGGGAAGGATAGGTGGTGTGGAAAGGCAGATTGGTAAGTTAAAGTGGGAAATAGGAAATGTAGGATATTACCGCCCAGGAGGGCAAGGCATAGGACAGTAGTAGCTAGGGAAGCCGGGGTCGCGTACCCGTATACTATACCACAACTACCGGACAGGTAAGTTGGGATGAGTATCCCATGAAAATTCCGTAAGCGTTATTAATGGCATATAAGGAAATAAAACTTTTTGAATTTCATATCTGTTTATTCCACCGTAGCGTCTAAATTACTGATCCGATTTTAGTGGATGAGATGTCAATGTCAGTAGATTAGAGATACTAGTAGTTCTTACGTGTCTAGTCATAGTCATAGAGTATCCAAGACAATGCTAATAGTCTCAACATTTCCTTCAACTTATAAAACTACGCGAGTGCCGAGTAATTAAAAAACATATAAAAAATAATTAATTAATTAAAAAAGAAAAATATATACCTAATAAAAATAAATAATATGTAAGTAATAAACTTTTTTACAGACTCTTGAGGTAAAATATTAATTATTATGATCTATCATTTGCCCGCAGCTCTGCCCGTGTAAACACAGTATACCACGAGAACACTGTACTTTTCAGGAATATTTTTCGGAATAAAATGCAGCCTGTTTTAACCCTAAGCCAAACCTACTACCATATCAAATTTCATCATCATCCAATAGGGGATCGGACAACATCTGAAATATTTAGTTTCATTAATATATTCAGAAATATTGAGGCATTACTATTTGGTAAATGTAAAAAAATGTATACTTACCTAATAGGCCCCAATATTTTTTGTTGTTGTTCATTTGTACCTGTTTAAGCTTTAAACCCTGAAATACTGTGTAATTCGATAAATACGAATATCAATATAATATTCATTATGTTAAACGCGAGCGAGCGAAGCGAGCGAGCAAATATTCCAATAAAATAGGTTAAATCTGTTCAAACTTTAAACCCTAAAAGACTGTGAAAGTAGGATCATTTTGTAATTTACATTAAAGTAATATTAGTTTAATTTCTGGTGTTGCAAAATACATAACAAATAACTAATTATGTAAGGTTTGTTATACAATACCTATTTCACACTTTTTTCGTAGTACATAATTACAACATTTTGTGATCAGTGATGTGCCCAAAACATGGGCGTAGCCAGGTTTTAGTTTCGGGGGGGGTTCAAGAAAATAAAACGACTACGGGGGGGGGGGGGGGTGTCATAACTTTGGTTATTCATATTTTTTTTCGCATTACACAGTCTTACTCTAGGGTTTAAAGTTAAAAAAAGATTTTATCAGGCAAAGGAGTAAAAAACATTTGCTCGCTTTCTCGGTTAGAACACATTTAACATAAACACATACATATAGTACAAATTAGTATCAAAGTTCTGATTTAGGCTGTTGATTATTTTTCTAAAATAACTTCAATAATCATCTTTCACATAGGGTTAATGGGGCGGCAAAATATGGCGCAAAATTTCTAAATACGCCTCTGTATATTGGTCAGATCTCTGTATTATATATACCAGCCGGCCCATTTCGGGGGGGGGGGGGGGGTTGAACCCCCTAAACCACCCCCCTGGCTACGCCCATGGCCCAAAATATTTTGTCGCATGCTATAGGTTCGAAGATTCGATAGGCACGTGTGCCATAGGTTCGCGATCCTTGTTTTAGACTATTTATTTTATTGTTTTTTTTCCTAAAGTACAACAGTCTTTCAGGGCTTAATGTTTAAAAAGATTTTAACAAGCAAAAGAGTAAAAAACATTTGCTCGCTTTCTTAGTTTGAACGCATACATAGTATTATAGTATTACTTACGTATCAACATTCTGTATAAGGCTGTTGATGTTTTTTCTAAAATAGCTTTTAAAATCATCTTTCAGATGGGGTTTGAAGTATAATTACTTACATGTTAACCTGTAAAAAAGATAGTGAAAAAGTCCGCTACTGCTCCATGGGGCGGCTAAAATATATTATGTTAATTGGCCTGGGGCACAAAATTCTTTTCGCGGTTAAACATTTAGTATTTCATCAATACTGTCTAGGGTTTAGGGTGGGCAAAGAAGTTTCTAGGCCCTCCCTAGCTACGCCTATGCTTTCCAGAAATTCGAAGTACTTAGGACGTTAGATTCAAGGCTGGGACCTGGTACACAATATTTGAGCATAGAAAATAGTACTCTGCGCTAATACAATAGAGCTGAAAATTGATCACACGAGTCACGAAGTATAGATACCAGGAGTCCGAACAGTATAGGCTTTTCTATAGTAATTATTTACACAATATTAGGACCAGATCATAGTTCTCTTTTCTGCCACTAGCTGTGCGAGAATTTGTTACGTACCTACCGAGTGTTGCCAATACTGCTCGTATTATTTATTATAATTATTTGGTTCCCTATTTTTTCGCATAAAATCATATGTCATAATTTTACTTGGCATAATTTCATTTAACCTAATAGTAGTTTCGCATAATATTCATTTGTCATAACTTTCTTAGCATAATTTTTTTTCGCATAATTACTAAAAGCATAATAATTGTTAGGCATACTTATTGTAAGGCATATATTTTTTTACGCATAATATTCATTAAGAATAATATTTTTATGCATAATATTAAAAAGCATAAATATATTTACGCATAATGATATTTAAGCATACTATTATATTTACGCATACATCTTTGTAGCATTTTTTTTTCACATACTAATGAATGATAAATTCTACTGGGTGTGCGAGTTAAGACGAAATAAGAATTTTAATTGTAATTTTCGACTGATTACGAAATTAAACTCGGACAAAAAACACGAACTGCTATCTAAGAACATGCCAAGCTAATTATTTTAAACATGTTAGCGGCTTACGGGTGGCCCAAGGGCCACCCCGCCGCAACTTAACCTACTGTTACACATGTTATACTAGGTATATGAGTGTAATACCTGCTTTTAATGTTTCATAAATATGCGTTTAATTACCTTAAACGTGTTTTCATTATGTCGTTCCATTGTATGCATATTTGTGCCTTGTGACAGAATGCCTTGAATTTATTATGACAAAAAATATGCCTAACGAGTTTATGCCGAAAAACAATTATGCCAAATTATTATTATGACAAGAAAAATTATGCCTTACGAGTTATGCCTTATTAAATTAGGACAAACAATATTAGTCTAAATTATATTTATGCCTAATGATGTAGTATGCTAAGAAACCATTATGCTAAAGTATTATTATGCGTAGTAAAATTATGCCAAGTGAGGTATGCCAAATGAAATTATGACAAATAAAATTATGCGAAAGAAGAGGATCCCCAATTATTTTTAATTACCGTTAGGCAATTACCGTGTTCTATGGTATCTATACTTCGAGTTTACAGTTTCTAAGAATTTCCTAAAACTTTTATATAATTAGATTTAAATCTCATAATATTTTCTTCCAGAGCTGTCAATAGCAACATTTAAACTTCCCGCGTAATTTCAAACGAGTGCTTGTCGAACTGCCGCGCGCTGTAATTGAGACCATTATTTTAACATTACGTTCGGACTCCTGGTATCTATACTTCGTAGCCATTACCTGCGTAAGGTTAAAATTAAAATTCTATACTTCGTGACACGAGTGTTAAGTCGAATGTCAATGTCAAATCTGACAACTCGACACTCATGTGTTCGATTTGCAACTGTATGGTATTATTCCAGAGTTCTATTTTCAATGCTCTGAATTTTCTCCATCCTTCTGGTTTCCGGACGACATAGTCGCAGCCTAACGAGGTCGATTCATCTCGTTTCTCGATCATTCCCGACATTAAAAACTGGGAATCATTGGCTATTGAAAGGATTTTCATCATTTTTCAACGTTAAAAAGTTACGTCCGGTCATCGAGAATTTATAATGACTTAGGGCTAATTCACACCGAAAAGTAACGCGACATGAGGCTGCATTTTTAAGATGACTATTCGAAATTGAACTTTATAAATAAATCATGACACAAGAAGGTAAACGTTTCATTGTAAGAGTTCGAATGTCAAGTTACACCGCACTGCACTCGCGACGTCTGCAAAACGACGCCTCCGTGCACTATGGCCGCTGTATCTTGACGGGTCTGAACATAGGCTCTGCGAACTTTAGCGCATGTACAACTCGTGAAGAAAACTGTTATAGTATTATTTTTATATACCTATGTACTTATAAAATTTCCCTAATACAGTTGACCAATTAGTACAAATAAAATAAATACGAAAACACTTAGAAACAGTTATTGCGCAACCTTCTGCACGAAGTTCAGACTCGCTAAGATACATCGGCCATAGTATACTTCTGTCCTACGCCGGCGGAGCGGAACAGAGGATGGATCTCTCTGTCCCGCTCCGCGGCTTCTTTCTGCGAAATGACGGCTTCGCAGAAAGAGACCGCCGCCTGCCAGGCCTCATCGCTCTCGAGCATGCAGCGCACCACACTCGAGAGCGACAGGTCCTGCCCAAGCACTGCCACGAGATCGTGGCGCTGCACGACCCATCGGTCGCACACCTCTAAGGTGTGCTGGGCCGTGTCCTCCGCAGCGCCATATTTGTGGCAGACTGGCGTAGGCTCCCTCAGGTATATAATTATTCTACTACTATCCTACTTAATATTATAAATGTGAAAGTTTGTGAGGATGGATTGATGGATGGATGGATGTTTGTTACCCTTTCACGCAAAAACTACTGAACTGATTTCGATGAAATTTGGTATGGTAGTAATTTAAGCTCTGGATTAACATATAGGCTACTTTTTCTCTAAAAAAGTACAATATACAAAGCGGAGCCGCGGGAAAAGCTAGTTATAATCTATACTAATATATAATAATAACTCCCCACCGATCTCGGTGACGGTGGCCGGTTTCATTGAAACTAGGCCAGTTACGCAGGAGTAATTTTATAGTGCCCAAGTGTGTGCGCAGTACACAAGAGCACTCTCTCTTCCTTTACTCTCGTAATCCAGTGGGACGGATAACCGACACGACTGACGAGAGATCGGGCGCAGGTCCGACTTTTTACATGCCCATCCGACGCATGGATCATCTTTCTTGTCAGACAATCAGGTGATCAGCCTGCATTGTCCTAACCAAACTTGAAAACAACATCTTTTGTTGTTTCAATGCGGGAATCGAACCCACGACCTCCGAGTCAAGAGCCAACGCTCTAACCACTAGACCACGGAGGCTGTTAATCTAAAATCTATACTAATATAATAAAGAGGTAAAGTTTGTTTGTTTGTTTGCATGGAGTAGGCTTCAAAACTACTAGATCGATATTGATGAGATTTGGCACAGATATAGAGTAGACCACGGGAAGGACATAGGCTACTTTTTATCGCCATAAAATGTACGGTTTCGGTAGGATTTGTTTATGCGCGCACGCGAGGAACATTTGGTATAATTATAATTTGCAGATTCATGCTCAAAATCACATCAAAATGAACTGTTTAATTAGAGATTTCAGATTACTCGTCACTCAAGGATAACTCTTCGCCTATGGCAACAACGATAAGATAAATCATCTCGTAATCGAAAATGTATTCTAATACATCAACAGAGGGTATAAATTAGTTTGCCGATAGTCGGCGATCCGAGTCATTAATCACAGAGATTTGTGCGCTCGAGACAAAACGGTTAGCGCAGATGGATCCTGGACATTTTGAGATTTTTTGGAGAACTAGGCAGTAGAAATACACAAATCAGCAAAGACTGGGGGGTTTTGGGTCTCTTTTAAAAGTTCGCCATAATACCTACACAACATACTACATACATACATGTAAAAGTTTGTGAGGATGAATGATTAGATTTGATTTTATACAATACTAGCGATCCGCCCCGGCTTCGCACGGGTACAATACTGATACTAATACTACAGAATGTCTTTAAACCTCTGACAAAACGGGCGAAATTCAGTCAAAAGTTCAAAACAAACAGAAACAAATTAATATAGGTACCTACCTACTAAAACTCAATGAAATAAGTAGGTGGGTATACTTTTATCGTACGAAATACCTATACTCTTCAGGACTAACAATACAACAAACACTAAATAAATAGGTATTCAAGTAACTATCCATCATAGTTACAACGAACACAAAACAAAAAAATTACCCAATAATCTAAACTCCGCACGCGCACTCCCGCCTTGGTGACACCCACTTCGCAACGGGCTGTGCAGCAGAAATCGTAATATTTTAATTTCGCTATAACTTCAAAACCAAACATCCAATTTTAATCATTCAAAGACCAAATATTATCTACATAAACTGTACTTAGTGATGAAATAATTTATTTTGATAAGGATTAATAACATGAGTAAAATAAACGCGTTTAAATATAGTCCAAAAAAAATTCAAGATTTCTAAATAAAAAAATTCTTGTTGTGCCTCACTCGACATAGATAGGTATAGTGTGTCGCGGACTTTTTTGTAGATATTTATAAGATCTACAATTAATTAGAACATTTTATGGTTCTATCTTTTATAGTTTAGGCAGCGTACGCAAAATAAGTAATTTTTCTGGTTGATTTTTTAAACCTTGTGTCCGAAAAACCCAAATATCTTACGGAACCCTATTTTTTTCCAAAATAAAATTTAGCCTATGTTACTCGTAGATAATGTAGCTTTCGAATGGTGAAATAATTTTTGAAATCGGTCCAGTACTTTTTGAGCCTATTCATTACAAACAAACAAACAAACAAACAAACAAACATACAAACAAAGTTTTCCTCTTTATAATATTAGTGTAGATGAGTAAAATAAACGCGTTTAAATATAGTCCAAAAAAAATTCAAGATTTCTAAATAAAAAAATTCTTGTTGTGCCTCACTCGACATAGATAGGTATAGTGTGTCGCGGACTTTTTTGTAGATATTTATAAGATCTACAATTAATTAGAACATTTTATGGTTCTATCTTTTATAGTTTAGGCAGCGTACGCAAAATAAGTAATTTTTCTGGTTGATTTTTTAAACCTTGTGTCCGAAAAACCCAAATATCTTACGGAACCCTATTTTTTTCCAAAATAAAATTTAGCCTATGTTACTCGTAGATAATGTAGCTTTCGAATGGTGAAATAATTTTTGAAATCGGTCCAGTACTTTTTGAGCCTATTCATTACAAACAAACAAACAAACAAACATACAAACAAAGTTTTCCTCTTTATAATATTAGTGTAGATGAATAAACTAATATGTTTCATCATCATGTTAATCATCATTTGTATCATGATATTTTTACGTGATATTGTCATAAGAAAACATTGTAAAAAAATTGCATACTTCTATGAATTGACTTAAGGCGGAAAATACGTGTGAAAGGATGTTTTCATGCTGATTTTCATTATTTTTTTAAGGTATTAAAATAAATATTATTTATTGAAACTATTTGGTTATTTTATACATATCGCACCTTCAGAATTGAAGTGGCTTAATCCAAAATTCTTGATTTTTGGTAAACGCCTAAAATGTAATTGGAGAATAGGCCATTTTTTGGTTTTTTGACTATAATAGTAAGTGTAAGCCTTATGTAGTTACAGTTTTTGTTATTTGCCGTAGGTGAATAGTTGTTTTAGTGATTTCTTGTTAAAGATATGAGTTTAATTAATTAGAACCTTTGTTAATTAAGCATAAAAAAGGCGTCACTTTTTTCCCAAAAATTTTAAAATTTAATTGGCTTATTTAACTTTGTGTCTATTTTTTACTAAAGCATTCAAAAATAAAACGTAACTATTATAAAAATAGGCTATTTATTTCTAATGTAAAATTTATTTTTGGTGACTAATTTTGGAATATGCTAGTTTATTAATTTGACTTTTAAAATTAAAGGTAAATTAGAATAGATGACACTGAAAAAAACTTTTATTTTGTGAGTAATAAAGTTAAACTTATTTGTATATATTACGTATTCTATATTCTTATGTATTTACCGTATACATAAAAAAAGGTACATAAGTTACCGTGGCGTCTTCCTATCAAAATAATGTTTATTATGCAGGAAAATGAAATGCTATTTAAACAAGCCTTTCAATATCAGAGGTCAATATTAATTATTATCGACGGGGAAATTTCATCATCATCAGCCTACGGATATATGGATAGCCCACTGCTTAACGTAGGCCTCCACTAATGAGCGCCAACCATCCCGATCTCGGACAGCCCTCATCCATCTGCTGCCAGCCAACTTTAATTCGTCGGCCTAGTTGAATGAGAGTTTACCTAAGATATACGTATTCTTGCTTCTTAACTTCAAGACTAGTACCATTTACGACGACAGGTCCCTGGAGAATATGTTCAATATGCATAATTTTGGTTTTGTTAAGGTTCATCCCGAGACGCACCCGTCTTGAACAATCGCTTAGGCTGTTCAGCATCTCTTCCAGGTCCTGCAGATATTCTGACATAATGATTATTTCATCCGCAAACTGCAAGTGTGAGATGTATTGGCCGTTTATGTTGTCTCAGGCCGTTCCAATCAAGCGACTTGAAAACGTCCTACGACTCATTAGTAAACAATTTCGGAGAGATAACATCTACCTGTCTCATTCCTTGACGAAGTTGGATCGGTTTTATGGTCTGTTCTTTTACTTGGACGGTAATCGTTGCGGCCTTGAACAGACATCTTAACACCTCGAAATATTATCGGCAGTCAACGGGGCATTTCTTCATGAATTCCAGCACAGACCAGAACCTCAATTCTCGTATTTAAAGTAGAATTTAATTTTACTTTATGACGTTTCGACCAATCAGAGCGCGTTTCACGTTGGTTTAACGTTTATAAAAACACCCTTTGAGATTAGCGTATTGAGACTTGATTGTAATTGTATTAATGCAGGTTTTATTTAGCAGAATTGCCCCTCAGGTCTTGACGGCATCGAAGGCTTTCTCATAGTCTACATACGCTAAGCAGAGAGGCTGATTATACTTCTCGATGTATGTATGTGGTTCCCGGTCTGCTCCACTGGCTGAAAGTCGTTGAACTTCTAGAAAGGATGATTCAAGATAACCTTCGATAATAGCTTAGCTGTTTTTTTATATGCTTATAATATATATCACTATTTCAGTTTCTCTCTCACCCAAAGGTTGCCTGGAAGAGATTGCCACCACAGCAATAAGGTCGCCTTTTGTACAACTATTACTTTGCGTAGATTTAAGTAATATTTGTGTTTTTGTGCAATAAAGAATATGTAATAATATCATTATAGAAACAGTTTTTTGACATGACTATTAGTTGAGTACTTAGATAGGCCCCTAAGTAGTTACAGCCCAGGGCCCCACAAATTCACGATCCGCCCTTGCTTACTTCACAAAGTCTGCACCTTAGTCAAGTTATGCGGCCTGACCATTTCACTACATTCGCAGTTCGCTTGGGCGTAGGTGAAAAATTTACGGACTGTCTTTCTGTTAATACTATTCTTGTAGGCAGTAGGAACGAAAGCCAGTTAAGTTGACTAAGGTGTAGACTTTGTGATGTTAGGCTTGTAGAGTTTTGGCGTTTAGAGTCGGAAGCTTGGTTTTACATGAGATCTGATAGTTTTTTGACAGTGCGAGTTATATGGTGTCGTCTTGAAATCACTTTACATAAAAAGTGTTTTTGGTGGGATTTTAGTTCATTTTGAAAGTTGTTATGACAATATTTTATTTCCTTTTTTATTTTATAGTAAACTATTTTTAACACGGATTCCTACAATAATTTTCACGTCCTGCGTCACGATGGACCGAGGATTTGAAGAAGGTGGCTGGCAGCGGATGGATCACGGCTGTCCAAGATCGGGATGGTTGGCACTCATTGGCGTTCAGCAGTGGACGGCGATAGGCATCAGGTAGGAGTAGGCGTGGGTGGCGGTTCCCTATTTTTCGCATAAAATCATATGTCATAATTTTACTTGGCATAATTTTTTTTCGCATAATTACTAAAAGCATAAAAATTGTTAGACATACTTATTGTAAGGCATAAATTTTTTAAGCATAATATTAACTAAGAATAATATTTTTATGCATAATATTAAAAAGCATAAATATATTTACGCATAATGATTTTTAAGCATACTATTATATTTACGCATACTTCTTTGTAACATTTTTTTTTACATACTTACTAATGAAAGATAATTTCTACTGGGTGTGCGAGTTAAGACGAAATATTGTTATTTCGTCTTAACTCGTATCGTCGTAACTTAAGTATAATTGTTTATACTTAATAATTGTAATTTTCGACTGATTACGAAATTAAACTCGGACAAACAACACGAACTGCTAAGAACATGCCGACCCATAACCACGAGCCCAATGCACATGTAAGTTTTGTTTTTGCATTAAATAACCTTTGGTATTAATTATTTTAAACTTGTTAGCGGCTTACGGGTGGGCGGTGGCCCTTCCGCAACTTAACCTACTGTTACACATGTTACACTAGGTATAATAAAAAAATATTTTTTTTTCAGACAACATAGTCCTTAATTAATAATGAGTATAATACCTGCTTTTAATGTTTCATAAATATGCGTCTAATTACCTTAACCGTGTTTTCATTATGTCCTTCCATTTTATGCATATTTGTGCCTTGTGACAGCATGCCTTGAGTTTATTATGACAAAAAAAATATATATTCCTAACTAGTTTATGCCAAAAAACAATTATGCCAAAGTATTATAATGACAAAAAAATGCCTTAAAAGTTATGCCTCATTCAATTAGGTTAAAAAGTGTTAGTCTAAATGATATTTATGCCTAATGATGTAGTATACCAAGAAACAATTATGCCAAGGTAATATTATACGTAATAAAATTATGCCAAGTGAGGTATGCTAAATGAAATTATGACAAAATAATAATAACTAATAATAAATAGGAAAAGTTTGTTTGTTTGTTAGTTTGTTTGCATTGAATAGGCTCCGAAACAACTGGACCGATTTTGATGAAATTTGGTACAGATCTATGATTAGACCACGGGTATGGACATGGGCTAATTTTTATCGCGGCAAAATGTACGGTTACCTACAGCGGGATTTCCTTTAGCGCGCACGAAGTCGCGTACAACATCTAGTGACAAATAAAATTATGCGAAAAAAGGGGATCCCGTGGGAGGCACTTCGGAAGTCGGTATTGGACAAAAGTTAAGTTTAGATAACTGTGGGAGAGCCACGCTTCGACACGAATAGGCCGGCTCGACCGGATAAATACCACGACCTCACAGAAAACCGGCGTGAAATAATGCTTGCGTTGTGTTTCGCCGAGTGAGTGAGATACGCGGAGGCCTAAGGGGGGTTGGGGGTTTTAAGGACCAGGAACGCAAGTCGCGACACCAGAGGAGTTATGAGTCCTCTAGTGTTGCGAGTGTCCATGGGTGGCGGTAGTCGCTTGCCATCGGGCGATCCTTCTGCTCGTTTCCTGGTTCATGTCATAAAAAAAAGTTACTAACGCTTACTTTACTTATTGAGGGTACGAGCACAAAAGTAATCGAAAGGAGAGTACTTCCGTTCAAAATACATTTTTTTACGTTCTATAAACCATCGTACCTAGTTATTAATTATTA
The DNA here is from genome assembly GCA_905404095.1 of Glaucopsyche alexis. Lineage (NCBI taxonomy): Eukaryota > Metazoa > Arthropoda > Insecta > Lepidoptera > Lycaenidae > Glaucopsyche > Glaucopsyche alexis. The sequence continues at coordinate 21,131,767 of FR990061.1, forward strand.
CCAACCTACAAAAATCAGGTCAGGTTTATGTAGCTCCGGTATTCTGACTTAAAGCTAACAATGGTTTTATCTAACAGGAGTCGAAAATTAAATAAATAGGTAGGTAGGTACATACATAAGTAATTAATACCTGGAAAAGTAGCAGGCAGGTGTTATATAAAATAAAACTATTTTACGAGCACGAAGACAATAAACACCTCAAATACATTTTTTTTGCTTGTATGGTTTTTAATTGAAAGAAAATTTTAAATTTCTAAGTCCTGAACATTAATTTGTAATCTATGGTAAACATTTTTAAATGATTGTGCTTCGAACATGAATGTCTAGCTAAATTAGCTCACCTGTTTAACAATAAGTCTTGCGACCCGCGGACTGGCGAATGTGACGAAGCCGTAGCACTTGGAGACGCCAGCTCGGTCGTAGATAACTCTGGCCGCTGTGACAGTGGAGAACCCGGAAAAGAACTTCCACAGGTCCTCGTCCGTCGTGGTCAGGGAGAAACCTCCCACGAATATTCTATTGTGAATGACAGTCCCGAATTTAGGAGCGTCCGATGGTGGTAGACTGTCGTCCGTGTCCTCCTCTGGGGAATTCAACAAAGCCTTCAGCTTCTCATGGGGATCCGCACTCTTTCTATTGTTTGCAGCGCTTTCCTCCACTATATGAGCACAACTGGCCGATTCGCTCCTAATATACCTTTTCGCAATTCCTTCCATTTCGATTTTTTAATAATTTAATTCAAAACATGTTCCCTTGTTTACTAAACTAAAAAAACTAGCGACGACTAAACAGACACTAATGTTCACACGGAAAAACAACTCGTACACTGCCTTTTCGGTCGGTATCGATTTTGTTTGTAATGCTAAGAACTTTATATTATTATGTGTATACCAGCGTGGCGCGTTGCGCTGTGGCCGCGGTTCGCGTTTTGACTGATTTCTCCGGCATATAATAACGACGTGAAAGATAAGGCTGTGTAGATTGTGATTTTAGATATACGCACTAAAAATAGTGTTTGAGCTATTGTCAACCGCTATTTTTACTAGTCGAGGGAACTAGGTCAACAAATGTTACCGCGGTTAAATTTTGAAACAATCTTAGGTTAGTATATATCTTAATGACAATAGATGGCGCCTAATTATTAATTTAAATTTACATTATAAATCTAATATGTACTTATTTGATATCAAACTTATAGAATACAATAGCCAGTAAATATCGTTTGATTTTAACTTGTACATAATACTTTCACTAATACCTTTTACACATATTATGAATAAACACAAACCATTCATTCTCTTAGGAAACATGATGCGGGGTAATGATGATGAATACCATTTGTCTATGGACACTACGTCAAACTCGATGTCACTGTCAACTCCACCTGACATTGACAGTTGACAGTTGTAAAAATAGAGCAGTCGTCAAATGCTTCGCGTATCGTCAGCTGTGCTTGTGCGGCATAGTAATTTTTTGTTTTTGTTATTGTTGTAAAGTGAAACTTCCTAATTTCGTAACCAGTTCCGAAGTTGCACAAAATCCTTTAGCTTAAGTGCATATAGCTATTGAGTCTATCAATTTAGTACAACATCTTAGACTTAAGTACATTACTTGTGCTTGTGTGACTTACGTGGTGTGGTGTTGTGACCTGTTTTAAAGGTATATTATTAAATTATCGCTTTACGGTTCAAATGTACACAATAAATGCATTAATATTGCATTTCAATAGCAGGTATCGTACTCAGTGAAGCATTACGATAATGTCGTAATAATTTTTTTGTTTACCTTCAAATTCTAGAATAACATCACGAACAAACTATATATAAACCTCAGTCCGGATTAATTCATAATTGATCTTATATTTAAACGATTAGGTAAATTAATATTTGCTAAGGTTTATCTTAACTCAAATGTTCTATTCATTCTATTTGTCAACAGTAAATAGCCCATATAGTCAATACAGTGTTTGGTTATACAGTTACTATCAAAAACGTAAATCTGTTAGCACAGGCATTATTTTAGTTTGTAGTCATTTATGTACTTGGAACTGTTGAGGAAAATTAAGATGCTAAATGCTTAATTAGCTTAATACAGTAAGTAAACAGGTTACATTAAATTATGTAGACTACACTCTTTATAGCACAGCGTGACCTAAAACCGCACTTTACGCACGCAGCGTGCGTAAAGTGCGGGTTTTTGTCACACTTGCTATAAAATAATATATGATACTTGTGGCCTAAGTTGTCTATTACTGCAATGCGTGAAGTTAGCGCCCGAGCGATCGAGGGTGCTAAACGCTAGGCAACTTAGGTCATGCGTATCGTAATGTACTATTATGCATCAGGAAACAACACCCAATGTTTTTTAACAATATCTATATCAATATTGTGAAAAGATATTGGGAGTTTTTCTCCACTGTTAAAAAAGTAGTGACCACAAACCAAAATACTACTTACTTATTTAAATTTAATTTTGCTGTAATTATTAAAATTCAGATGCATGGTAAGTGGATATACTTAATTGTCAAAGTTAGAGCATTAAAGCTCAAACCAGAGGTCATGGGTTTGAATCTTGCCGAGAGAACAAAAACGATTAAATACCTAATTAGGTATGTGTATAATAAAAAAATAATAGTATAAAAGTATTGAACGTGTTCTTCAGATACTTAGCATGGGGCCAGATTGATGTGGTGTAAAGTGTCCATAGATATTACATTAAATAAATAAATAAAAAAGCCCTTTATTCTGTGAATTTACAATTTTTTTTAATAAATTACATTTTAAATTATGTCTCTCAACACAGTGTGCCTTTCGGCATAGGCCTCCTCCAACGATTTCCACTGCTTCCTGTCCTTCGCGACCCGTCTCCAATTCGATCCTGCTGTGAGCTTTAGATCATCTTCCCATCTGTGGTATTGTCTGCCTCGGTTTCTCTTGCCATCTCTCGGGTACCACTCCGTCACTTCTCTACTCCACTTCCCCATTGTGTCCCGTAGCATGTGACCGGTCCAACGCCACTTCTGCTGGTCAACACTGTTGTTAGATATTACATTATTATTGTATTAATTTACTTTATATTGAATTTTACCACCAGTACATAACTAGTTCACCTATACTAAAAGTACTTTAAAGAAACTTACATATGACTTATAATATTACTGAAAGTAATAAAAAGTTGTTGCCTGATGTGTTTTCGACATCAGGCAACAAGACATCCGGGATGTCTTTACCATACATTTTACTATGATAAAAAGTAGTCTATTTGTTAATCCAAAGCTTAAACTACTAGGTACCATACCAAGTTTCGTCTAAATCCATTCAGTAGTTTTTATTTGCAAGAGGAACAAAAACATCCATAAATCCATAGATAGAAACTTTAGGATTTATAATATTAGTATGGTTAATAATTATTATTAATGAAATAACTACATAATTTTGCGTTTATATTATTAGTAAGGATGATAATAAGTACTATTCTAATATAAACTCTAACTACAACTTGCAAATGCTTGTGTAATAGGTGATTCCCTATTAGTCATGTAAGGATGTGTACTCAATATTACAATGTACCTAAGTACTACATTTATCATAATGCACCTCCTACGTAACATTCAAGTTATTGAATGAGATGAAACCAATAGACAATGTTGTCTCATACAGCTATCCTCTATATAATAGCTGAAATAGCTTTTCCCGCGGACTATACTTTTTACTTACAAAAATTTGCCTATGTGTTACTCCTGCGGACGAACTGCCGGAATTAGCTTCTAAAAAGCTACAAAATAGCTTAAACCAAATAGCAAAATGGCTAATAGACTGGCGAATTAGAGCAAACGAAACTAAATCTGTCCAAGTTACGTTCACAAACAGACATAATATCTGCCCATCGGTTACTTCAAATGGAATAACAGTCCCACAAGCTGATGAAGCGAAATACTTGGGTATTTATTTAGATAAAAAACTAACGTGGAAAAAACATATATACACTAAACGTCTGGCAAAGGGACAGCAGGTCCGTAAAATGTACTGGATGATGAAACGTGATTCACAGCTAAATTTAACAAATAAACTCCAATTGTATAAATCTATAATAAAACCGATATGGTCTTATGGTGTACAGTTATGGGGAACAGCTGCAAACTCAAACATTGAGATATTACAGAGATTCCAATCAAAAATATTAAGAATGATAACCGGTGCACCTTGGTACATAAGTAATGAAAGACTACACCATGACCTAAACGTGACTTCAGTCAAGCAAGAAACAAAAGATAAAATAAAAACATACAACACAAAAATCTCAAACCATCCAAATGCTTATGCCAAAGAACTAATGAGTAATGTAAAGGAGCCAAGGAGACTCAAAAGAAAGCTCCCACAGGACCTGTTATTATAGGCTATGTCAATATAGAGCGTACTTGACACTGGTCAAGTAACGCCCAAGACCTATCATAATTTCAAAACTATTACTAAATGTCTCTAGACAAATTGTAATATTAAAGCGTAAAAAAAAAAAATGTGTTACTCCGGAGCCTACACTTTTCATCGAAATCTCTGGTAGTTTTGCGTCAATGGTGGAAGAGTCACAATACTACTATAAAACTAACATTCGTCCATCCTCACAAACTAATATTTATTAATATAATACAGTAGGATACTTAAATACTTCTCAAATGAAGTGGCTCTCAATTTACATATTGTCATTGTCATAGTAGAAACACGATAGCCTGTGAATTAAGGGGCCCTAAAATTCGAAATTAGGCTATAAGAAAATACTTTAATTTTACATAATATTATATTATGTACCTAATATCTTTCAAACTGGTTAAACAACTAACTCAATCCACATTGCAATGTGCTTTTCTAATTACCTAATATTACATAATTATTAATTGTTGTTAGCCCTTATCTATAATAATTTTTATTGTACCTAATAGAGAAAAAAAAAACCGGCCAAGTGCGAGTCGGACTCGCGCACCTAGGATTCCGTACAAACCTGTAGGTATATAAGTAAAAGTTCACCCATCACGACAATCATGTACTTAGTCATAGTAGGGGTAGTAATGTTTAAAATTATTAAAAATATTTTTATTAGGTATTAATATGATGTAACTAAAAATTTACGGTTTTCGCAATTTTTTCTTTATCTGAGCTATAAGACGTTGCTTTGTACCAAATTTCAAGATTCTGAGTTCATGGGAAGTACCCTGTAGGTTTGGATTCCCTTGCGAGTGTTGATAATTTGCGGAAATTTGTGGCATAAACGGCTGTATCTTTTGATTGCGTTGGCTTAGAAGTGATTTTTTCACTGCCCCAAGGGACAGTAGACCTAAGTATTTGATATAAATTCCAGCTTGATACCTCCACGCGTTCCTGAGAAAAAGGGTCTTGACAAACAGACAGATGGACTCACGGACAAGAAAGTGATCCTATAAGGGTTCCTTTTCCTTTCGAGGTACAGAAGCCCAAAAATACAAGAACAATAAGGGGCATCCACATATTACGTCACGCAAAATTTCTACTTTTCGAACCCCCACCCCCATATGTCACGCTTTTTAGTATCCCTGTACAGGTCGCGCAACGGTTTATGAGCGCTCAGTGAAAGTGGAGGGGATCGTTCGCGCATGTGACCAATAGCAACGAATATATATTACTAACGTACCAATAGCGTGTCGGAAGCCACGTTCGGCATGCGCTCGGCCCATCCACACCTCCCCGCCCGAGCCCGCTACCGCCAAACACACCCAAAAACTGACTTCTACTTTTGACGAAAGATCTTAATTCGTTGCGCGAACTATACCTGTATTTATTAAGGCGAAAATATACCTAGATGACGTCACAGATTCGGGCGTGGCCTAACACTTCCCGCCGCGCCACCAGCATACACCCCGCTGCGCTAGCGATCTCCGCGCCGCGTCTCAAATTATAAACTAAGGAACGGCCCTTTTATACGACCCGAAGCCGGTCGAGGTTATTCCCGAAATCTAGAAATTATTTGGTAGGCAATGCGGCTTCCAACCTATCACTTTTGATTTCATTTTCCACCTCTACGCCCACCAAAATGCAATACTTAGTGCTATTGACAGAATCACTAAAATATCCGATAGGTGTTTTTTCGCTTTCCTAAAAAAGAAGTTTCATATCGACGCTTGAAAGGTAAAAATGCCTAAGCGACAAAAATACTGAAAATGAGTTTAAATATCAATGAGTTTGTGTTTTTTTCTGCGTCGATTGGTCTAATCGTCGTCTTCCTACGACGATGTTTTTGTCGCTTAGATATAGTGAAATTTATACAAAATCATGAATGTTATGTGCACTAAGCGACAAGAAAAAGCGATTTATAAAAAAAAATCACTTGGATATTTTGAAGAATTTAAAAAATCAACTTAGTCTATTTTTCACGTTTTTACTTTTTTTTTGTTTGCACAAAAATATTTTTACTTGTTTAAAAAATTCTTTTCGTGAACACTTTGTACATTTTCTCCATACAAATTATTTGTGAATTGTCCTTACAGTGCATTTAATTTGATACCATTATTTTACGAAAGTGCAACTTGTAGAATTTTACCCATAGTGAAATAAAACAATATTCGCATAAAGATATATTTGACACAATAACTATTCGTGCTATGTAGATATTTTTACTTGAAAACTTTTGTTTTTAAGTATGTCGGTTAGATATTTTTTTTGGTTCCCTATTTTTTGGCATAAAATCATATGTCATAATTTTACTTGGCATAATTTCATTTAACCTAATAGTAGTTTCGCATAGTATTCATTTGGCATAACTTCCTTGGCACTTAGCATAATTTTTTTTAGCATAATTACTAATAGCATAAGTTGTGCGTCGAGCGTGCTAGCAAACGGTCGTGCTCCGCTTTACGACACATGACGTAAGCAAATATTAATTAATAATTAATATTTTCGCGAGTCGCACGGCTCACAGCCGTTGCACGTCATCATGGCGCTCGTAGCCAACGAGCTGCTGGCGTTCGTACAACACGTCATCAACGCCATGGACGAGGACAGCATCGTGCAGCTCTGCAAGTCGACCTACACCAGCGAGGAGATCTGCAAGGGCAAGCTGATGCTGTACGAAGCGCTCGGTAAGACCGCGCAGATGACGTCTCGAAGGAGAGATGGGAGCGACGGAAGCTTGCAGGACATCATCTCCCTGCTCAAGCGGACGAATCCAGCGGTCGTGCCGGTATTTGTAGCTAAGGAGCTACACAGGCTGCCGGCAGTATCTGCGGACAACGTCAACGTCTCCAGCCTGTTGAACAAGTTCAACATCATGAAGGCAGAGCTGGACGAGATGCGAGGAAGATTGGATGCCTCGGAATCTACCATCAGTGAGTTGCGTAGTGAATTATTACAACTTAAAAGTAATAATTCATTATGTAGGTCACCCGAGCATCCGATAGACTCGGTAAACATGCGTCGCGGAGCGCAGTTTGACTCGTCGTTTTGCATGTCAGCGAAATCGTACGGGTCAGCAACCGCCGCCGTCAGCTCGCCGCTTGCGGTCGAGTCGAAACTGAGTCCACTGACTCAGCCGAAAAAATATGCAAGCGTCGCTGCTTGCCCCGCGCCGCCTCCGCGGGTGAAAACGAGGGGGGTGAAAGAGGGCCACAAGGCTGAACCTCTTCGACTCGACAAGGACGAGTGCAGGAAGTGCGATGAGGAGGGCTTCACACTGGTGGAGAGAAGAAAGAAGAGGAAGCACGCCGTCCGCAACCACCGCAGCACCGCACCCAGCGGACCCGAGGAGCGTCTTCGGTGTGAGGTACCCGCAACGCCGCTATACGTGTCCCGCCTGCACTGGTCCACGACAGTAGAGGACGTAGTGGACTACATCCGGAAGAAGACGTTTTTCACCTTAAGGGTCGAACGCTTGGAGTCTCGCCACAAGGTTAACTTTAGTTCCTTTGTGGTGAGAGTACCAACGCATCTTCTACCGACCTTTGAGGTGGAGGAATTCTGGCCGACGGACGTGGTCTACCGAAGGTTTAGGGGGAGGCTCCCTAATGAAGCGCGCATCACGTCGCCGACTTTACGTGATAAACATGTGTGTTAGTGAGTGTGAGTGTAGATTATAGTTTTAGAATAGTATATGTATAGTAGTAGTTATAATATAAAATATATACCCGATATATCTGGTACTCGTAACACAAGTTAATCTTAGCACGGGACTAGATAGTCGTGGTGTATATATTAATATAGTTATGTATAATATTACTATTTTGTATCTATATTGTTATTAGTAAAAATTAATTATGCGTGTATTGTATTTGTATAAAATATAATTATATCCGTTGTCTGATACCCGTAACACAAGTTCTACTTAGCACGGGATTAGATCGACGTGATATATATTATTTAATTATGTATTAATAATGTTTGTATATATTTTTTGTGTGTGTGTGTGAATAAAGAATTTGAATTTGAAGAGTAAAAAAAAAAAATTGTAGACATACTTAATAAAAGGCATAATTTTTTATACGCATGATATTAATTAAGAATAATATTTTATGCATAATATTAAAAGGCATAAATATATTTACGCATACTTCTTTTTTTCACATACTAATGAATGGTAAATTCTACTGGGTGTGTGAGTTAAGACGAAATAACAATTATAATTGTAATTTTCAACTGATTACGAAATTAAACTCGGACAAACGACACGAACTGCTATCTAAGAACATGCCGAGCCATAACCACGTGCCCAATACAATTAAAGATAAGGTATTGTTTTTGCATTAAATAACCTTTTGTATTAATTATTTTAAACATGTTAGCGGCTTATGGAAATGTTTAAGAATGACGATAAAGTATGTAATTTTTTCCTGTTCCCAAAATATTATCTTACGTCGTAAGGTACAATACGAAATCAAAAATGTCGCTTGAGTATCAATAAATTCCAATACATATGAATTTATAGACAAGAATAAACAGCTAAATGATCTGAGTGTTTATAAAACTGACAAAATGTAACTAAAAGTATTAAATTTAGTGTGTGGGAACATAAATGAACGCAAACATTGCTAAATATATTTCTATATTTATGCGCCTAATGTTTCGCTAGTTAGTCCTGTCGGTAGTAGAAAATATCAATATACTAGGTTATGGGAGTAAACTTTGCGCACATACTTGGACATAATAAAATAGCTCCTATAGCTGGTCTATTTTCAATTAAATTGGCAACAGTCACTGAAATCGGTGTGGTTTCATTATTATTCCTTTTTTAAGGTTCCGTAGTTCATGTCTCGGAATCCTTATAGTTTCGTCATGTCCTTCCGTTCGACCGACCGTCCGCCCGTCCGTCTGTCCATCCAAACGGTGGTGCTTGAAATATGAAACTTTGAATAGATAAGTTTATTTATCACGTCGGCATAGTGCTAAAATAAATGAAGATAATTTTTGGTTACACCTACACGAAAAGGGGAGATATAATTAGGTACATAGACATTTTAAGAACATTGAGAGGTTTCTGAGATTATATTTTGATGTACGTACGTATCCGTTTGCGCGATATTCCACTTTTAAGCGCATTTCTTGTTAAAATACGGCATCCCCCCCCTCTAAAAGCCAAATGGCTGGCTCTAAAAATGTAGAAAATTCATGATGGTAGTCCATGTAATAAACTTTGAACGAAAACTATAACGGTCCAAAAAACTTCATAAATTCAGGAGTTATAGAGACTTAAATTGAATCAGTTTAGATGAAGATATCTGTGACTCAGTGGTTAGCGCTTTAGTCCTCAAGCCAGAGGGCGCGGGTTCGAATCCATAAGAGAATAAAAAGTTTTCCGTGGATTCCTTGGAAAAATTACGATAACTGGGGTTAAGAATTAACTTCAACGATTAACGAATTAACGTAAAAGTGATTTATAAGTTGATGTTCATAAAAAAAATATCAGAATATAACAAATATTGTTCATCTCTTTTGTTACATCAAAAGCTGCTATCACCGTACATTTTTAATGACAAATGTATGGCGGTAGTAGCGTTTTTCAGGGCCAGGAAGTCAAATGGACTTCCACCCTTCATGGACAGATGCAATAGTCTCTTCTTAAGACACCTATCATTAGAGATGTGATAAACGGCTTAAAATTAAAAGTTAACTTATCCGTTATTAAATATTCAAAAGCAACTTTTTTAACTGCTTAGTTGCTTATTTGCTTATCTACCTATTGCCACTTATAAGTTATAATGTTTTTTGCGCTTATGTTACGTTTTTCGATCGCTTAAACTGATTTAAATTAACTTTCCTTCGTACTTTGCAGGCTTAGGACTGTCTGAAATCTGAATAATTATTAATATAATAATATGAACTCATAAAAATGTTTTTACATGTTGATAATATGCATTAATCTTAAATGTTGCTTATCATTAGTAATAGTTGATTTATAGGATAACAAACATCGCCACTTTTTCCACCTCATTTCTTTCAAAGTAGTTCCATAAATTACTGTTCCAATTCACGTCGTTTATTCGTCATCTTACGACAAAAACTTAATAAACTTAATACTAAAACACTACACGAAAAGTTTATATTACGTCCATATGGACCATTATTATATTTATTATTTACATTAAAAGTTCACGGTAAGCCACCAAAATACCACTATTACGATTAAAATACGAATTATTGCGTAACGTAATATAACGTGTTTTCGTCAACCCGCAAAGCGCAACTAACAAAAAGTGAATAAACACGAAAAAGCTTAATAGTTATAAGTACAAAAAATAAGCCGTTTAAATAAGTGATGAGCTACATTAAAGAATTTTCACTCTTATTGCGCTGTCATAAGAACTATTTTTCTTTGCTCATACCACACTTATGGCTTTATGACTATAAACGATATAAACGATAAGTGATAAACGCTTAAATTTTTAAACGACTTTACAACTTATTTATAAAAGCACGCTTTATTAAACGCTGGTCTAGATGTCATATATCAAGGTGCATAGCTTCTCAAAGCAACACAAGGTTTTCCTATCGTCGAGGGAGAGTAGAGGATAGGAATCAATATTCACTCCAATGACATAGTCTGGTACACGGACGGATCCAGGAAAGACAACCGGGTGGACGGACCTTCTATGGGGGCATGCTACCTACAGGCTTGCCTATATACTTGTTTAGGACAATTTACAACCATGTTTGAGGCTGTGATGTGTTGTTCACTACAGAGCCTACAGATTGTCCTTGTCCATAAAACATCCTAATCTTATAGAGAAGATTAGGATAATTTAGATGATATTTCTGCTACTGTCAATGCTTTCAGCGCAGTCTGTCAGAACAATCACACTGCGCTGAAGGCACTGACAGCAGCAGAAAGAAGAAGGGGCATTTTTGTATGGATCCCGTCCCCACTACTGTAGCACTACAAGACATAATATATCAAATGAAAGGACTTAAAAAGCGTGTAATTTTTTTGTATGACGAAAAATCTCTAACCCATGGTAGAAAAAAGTTTTAACCCAAAGGTGAAAAAAAGTTAAAAAATCATTCTGTATTATTACACCATTTCATAGTGTTGCTAATGGCTTGCTATAAGGAACAACTTTTGGAAAGTAATGGTATACAGCAAGCTTCAGAAAAGTGTTATATTTTGATAAATTGCCTCTGTTTATAATATTTTGATAAATTTTGATAAATGTATGGAATGATAATAAAATGATAAAAATAAGCTCTTTCCTCAATTTTGTCGCACATAATTACATTATGGAAATTGTTTCTTACTTGCGATACTATTGAAAGGATGTATTTTTTTCATAATTTATGGGTTCGAATCCTGTCTAGGAAAATTGAGTTATTAAAAATTTTCATGTTTCAAGAGTTTAAGTTTTCATCAAGTCGGACTCGATATTCCGTAGGTCTAAATTGCTATTGCTATTTTTTTTTGACTTCTTTTACAACGCCCAGAAGAATAATTTACCATGGACTATATCTTTTTTTTCTGTACCTAATCGTTTGAAAATTATTTTTGCTATTTAATTATATGTATTTTAATGTAATTGTTTTATCTGAATTATTTGATTTTACATAAACCACTTTTCCAGGCCAGGATTCGAACCCGCAAATTAGGAAAAAAATACATTTTGTATTATTGCGCCATTCGATAGCGTTGCAAGTAAGAAACAATTTCCAGAAGTAATTATGTGCGAAAAAATTGAGGAAAGAGCTTATTTTTAGTATTTTATTATCATTCCATACATTTCATCAAAATATGAGGCAGTTTATCAAAATATAACACTTTTCTAAAGTTTAGTGTATAACATTACTTTCCAAAAATTGTTCCATAGTAGCAACACTATGAAACGGTGCAATAATACAGAATGATTTTTTTTAACTTTTTTAACCTTTAACCCTCATTAACTTTTTTCTCCCATGGTTTAGAGGATTTTCGTCATACAATAAAATGACACATTTTTTAAGCCCTTTCATTTGGTATATTATGTCTTATAGTGCTACAAGGATGGGGACTTTTTGCCCCTTCTTCTTTCATCTAAATAAGTTATGGCTTGTGTTCAAACGCTAAACATGCTAGGACGAGACAACAGCATCAGTCTGGTATGGGTTCTAGGCAACGGCAACATCTCCGGCAACAAAACCGCGGATGAGCTGGGTAGGCTTTGGGCCAATTGTGTCACGGTGTCATGCCCAGAATCGGTATTTGGAATATCTCCCAGCACTACCAAGAGAGAACTCAAGGAATGGGGCCGTAGCTTAAGTATAAAGCAATGGGCTTCAATCCTAGGCCTTGAGTTTTTATATTTCTATACTTTTTATTATTTCAAGATCAAAATTAGCTCGTTTTAGTAACTGCAATTAATTTTTATAAACAAGAAGAAAGAAAATATTGTCAGTTAGGAGCAAAAATTTACAATGTCATTGAATAATAAATTTACTAACATAACTTTAGCCGTAGAAAATTCTTAATGGACGCAACATTTATGTAACTTATATTATCTTGTTTTTATTTTACTCTTAGGCCATTTAGATGAATACTACTATATTTTTTTAAGTGTTTGGAATTAGTTATTTCTACCTGTTACTACAGAAAATGTATCTATAACTTATCTATTTTTACATGTTGCTGAAAACCTTTAAAATAAAATTTAGGCAATTTTACTTGCTATTACATAACTTTCGTTGATAGCTTAGATAATTTTACCTATTTTTCGAACTAGGACTTTTTTACCTAAGCGACATAAACTGCCTGTAATTCGAAAGCTACATGACTCGTTTTAATATCAAAAATTGCTATAAAAATAAGATACACGTTGTATTTTATTGATATATAGATGTATGTTAAAACTAAAGTAAAAAAAAATCATTAAAAATTGTGATTTTTAATGATTTTTTTTTCTAAAAATTTTAACTTTAAATCACTCTTCTATAAAGTTTACTAAATTTATGCGTCATATGTGTCTTTCTTTATTTATTATTTCTTTAATTATTATTTTTTATCAATTATTATTATTTAAACTGGAAATATCATAATATGTATTATATTATAAAATATGAATTTGCTTTCCTACGCTATCGAATTGGATTTTGTCTGTAATGGTAGTTGTATGTGTGTTAAATAAATAAATAAATAAATGTCGCTTAGGCATTTTTACCTCATATACTATATACCTCAAAGCGTTGATATACTAAATAGACAATTAAAACAGAAATAATATAATATATCTATGGACGCTTCACACCACGTCAATCTGATCCCGTGGTAAGTTCTCGAAGAACTTGTGTTACCGGTACCAGATAACGGAAGTATATTTAATACTTTCATACTATAGGTACACATAATTAAAATTTCTATTATATTATACACATATTTAATACACATCCATGACCCAGGAACACAGAAAACTTTTTGTTCCGTCGGCGGGATTTGAACCCGCGACCCCCGGCTTGAGCAACGACACGCTCAACCAACTGAGCCACAGAGGTCGTCATAGAAATAGAACTATACACTTTCTGTGAAATTTAAAAGTACATATATAATAAAATATTATACTATAATTTATTATATACTATATAATATTATATTAATATATTATTATAATTTCAAGTAAGAAGTTGAAGGAATAAAAAAGTACATTCAACATTCGAACATTTTCATTCTATCACAGGCAGAGTGCTCGCTAAGGTTTTCATAATTTATTTTTTTACGGCATGTTGTTCCCTATTATTTCAAGAGTAAAATAAACGATTGCGAAATAGCGGCACCGCGGAGAGTGACACAACCTCCTCGTACGAAAGTCAGCGGCTCACTGTCCCGCGCGCCCGCGCACGCACCGCTTACGAATATTTTCACAAAATAATAGTTATTTACGTATTTTTTGAAAACAAAACGGTATTTCGAAAAACCCAACGATGAAATGTTAGATAAATATATTCTTCACATTTTCGTAAAAGAACCATCTTTATAGCCGTAGTAGGTAATAAGTAGATAGAAAAAGAAATCTGAAAACAGGGCTACTTAATTTTAATTTATTTAATATTAATCTTCGTCGTATTAAAAAAATTAACGATGATATTAAAGATGAAGGATTGAAGTGTGAAATGTATATTTTTTTGAATTTTTTTATTCCCATTTTTCGGAGTAGTTAGGACTCAAACTGAGCGATTTAGGGGCTATTTGCGCCTTAACATGTACTGTCACATTTAGTATGATGTTTGATTGATGTATGATTTAGTAGATACCCCTCCCCCATACGTTGTGACGTAATATGTGGATGGACCCTAATTGTTCTGCTGTCACTTGTTAGTAAGCTTAGGGTTAGCTCACACCGAATCGCGACGCGACGCGGCGCTGCACTTTTAAGATAGCGATTCAAAACTGATATTTATTCACTACACGAGAATCTTACACGTTTCGTGGCAATAGCGGCGCCGCGCTAAGCAGACTGGTGCACACAGAACACTATTACTCGCGGAGAAGAAGGTCGACTTCATACAAAAAAATTGGGACCAAATAGCGCCTGCCCCCTTAAACTTTTAACCGCCTTCCAACAAAGGAGGACTATATATTTGATTATATGAATATGGCGGGAAATTGAAGATACGTAATTAAAGTTTAAGTTAACGTTAAATTTCTCTTTAGAGTTAACTTTTACATTCCAACAAAACCGAGCAACCACCTCCACGCACAAATCATAACTACTACGCTACAAAATGTCCGTGAGCTTTTATATACATACGTTTAGTGTTTTCGATAGCACGATCTAGAAGCGGGATCTAGAAGTGTCACCTGCAGGCCTACTATCAACTTTTAAAAGACGACTCAAATTCAGAGCAGTTTAATTTGGGTTCCTAAACAAAATCGCTAACATTCGTACCATCACCTTATTAAAACCGCGCCTCAATTGAAACGTTACGGAGCCGAAAAGAACGAATGAAGTCGTAAAAAAAACACATTTGTCTCTGAACCGCAATCCCATGGTCGAAGTGGGAAAGAGACAACGCTATACAAATAATCTTTGAGTGACATACTAATTGTGTAACATACATAATATTTTAGTCTTACCTTTGTTGTGATCTCGTCGCACAATCCGACTACCAATTCTTTGGAAAGACGATAACGTTTTATAAATTCATTATCTTCCAAATCGAATGGGTCGAATTGTGCTCGAGCATCCAGTCTCCTTCTCCTCAAGGAATTTTCCTCACTATCGGCTTCTAAGAACTCAAAAAGCATCAATTCGTCGTCACAAATCCTACGAATAAAACTGCACTTTAAACTTTTTGTAGAACTATCGAAATAAATGCTATTTGATACCAATTTATGTTTTTACCTCGCGACACTTAAATTCACTGCTGTTTTCTGACTTTAAACAAGTAAAAATTAAAAACTAACAACAAAAGAATCAAAATCAGCATCAAATTTACTAACTTGTTTTGAATCGCAAGTTTTGACAGTTGAGCGATTTTGTTTAGGCTCGAACGTCAGTTAAAGTAAGGTGATGGTACGAATTTACCTCTAAAAAGAGTGAATGATATTGGAATGCGGTTTAGTTTAGGTGTCGACCTAAATTGGTTCGTAAAACGAAGTTCATGGTACGAAATATCAAATGCCATTCAGTTTAGGTCCTAAATTAAATCGTATTAAGCGTTGATAGTAAGCCCCCTGTTGTGGTTTTAAAGTATCTTTTATGTAATATTAACCATGTAAGACAGAGAGCGATATATTGAAATATAACCATTCTTGTCGCACCGAACTGCCCCCTTTTTGGTCCAAGGTCATTCATACACAGTCGACCACCCCTGCTGGTGCAGCTCAAAATTCGAACACTTGCAAGGAAACTTATAACTTCCTTTGTAGTGAAAAATGTTTAATTTTGAACCGCTATTTTATATTTGAAGCGCCGCGTCGCGCCTCTGTATGAACTGATATGGCCTGACGCTTAAACGCAGAACTCGGTCCATACGTACAATAACCACACCACACCTGACACCACACCGACGCAGACGCGGCAAAAGGTGTGGACTGTGGTTACATGTGGACCTCATCGCAACCATCACCACACCAGCGACACCGAGTATTTATAACGACTAGAGGTCACTCTGGGGTCAATATCGCCGATATTAATTCATAAGTTTGAACTTTATAAGGGTTATTTTACTTAGATAGTATATTCTAGTCTGTCCCCTATATCTTTACAGTTTACATAAATATTAATATTAGAAAAAAAAGTATTTGATTGTTTGTTTGTTTGAATCGAATAGGCTTCGAAATACTTCATGAAATTCGGCAAAGATAATATTAGAGTATACCACGGAGAAGGACCTAGGCTCCTTTTTATCGCGGTAAAATGTACGGTTCTAGTTCTACGGGATTTCCTTTTGCGCGCACGAAGTCGCGGGCAACCGGGGCAACATCTTTATACTAATATTATAAAGCTGATGAGTTTGTTTGTTTGTTTGAACGCGCTAATCTCAGGAACTACTGGTTCGAATTGAAAAATCATTTTTGTGTTGGATAGTCCATTTATCGAGGAAAGCTTTAGGCTATATATAACATCACGCTGCGACCAATAGGAGCGAAGTATCAGTGGAAAATGTGGAAAAACAGAGAAAATTATTCCTCTTTATAATTATGATCTAAAAGAATGTCCCCGACAGTATATCCCTCCTATAGTGTTGAAAATGTATGCTCCAGAGTTGGCACCGGTCTTAACGCGTCTTTTTCGGCTCTCCTACTCTTATGGCACTGTCCCAGCATCTTGGAAGACAGCTTTGGTGCACCCGATCCCTAAAAAAGGCGATCGCTCCAATCCTTCCAACTACAGACCAATCGCTATAACCTCTCTCTTCTCGAAGATAATGGAGTCCATTATTAATAGACAGCTCCTTCGATACTTAGACGTTCAGCAGTTGCTAAGCGACAAACAGTACGGGTTCCGTAAAGGTCGCTCGGCTGGTGATCTGCTGACGTACCTAACTCATCGTTGGGCACAGGCGATCGAGTCTAAGGGAGAGGCATTGGCTGTAAGTTTGGACATAGCGAAAGCCTTTGATCGGGTTTGGCACAAAGCGCTTCTTTCGAAGCTTCCTTCCTATGGGCTCCCCGAGAAATTATGCAAGTGGGTCACGAGTTTCTTAGCAGACAGAAGCATAAGGGTCGTAGTCGACGGTGAATGCTCAGATACTCTGTCTGTTGATGCTGGTGTCCCACAAGGCTGTGTGCTATCACCTACCCTGTTCATACTGCATATCAATGATATGTTACAAACCAATGGCATTCATTGCTATGCAGATGACAGCACGGGTGATGCCTTATATACCGGCCACGCGAAAATCTCTCGGCAAAATGTCATTGAGAGTCGAAACAAACTTGTCTCTCAAATTGAAAATTCATTGGAGAAGGTCTCTGAATGGGGTAGACTTAACTTAGTCCAATTCAACCCCTCTAAGACACAAGTTTGCGCGTTCACCGCTAAAAAGTTGCCAATGGTCGTATGTCCTCGTTTTGAAAGCATACCCATAACTGTCTCCTCCAACATTGGAATACTTGGTGTTAACATATCGAGCGAGGTCCAGTTCCGATTTCATCTGGAGGGCAAGGCCAAGTTAGCATCCAAGAAGCTTGGTGTTCTGAACAGGTCAAAGCAGTATTTCAGTCCGGTCCAACGCCTACAACTCTATAAGGCGCAGGTTCGGCCTCACATGGAATACTGTTCTCATCTCTGGGCAGGGGCACCAAAGTACCAGCTTCTCCCTCTGGATCGTGGGCCGCTCGAATTGTCGACTGCCATAGTGTTTCAAACAGGTTTGACTCCTTAGAGCTACGTAGAGATGTAGCATCGCTCTGCATCCTCTATCGGTTATATTACGGGGAGTGCTCCGAGGAATTGTTCGGACTTATACCTGCTGCAACTTTTCGCCACCGTTCCATGCGACAAAATATTTATCATCCTCATCACCTTGATAGTGGCAGTCCTCCACCGTGCGCTTTACCCGAAGCTTTCTGCCGCGCTGCGCGCACTGTAAAACTCTGGAATGAACTGTCGCCAGCAGTATTTCCGGACCATTAAGTATGACCTGCAAACCTTCAAGAAGGGAGCGTGTTCCCTTCTAAAAGGCCGGCAACGCACTTGCAACTTCTCTGATGTTGCGGGTGTCCATGGGCGACGGTAATCGCTTTCCATCAGGTGATCCGTTTGCTCGTTTGCCCCGTAGTTTTATATAAAAAAAAAAAAATGTCTATCTTTTAAGATTGACCCACTATAACCTTTTTTATGGTAATCAAGTTTGGTCGAAATTAATGCATTATTGTGCCATCAGTTGATGCGGACGAAGTCGCGGACAACAGCTAGTATATTGTAATAAGAACCATTCTTGAGGTTTTTCGATCTTGAGATGCATCATGCAATCGTTTACATAACTTGTAGGTACATAATAATATTATGTAGTAAATAATATACTGTAGTCTGTGTGTCGGATTACTTTAGGGTTGCCAACCGTCCTGTTTTCCCAGACCATGTTCTGGGTTTTTACAGTATCCTGGATAGTTTCTAAGCATAGTCCTGGTGTTTTAAAGCGCCCTGATAAGGTCATGTATTTTAAAATTCGCGCGCCATTTTCACATTTTTTTCTAATTTAATTTTATTCAAATACTTTTATGAAAAAAAAAAGACTATTAGCATATTACATGTAATTTATTTACTTAACCTATTTTAACTAAGTACATATTAATTTTACAGTTGCTCCTCTATTACTGCATCCTGTTTTTAAACTGAATTGTCCTAGTTTTTCCGACTTCAAATCCAAGCTTTTTTAGTTTAGGGTTGGCAACCCTAGATCTCAGATCAAATAAAAAACCAAGATAGCGCATGGCGTTTGTTTGAAGTGAAGCCTAAAAAACTACGCTACTTCAAGTTTACACACGCGCTCACGGACACTCATGCAAAAAAGTACTTTACTTTTTGTCAGTATAGATTAGTCGTCGCGACGACTCGTTCGATACTGTCGAAAAGTAGCGTACTTTTTTGCTTGTGTGTGCGTGAGCGCATTTGTTTACTTGAAGTAGCGTAGTTTTTAGGCTTCAGTTCAAATAAACGCCATGCGCTATCTTGGTTTATTATTTGATCTGAGCCCTAGATTACTTAAGCCCGCTACACATGTGACGATAAACGATGGTTGGCAACGCGTGGCCCACGGGCCAAAGTGACTTAATTTTTATTAAAATTATTCCACTTTTATACTATATATAATTAGTTTTCGTTTTCCTCTCATTTTTTCTTCATTGCTTCTTGTCATCTGTTCCTATAAATTTAATAAAAATAAATAATTTTGCATTTTCAATATGACTTTTAGTACCACCTACTAGACCTATTAAGCGTCGATAGTTCCGTAACTATCAACGCACAATAGGTTTTCTTTCAATAAATTCAAAAGTGATTGTCCGATTTCGCTCAAAATAATTTCCCTAAAGAGTGCAGAGTGTGATCTATCAGCATGGTAGCTTACAAGTTTCTATCTCCTATAGTTTAGAAATGCCAGGGGAGGGGAACACTTATATACCAATTTGAAGCCCGATTACTCGAAAATGGTTGACTTTGTAAAAAAAGCCATGTATCAAACCTTGTTTTTATTTTAAAATACCTATTCAATGATATATATAATATTATAAACTACCTATATTAAGTAAATACGATAAGGTAGAATGAAAAAAAAAATACATCCCCACTTTACATACAATGTACCTATGTGAAGTGGAGACTATGGCCAGTTTTGGAACTATTATTTATTTAACTAGTAAGTACATACTTTTGTCGGACACTTTTTAGCATTTCTAACTTAGAGCGATGGTGCTCCTTTTCTCTAGTAAGGCCTACGTTTAACTTATCATGGCCGGTAAACATAAATAATAACGTGTAGAACAAACAAAGTAGTAAATAAATGATTATTCTCTTGACTCTTGACACACGCACTGTCCTAAGGTTATCTACAGTGACCTTGTAACCCAAGTATCCTTACTCTCAAATTAATCAGCAAGACCAAGACCTTAGGGTGGGACTACCTATATTATGACTCGGAATCCATCGGGCCCGGGGAAATTCACAGCACAGATTATTATTTTTAAACAAAAAATTAAACCGACTTCCAAAGTAAAAATACACAAAAAAGTATGAAATAAAACTTAATCTCTAAATAATTCCCCTTTCAAATTCGGCTAAAATTTTTACTATTTCTCTACTCAATCTTCTTAATTTTGAAATCGGCACCAGCCCAAACAATATTCTACAATATTTTATACAACTTACGTTCATATTTGCTGGTACCGACTTCAAAATTAATAAGATTGAGTAGAGAAATAGTAAAAATTTTAGCCGAATTTGAAAGGGGAATTATTTAGAGATTAAGTTTTATTTCATACTTTTTTGTGTATTTTTACTTTGGAAGTCGGTTTAATTTTTTGTTTAAAAATAATAATTTCACCCTTTTTAGTGATATATTTTGTTAAGTTATTAATACGTCTTAAGAACGTCTAAACTAAACGATCGAATGTATAATTAAATACTCGCCAAGCTTCCATTAGGTATTGCTATTAAGATGATGATGATGATTACTGTAAGTTATAAAGTGGCATATGCTTGCAGTTCTTTAAACAATGCCGAAATTTCCAAACGCACATCTTTAAAGACTGAGGAGTTCTGTACAGTGCTCTTGGATCCAGGGTATACCTAGGTACAATATCTTATTTTTTTGTAGTATATGCTTGTGTTACTTCAGTAAAAGTCAAAATCACTATAATATGTGTGGATATAAATTTTGAGGAGTTCCCTCGATTCCTCATGGCTCGCATCATCAGGTTTCCACTTTAGTGACTAAAGGACTAATTTCGAATTAAACCCTTTACAACAACAAAAGAATTTTGCAAATAGGTTCATAAACGGCAGAGTAATGTTCAATGATCTCCGTGTTAGTGTAAAATACTATGAGAAATACCTTTTATATCATCATAATCTGATGATGTATGGTGTGATAGTGGTGATGATGATGATGATTACTCTAACTGACAAGGTGGCATATGCTTGCAGTTCTTTAAACAACGCCGAAATCCCCAAACATGTATCTATAAGGAGTCAGGAGTTCTATTCTGTACTTTTGGATCCAGGGTATACCTTGGAGCAAAATCTTACTTTTTGGTAGCATATGCTTGAACTACTTCAGAAAAAGTCAAAATCACCATATGTGTCCATATAAATTTCGAGGAGTTCCCTCGATTCCTCATGGATCCCATCATCAGGTCACCACTTTGATATCAAAAGGACCAATTTGGGATTACACCCTATACATCACAGAAAAAATTTTGAAAATCGGTCCACAGGCGGCGGAGTAATCGTTGAACATACAAAAAAAATAAAAAAATAAAAAAAAATATATACAGCCGAACGTATAACCGCCTCCTTTTTTGGGAAGTCGGTTAAAAATAGAACTCTGTGCTGTTAATCTACTTAAAAATCGAACACATAAGTGTCGAGTAGTCCGATTTGACATTATTTGACTTAACACTCGTGAGTTCGATTTTCAGCTCTACTGTATAAGCGCAGTGTTCTGTTTGAAGTGCTCTGAATTTTCTCCGGATTCGGGATAGAGGTTTTACAGACCTGCCATTGATAACATAGTGTGTAGTATGTTTCTAGAGATGTAATGTAACTACATCTAATGGCAGACAATTTGCAAGTGACCTTGATGATACAGCGGCGAAATCATCATAGGTAATAAGCGATTTATGCATTGATAATAGCGACAAAATAGAAAAAACACGCAGTCGTCCAATTAGTTACAATAACAGTGGTCGCCTAGTCGAATTTCCACCATAATTAATTTATTTTTTTAAGTTTAAACTTTATTTGTAAGAATGTCTTTCAAGTTTCAGAAACAAAATAAAAAAAATGTCTATTGGATTGCTATAAATTATAGCTTGACCGCTGTAAAGTCGACCCTCCCGATGGTATGCGGGACGCGGGGCGGGAGATATGCACGGGTACACACGGCATTGTGGCCACAGAGATTTATCTCGAGATATCTCAAGATAAATATTCGTGTTATTGTTTAGGTGAATGATTATAATTGTTTGAGTCATGTGAGTGTGGCAAATAATAGACTGATTCTATATTTATTTTTATTATATATTATTTTTATATATACACAATTAATTAAGCAACTATGTTAGATTTATTGTTGGATGTAACTAAGTAAAATAATCGCATGTGTAGCGGGCACAATGCTTCAACTGCGCGAGCTCTAGCTGCGTACGTTATTCGACGTCGGTGGCCGACATCGGACTGATTGATTGGTTGAGCGCTACCCGCCCCCGCGTCCCGCGGACCATCGGGAGGGTCGACTTTACAGCGGTCAAGCTATAAGTGTATTTTTAATAAATTATTGTAATAATATTAGTGCAGTTCACTCCAGCTCACTGTGGGAGAGCCACGCTTCGGCGTGAATGGGCCGGCTCGACCGGGTAAATACCACGACCTCACAGAAAACCGGCGTGAAATAACGCTTGCGTTGTGTTTCGCCGAGTGAGTGAGGTTACCGGAGGCCCATGGGGGGGATTGGGGATTTTAAGGATCAGGAACGCAAGTCGCAGCACCAGAGGAGTTACAAGTGTAACTCCTCTGGTGTTGCGAGTGTCCATGGGCGGCGGTAATCGCTTACCATCAGGCGATCCGTCTGGTCGTTTCCTGGTTGATTACATAAAAAAAAAAAAAAAAACAAAGTTTAGAAGTTACGAGTGTCTTTTAAATTATAGGTCGGTACTCCGTTTAGATCTGTTTGATCTAAGGGCCAATTTACACCTAAACGAGATGGGGCACTGCATGTTTTAGATAGCTATTCAAAATTAAACTTAATTTAATACGTGATTAAATACACGTTTTATTGCAAGAGTTTGAATTTCGAGCTGCGCCGCTCTTAAAATGCCCGGCGCGTGCGAAACAGAAGTACAAGGACAAATTAATTTGGTTTAAGCTTAGATTTAGGCTGGGACTATATTGTCCGAGGAAAATTCGGCTCAGGTGCAAAATGCCATTTAATACAATAGAGTTCAAAATCGAATATAGTGCGATTCAAATGAGAATAGGATCGAGTCGGCGCCATATTGTTTCGAATTTAGGCTGTTGTGATAGTTAAATTTATGTTTAGATAACTGATTACTATTTAACGTTTTTATTAAAATTCGATTCAAGACTATTAATATTTATATGCACATAAGTTTTTCTGAAAATCGCACTTTTCAAGTGATATTTGACAGAAAAAGGTTAACGTTCCTATTCTCATTTGAAACGCGTTATACATGAGTGTTGAGTTGGTGTCGAATATATAACGTGATATTATCCTATATGACATTAACATTTGACTCGACGCTGTGTTCGATTTTCAGCTCTATCAGGGCCGGATCTACCTAAGGGCTACTGGGGCTGCAGCCCAGGGCCCCGAGATTACAAGGGGCCCCCAAACCCCGCTAAAACAATAGGCGATAATTTAAATTTAAAAAATGGTTGTCTGTGAACTCGGTTTACTGGCGATATTTTTACGTGATATTGTCATAAGAAAACACTGTAAAAAAATTGCATACTTCTATGAATTGAGTTAAGGCGGAAAATACGTGTGAAAGGATGTTTTCATGCTGATTTGAATATTGAATATTATTTATTGAAACTATTTGGTTATATTTGGTTATTTTATACATATCGCACCTTCAGAATTGAAGTGGCTTAATGTAAAATACTTGATTTGTGTTAAACGCTTAAAATGTAATTGGAGAATAGTAGGCCATTTTTTGGTTTCTTTGACTATAATAGTAAGTGTAAGCCTTTTAAAAATATGAGTTTAAATAATTAGAACCTTTTTTAATTAATCATTAAAAAAAGGTGTCACTTTTTTCCAACATTTTTAAAATTTTATTAGCTTATTTAGCTTTGTGTCTATTTTTTACTAAAGCGTTCAAAAATAAAACGTAACTATTTTAAAAATAGGCTATTTATTTCGAATTTAAAATGTATTTTTGGTGACTAATTTTGGAATATGCTAGTTTATTAATTTGACTTTTAAAATTAAAGGTAAATTAGAATAGAGGACACTGAAAAAAAACTTTTATTTTGTGAGTTATAAAGTTAAACTTATACCTAATTTGTATGTATTAGGTACCTTATATTATTTTTCTGTATTTACCGTGTACATAAAAAATAAGGTACATAAGTTACCGTCGCGTCTTCCTATCAAAATAATGTTGAATTTTAAAAATAAAGGAAAAGGAAATTCTATTTAAACAAGCCTTTCAATATCAGAGGTCAATATTAATTATTATCGACGGGCAAATTTCATCATCATCAGCCTACGGACATGTGGATAGCCCACTGCCTAACGTAGGCCTCCACTAATGAGCGCCAACCATCCCGATCTCGCCCACATCCATCTGCTGCCAGCCAACTTTAAATCGTCGGTCCATTGTGCCGCAGGTCGTCCTACACTACGTTTGCCTAAGCGTGGTCTCCACTCTAACGCTTGTCTGCGCCATCAACCGTCTGTCCGTCTGCAAACATGGCCGGCTCACTTCCAGTTCAGCGTGCTAATTCTATGAGCAATGTCAGTGCTTTAATTCGTAGTAGTTGTCCCGGAGCTTTCCGAATGCAACCCAACCCAAGTTTATTCTTCTATTTTTCTCAAAGTTATGCCGCCCTAGTTGAATGAGAGTTTTCCCAAGATATACGTATTCTTACTTCTTAACTTCAAGACTAGTACCATTTACGAAGACAGGTCCTTGGAGAATATGTTCAATATGCATAATTTTGGTTTTGTTAAGGTTCATCCCGAGACGCGCCCGTCTTGAACAATCGCTTAGGCTGTTCAGCATCTCTTCCAGGTCCTGCAGATATTCTGACATTGCATCCGCAAACTGCAAGTGTGAGATGTATTGGCCGTTTATGTTCAGTCTCAGGCCGTTCCAATCAAGCGACTTGAAAACGTCCTACGACGCGTTAGTCAACAGTTTCGGAGAGATAACATCTACCTGTCTCACTCCTTGACGAAGTCGGATCCGTTTTATGGTCTGTTCTTTTACTTGGACGGTAATCGTTGCGGCCTTGAACAGACATCTTAACAACTCGAAATATTATTGGCAGTCAACGAGGCATTTCTGCATGAATTCCAGCACAGACCAGAACCTCAATTCTCGTATTTAAAGTAGAATTTAATTTTACTTTATGACGTTTCGACCAACAATCAGAGCGCGTTTCACGTTGGTTTAACGTTTATGAAAACACCGTTTGAGATTAGCGTATTGAGACTTGATTGTAATTGTATTAATGCAGGTTTTATTTAGCAGAATTGCCTCTCAGGTCTTGACGGTATCGAAGGCTTTCTCATAGTCCACAAACGCTAAGCAGAGAGGCTGATTATACTTCTCGATGTATGTATGTGGTTCCCGGTCCTGAAAGTCGTTGAATTTCTGAGAAGGATGATTCGAGATAACCTTCGATAATAGCTAATAAACGTGGCTCGGGAGCGGAATGGGACGGTAGTTTCAAGTCGCGTGTTATCACCTATTTTCAAAATGAAATCACCATGTTCCTGCTCCATGCTTCCGGGGTAGTGCCAGTGTGAATGACGGAATTAAGGAGCTCAGTCAAGACAGGTGTTCCTCCTGCCTTGAGCAGCTCTGTGGTTATTTCGTCATCTCTTGGTGCTTTTATTATGAAGCTGCCTGAGAGCTATTCTAATCTCACCCATGTCAGTATCAGGAATCTAATCTGTAAGGTGGCGCATAAGTATGGCTCGTGAATCATATGCAAGATGGGTTTGGGGTAGGCTCGTGTTTTAGGTGTACTGTTCCCCATTTCGACTTCATCGAGAATCTCCGATTTCGTGGTGACAATAGTGTATTTGCAAGTTGCGGCTGCGTTTTGTCAAAAATGACAACATGAGTCATTGAGTTTAGCAAATACCTTCGAGCTCTTGTTTCGCACGCAAGCATAGTTTGCTTGTTGGCCCTAAATACCCAATATTTTTATATTTATAGAAAAACCCAAGCCTTAAATATATTTTATACGTTTAGGTTTTGCTGAAATCATATTTTCTCGTATTGTATTTTCATTCCGATTATATTTTAATAGTAATATAACATAACTGTCACACACATAACCTGTCAATTCTTTTACTAATTCTTATTTTACTATTTGCTTACTATTCACTTTGTTTACTATTCACTGACAAACGGTTGCTTACTTTATTATGAAAAAAATGTATTCATAATTTTGAAACACTTTGTAGGTTACATCAATCTGAAAACAACATGGTGTACATATTTTTGAAATATGATACGTTGATATATTATTGCAAAATTGTCAATGTATCTATATTAGTGCACGCGACTGTACTTGCGTAGATTTCAGTAATATTAATTATGCTTTTTTGTGCGATAAAGAATATGTAATAATATAATTATAGAAACAGTTTTTTGACATGGCTATTAGTTGAGTACCTACTTAGATAGGCCCCTAAGTAGTAACAGCCCAGGGCCCCACAAATTCACGATCCGCCCCTGAGCTCTATTGTAATAGTCTAGAGTTCTATTTTCAATGCTTTACCTTCCGGATGCCGGATCATATAGTCCCAGTCTGTATTGGATGAGAACAGAGTTTAAAGTTACTCCTCTAAAATGTTTTTCTCTCAGATCGGATGGATGGGCGGTAGCGGAATGGCGCGGCGGACGGCGGCGCGCGCGCGCGTGCTGCGCCTGCTGCTGCGGGACACGCTGCGCGCGCTGCAGGACATTTGCCCCGCCGCCCCTCCACACGGTACGTCGCCAGGTACTGCAGCTGGGTGGGAGCGGCATGGCGCGGCGGACGGCGGCGCGCGCGCGCGTGAGGTACTGCAGCTGGGTGGGAGCGGCATGGCGCGGCGGATGGCGGCGCGCGCGCGCGTGCTGCGCCTGCTGCTGCGGGACACGCTGCGCGCGCTGCAGGACATCTGCCCCGCCGCCCCACCGCCCCGCCGCACAGTGGTCCCGATTTAATAAAATATGGACATTGATGCTACAGGCACGAAAATTTTACTGAAAGTTAAGACTAGGATAACTAATACGACAAAAAAATATTATTATCCTACCATGACTGTTTCTTAGTAAAAAAAAATAATTACTTTATTTTTGTATGGAAGAAATAACATTTCTGTTAATTTCTCGAAATTCTTAAAAGTTGTCGAGATGGGGATCACATATGTTAGAAAACAAGTGATTCTGAGTATTTCATGTGAAGATACTTTCTACTTATCTCTGCGTACTTTTGAGTTATTGCGGTTTGAAAAATCGATTTTTTTAAAGTTAAATGCCCATACTTTTGAATTACATAGTTACTGAAATGCTTAGAGTATTTGGAAATTTTAAACTTAATAATAGTTTTTGAGATAAGTTTGAAGAAATACAAACTCAACGTAGCGGGGTACCTTCATTTATGAGTAGTATTTTAGTCCACTAGAAACAAAACTCACATAATATTTGGGTCAACGTTTTCTTGCGAAATCTATGTTACCTGAGAAAGTAATTCATTGTCAAGGATCAATGCGCTGGCCTCTGGGAGTAATTGTTGTTGTGATTGAACAAATTTTGGTTTAATATGAGTGATGTAGGGATCTGAGCTAATTAGAAAGTTGTGGATTATGTCAAAATTTGTTTGAACTCCACCGATTTTTCTTGTGTGGGCCAGTCTAACGTTCCAGAAATCTATATTTCGCGCTTCAGATGTTTCTTCGGAAAACATGCCTATGGGAATAAATGAGAAACTTTCACAAATATCTGCACCATGAAGCAAGAGTTTATGGACACTTGAAGGCATGTAATACCATGTGTATAAGTTAATACAAAGTATTGCTGTTTCTCTGCAATTTTCTCCTTCTTCTTTTTTCTCCAAAATGGCTAGTATTAATGAGTTGTCCAGATGAAATTGTTTGTAAAATAACTGCAAACCTTTTGATTAAATCACGGTGAATACCAGTTATTTCAGCAGATAGTTCAAAATTTGTGATAAACCTTCGTGCTGTATTACAGTCGTCGGTGGTGCCAAATCCCTGTTTAACTATATCGATTAAAAAACCAATTCTTTCCCGAAATTCTTCTTGGGTCCTCTTTTTTTTTGCTATCTTGAAACTGGTATTCACCCTGATTTAATCAAAAGGTTTGCAGTTATTTTACAAACTATTTCATCTGGGCAACTCATTAATACTAGCCTTTTTAGAGAATATTGCAGAGAAACAGCAATACTTTATACTAACTTATACACATGGTATTACATGCCTTCAAGTGTCCTTATACCCTTGCTTCATGGTGCAGATATTTGTGAAAGTTTCTCATTTATTCCCATAGGCATGCTTTCCGAAGAAGCATCTGAAGCGCGAATTAAAGACTTCCGGAACGTTAGACTGGTCCACACAAGAAAAATCGGTGGAGTTTAAACTAATTTTGACATAATCCACAACTTTCTAATTAGCTCAGATCCCTACATCACTCATATTAAACCAAAATTTGTTCAATCACAAAAACAATTACTCCCAGAGGCCAGCGCATTGATCCTTGACAATGAATTATTTTCTCAGGAAACAGAGATTTCTCAAGAAAACGTTGACCCAAATATTGTGAGTTTTGTTTCTAGAGGACTAAAATACTACTCATAAATGAAGGTACCTACGCTACGTTGAGTTTGTATTTCTTCAAACTTATCTCAAAAACTATTATTAAGTTTAAAATTTTCAAATACTCTAAGCATTTCAGTAACTATATAATTTAAAAGTAAGGACATTTAACTTTAAAAAAATCGATTTTTCAAACCGCAATAACTCAAAAGTACGCAGAGATAAGTAGAAAGTATCTTCACAAGAAATACTCAGAATCACTTGTTTTCTAACATATGTGATCCCCATCTCGACAACTTTTAAGAATTTCGAGAAATTAATAGAAATGTTATTTCTTCCATACAAAAAAAAAGTTATTATTTTTTTTTACTAAGAAACAGTCATGGTAGGATAATAATATTTTTTTGTCGTATTAGTTATCCTAGTCTTAACTTTCAGTAAAATTTTCGTGCCTGTAGCATCAATGTCCATATTTTATTCACACGGGACCACTGTGCGCCGCACGGTACGTCGCCAGGTACTGCAGCTGGGCGGGAGCGGCAAACGGCATGTGATCTTCATCCCAAAATCAATTCTCTACCAATAAAATAAAGAGTCAAAGAAGTTTATTATTTAGCTGCGTATTCACCTATGACCTGCGGCCATGTCCACGACACAGCCATAAACCACTTTTCAACATCAGTATAATCTACTACATTGCAGCATCTGCTGGCCGATTCTGTATCGTACATTTTGTGAGTTAGTATCACTGAGTTAGTAACGAAACGGAGGAGTGAGTAACGGAAAGTCTCACTTTTGTATTCACCATAATACAAAAGTGACACTTTCCGTTACTCACTCCTCCGTTTCGTTACTAACTCGGTGATTAACTCACAAAATGTATGATGCAGAATAGGCCAGCAGGAGGGGGAAATGCCGCCATTTTCAAATAATCTTGCTGCGTATTCACGTACTTCGCGTGTAACTTTCCATGTAAATAGGAGTGAAATTCACTTCCTTCAGCACCATTTCCTCTCGAATATTCTCGGTGCCAAACGTCGAACGAAAACTAAAAAGGTAAAAAACGCGACAGGGCGACGTGCGGCTACGGGCTTTGTATTGTTTACTCGGGGACGGGGAGTTATCATCACTAAATCGCTCTTGTGACGTCACAGGAGGTAGAAAAGTAATGGCACGCTTGGTTTATACAGACGATGAGACTTGTATGGTCCAGTCAATAGCTGATGTTGTAAGTATACCCATTCTTCCAGCCCCCGACGTGTCGGGCGCGGTGGCGGAGCTGAGCCGGCTGGCGGCGCGGCCGGCGGCGCTGGTCGTGCTGGGCAGCACCGCGTCGGCCCGCGCGCGGCTCGTCAACTGTTTGCTGGGCACGCGGCTGCTACCCGAGAACCTGCCCAGGGGGTGTCGATGGGTGAGTGACTTTGAGTATCGGGGTTCCACAATTAACATCCGAAGAGTAACGAAACGAGATTTGGAGCCAATTTCACAAACGTGTTACAGTTAATCGTTGATTGAATACCACGTTATCTCTCTCGTTCTTCGTATCTATTAAAGAGAAGGCATAATATTTAGACAAACGATTATCACGAACAGGTTGTTGTATTTGGCACTAAATCTCGTTAAAACAGACCGTATATTTTAATGTGAAAAGCCAACTGTCTTAACTATCGACGTGGCCACTGGTGGCCACTAAAATCGCCCATAGTTTAAATGACAAATCGTATCAAAAATCGCCATCCGCCAGTGCATTAATCAATTGAATCCACTTATTGTAGCTAAAGTGTAAGTGGATGAATGAATCAACACTTTATTGCGCACCAGAAAGTAACATCAAACAATACATACATACATATAATCACGCCTCTTTCCCGTAGGGGTAGGCAGATACCACTTCTTTCCACTTGCTACGATCCTTACATATTTGTTTCGCTTCGTTCACTTTCATTCTTACCATATATTCCTCCTCTTACATTCAACGTAGCGAAGCGGCTCTCCATGCTACCGCATCAAACAATACAGTTACTAAAAGGCGCTCTTATCGCTACAAGCGACAACCTTGTTCTACTAGACAACCTTGTTGAATTTGGAAAAATATTTGTATGTAACTTATTACAAAGGTATGTGGCTGAAATACAAAATTTTAAATCCTTACTTTCATAAAAACAGTCGTCCAGTTTTGGTATTACTTATTCCTTTCACAGGTGTTAGATTTATAATTTTATGTCATGTTATTTTCAGCTACGGATCCAATACGGCTCCTCAACCCAGGTGCACCTGACGCTGGGCAACTCGGAGTTCGAGCTGGTCGAGGATCTGGAGTGCAACAAGAGGCCATGGGACACGCTGCCGTTACAGGTGATGCTGATGTTGTTGAGTGTACAGGTCACACTTAACCTGTTGAGAGTCGCTTGCCGTACCACGGCAAGTGACCTTCGAATTATGTGTCTCCGTACAAATCTGTACTGAAAAGCTTTGCTTCACGTTACAACATACATACATACAGATAAATAAAATTGAAGTGTCTGTTTGTAATTTCAATTTAACAGCTTTCAATTAATCCATAAGAGAGTACATTCGCTACTTAAATAAATAAATAAAAAACTGACTGTCCGTGTTCCGGCTAAGGTCTGAAACGGCTGGAACGATTTTCACGGGATTTCACTGGCAGATAGCTGATGTTATAAAGTCTAACATAGCCTACTTTTATTTTAGGGTTCTGTTGAAAAAAAAAGTTTCCGTTAGTTCTATGCAAACGAAGTTGCGGGCATCAGCTAGTAAGAAATAAGAGTACTTAGTGTCGGGTAACATACAAGTAACATATGATCATGGGTAAAAAAGTATGGAACCATAAACAAACAAAATTCACTTAACATTATTTATTTGTTGCAGGATGTTCTCCGTCAAGACCCATCTGATATATCCACCATGCTGGAAGTAGAACTGAACAACTCCTTCCTCAAGAACGGCCACCGCATCATCCTACCCCCCGACATCCCCTCCGACCCTGGCCCCTCCACCTACTCAACCCTGAAACAACTCCATGCGGACCTATTCGCGAAACGGGAGACCATCCTCAAAAATTTCAATCCCGTATACTTGTATGCCCTGGATCATTTTGGAAGTAATATCTTCAATGAGAACATAAGTCTGGCCAAATATACGCCGTCTAAGAGCGAGGAGGAGTTCTGGAATACGTTCAATCTGCATTACATGGCGCGCATGGGTGAGGGGGAGGAGGAGAGAGTGGACAAGGCTGAGGAGATGTTCGAAGAGACACTGATGGGAGTGGATGATAATGCTGTTTTTACTCCGGAGGTGAGCGATGTTGTCCTAGTCATTTTTATTCTAAACTAGCTTTTGCCCACGGCTCCGACCGCGTAAATACAGCATCTCACGGAAATACTGTACTTTATCGGGGTAAAAAGTACCGGGGGAATAAGTATGTCATGGGATACTCATCCCAACTTACCTGTCCGGTAGTTGTGGTATAGTATACGGGTATGCGGCCCCGGCTTCCCTAGCTATTACTGTTCTATCCCTTGCCCTCCTGGGCGGTAATATCCTACATTTCCTGTTTCCCACTCTAACTTACCAATCTTCTTCCACACCACCTAGCCCTTTCCCTATTCCTTCCCTTTCCGCCAATCCGTGGGAACGCAATGGATAATCTAAAAATAATTTAATTACCCAAAATGGCGGCGATGTGGTTCGCCACCCATATTCACGTCTCGTTCTCGCGGAGGCGAAAAGTGGCCCATGGAGAGCCGCTTCGCTACGTCGAATGTAAGAGGAGGAATGGATGTTAAGAACGATAGTGGACGAAGCAAAACAAGTATCTAATGATCGTAGCAAGTGGAAGAAGTGGTCTCTACCTACCCCTACGGGGAAAAGGCGTGATTATATATATATATATATATATATATGCCACGTATTTCACGACTTCCGTATTTTATCCTGATTCCTGAGCTTTTATAATCCAGTCATTCCCAAATTCAGGCAAATAATACCCCAGTCTCCATGACAACCATTATTTTTCTATGACATCTGTCAATACTGGCATCGACCAAGTCCAAATAGTAAAACTACTTGACGTTTCCAATCAGAGACAATCTTAGCTTTAACACGCTCCGACACGGCCATTCTGACAATTCGCACGTCCCTGTGCGAAACAAATCCGTTGACACTCCGACAAGATCACCCTGGCGATTCTGAGATCCTTGTGTGAAGAATATTTATGTGCATCAACGCTCCGACACGGCTATTCTGTCCATGCACACGTCCTCGTGTGAAGCGTCTCACGTCTTCGTTTCAAGGTTCTGAAAAAAACATTTGACAGCACAGTAAAAGGTTCTCACTCGGTCAACCTGACCTCGGAAAATTAATAAGAACTGCTTTAATCCATGGACATAACATTTAATTTTCTCATATTCTAACACATCCCTCCTGTGTCAATTACACTCTAATTAACATCCTTCATCTAACCTCTATGTAGTGTTCTCAGAGTTAAGTTCTAATTCACATTTTATACTCTCAGATTAAACACACATGAAGTATACAGATACAACACAATATCAACCATAATCTTGCTACCAAATAAATCATGACATGCTTTACCACACACTTCACACTTTACATGTACCAATCTCAATATCGAAAAACGATGCTGTCATATTCCTATCCGGTAGGCAGCTAAAGAGCCGACTCCATCCGGGCTAACTATATTCAACCACTGCAGCATTGTTACAATACAAGGCCACCTCCCTCCGGTGCACCTCACTACAAAAAAACACTGGGTTGCCTCCATCCGACACCCAGTCACAAGGCCACCTCTATCCGGTGCCTACCTCTATTCGGCACTCAGAGGGCGCCACTGCCACAGTTTAAATCGTCTCCGTATATAAATTATTTTTTAAATGTTTATATCAAATTTATTTATTAAATTATTTGTAAAATATAAAGTAAATAGTGTGTATTAACAGTGACATTAATAATCAGTGCATTTTGACTACACTAAAAGACAAAAAAACTATACAAAAAAGTGACCGTTAAATCTGACTAAAAAGTGAAAAAAAACTATTATACAAAGAAAATAAGTGACATTTAATTAGTTTATTGTGACAAGGAAAACCAGAAAATTTCAAATATAATAATAGTACATAAAGTAGTTCACAAATTTTTCATAACAAAAATCAGCTGATATTAAAATACCTAATCTGGATAACGGGTAATATACATGAAAATACTTTTATGAACATATCCCATTAATATAAAAGTAAACAAGTTGACAAAAAGTGCAGAAAAATAAAATAAAAAAAAAACTAAAAACAGTAAAATTGACTATTGTCAGCTACCCAAAAAACTAATTAAATACCTACTTAGACATGGATTCTCCTTACTTGGACAATATTACCTTTAGAAAATCGAACTTGCGAAAAGCTACATCCGAACAAAATTTGATTTTTAATATAACAGATGATGATTCCTTTTCCACCTCTGTGTTGGATTTATCAACAGAAAGTCAACCAAATGTTACATATAATACTTTGGAGGTTATAAATCTAAAATCTACAATAGAAAAATTACAAATTGAACTTACCTCGGCACACAATGAAATTGAGAATTTGAATTTGGAGTTAAAAAATATGAAAAATCAGTTGGAAATATGCAAAAAAAAGTATTCTATTTTAAAATCCGTCACAGACAATCAAGCTTTTACACCTAGGAAATCACTCAGCACACCGAAATCAACGAAAATATTAAAAACACACACAAAATCATCAAGATCGTTAACGCCACTCAAAGTAAAATCTAAAAACTCAACTTTATCATATAATAATATTCAAGATTTAACTGAAAATAATTATTTATTACACAAAAAAACGACGGAATCGCCAATCGCTGCAAGCAACGACATTGCGTTCCAAGGACGCGACAACACTGAAGGGCACTTGAGACAGAAGAATATGATTTATGTATTAGGCGATCAACAAATGACCAGCTTATCAGTAGGTATTCATAACAAGTTTCGCAATTCAAAAGACTTTTACAATACCTATTATAGTGTACATGGATTCGTTAAGCCTTATGCTACAGGTTATAAGATACTACAATATTGTAATTACTTATGTGAATCGAAATTAATAACAAAAAATAGCATAGTTATTATTGGTGTTGGTAGCAATGATAAGAATCCGTATAAACTGTTTACTGATATTTGTAATGTCCTTAGTAAACTACAAAATGTGCAAGTGTTTATAGTAGGAGTAAAATATAATCGTTACCTTAATACCAGCGGCGTGCACAGGATTATGATACTGGGTATGCGGCGGAGTACTCGGTCACAAAAACTTTTTCTTTTATAGATTTTTAGCATAGCCACAGCCAAGCGACGGATCTCTAAGTCGGAAATCATGACAACAGAACAAGTCTTAGATGTATTCATGTACATCTTCTACGGCAACGCAGATAAAACAGCGATCGCGGCGGAAGAAATTCTATTAAGTAAAATGATCAAAGTTTAACTCTTAAAGGTATTGCACTAGGATTTTCGCCAAATAAAACCAGGTAACCAAATTGACTCTCGGTTTCGGGTTTGTTGTGCCGACAAGGGTCATTATTTAACATCAAATATCATGGCCTAAATATATGGTCGGGAAAAGTTTTTAATAGCGCGATCTAGCCAACGACGGCAACATTGCTAGCGCCATCTATCGAGAATATTAGGAACTAAATACAAAAGTTTTTAATAGCGCGATCTAGCCAGCGACGGCAACGCAGCTAGCGACATCTATTGACAACATTAAGAACTTAATACTTAACAAAAATCATAAGCAAAAACATCATAAGTATCATAACTACTCACCTAGTCAGCTTCCATTTTCTTCAAGGTTCCGGTTACTTGAGATGATTATATCACGTTGTAAATAAACGCAAGATTTCGGCCACCTCAAATATCTTATCCAAGTGAGTGATAGTTACAGAACACGTCCCTTGCAAGATATCCGATGTGGCCTTTAAAAAGGCCGATTTTCATGTGATTCGCAAAATATATAAATAAATTTAATAATAAAACTACGGGTTAGTAAAAAAAAAAACAAACTACTCATTCATTTATAGATTAAATCTATGCGCCTATCCTTTTTTAAATATGATTTTAGGATATTGTCATAGAAAGTTGGATTACGTTTTAATTCTATCATTAATGCTTTTTCTATAGAAATCATGGAAAGCTCTGTGAGTCGTTGTTGATTTTGTGTGTTTCTCAAATATGTGTGGATACGTTTTAAACACGAAAATGAACGCTCTGCCGATGCGCTGCTTGCTGGGATAGTCACAATGAATTTCGCTAATCGTAACACTTCAGAAAAAACTTTATTTAAATTGTCCTTATACAAATTTTGAATAATATTAAATACACAACTATTTGCAAATTGAGGTGATCTATAAATACAGCGCAATTCATTTTTCAATTTATCAAAATTAAAATTTGCCTGATAATTATTAGTGAACTCTCTGATTTCATTTTCAGGGAAACGTTCACTATATTTTTTAAAATTCTCACAAGAAAGTAGCTCAATAAACTTTAAATCTTTAATGTTTTTATAGCGATTTCTTAATTCACTGACTACATTATCAATTATTTCAACAAAAATTCGCCGATAATGTATTTTTACATCATCGACATTGCGCTTTCTTTTAGGTGGTCCGGTAATGTGAACGGCAGCATCATAATAGATCTCGAACTTCTCTCTGAAACGTTCTAAAAATGACTAACTCTTTTATCTTTGTTACACAATACGCGACGTCACTAGTTTTTTTTGCAAAATATCGTACAGAATATCCGTTTCTGCAAAAATATCTGCGAAAGATTTTAAAAGGAAATTAAATTCAAATTCTTTCATAATAAATAAAAATGAACTGACTTGTGTCAGTGTTTCACCATCCCAGTCAGTATTTTCGTTCATATTTTCAAACAATTCTAGGAGGTGGGTGGACGCATTATTAATTACATTAACCGTGCGCAAGTGATATGTCCACCTTGTTTCCGCGACACGAGGCAGCTTTTTCATATCGGCAAAGTTGTTGTAATGGGCCATTCGCTTTGTACTGGTGTGAAAAAAAGCCGCGATTGATTTTATAATACTAAAAAAGCGTTTTGTTTCAGCAACTCGTTCGAACGATTTCGATAAAACTAAATTTAATATAATATGTGCTGAACACCAAACGTACATAGCTTGTGGACATTTTTGTCTCACCAAAGCCTGCACGCCATTAATTTGTGAGGATAAAACTGCTGCCCCGTCGTAAGTTTGTGCAACTAATTTTGATACACAATCGAACTCTTCTAAAATTTCCAAAATTATAGAACTCAAGGTTACAGCGGTCCGATCCGCGCTGACATCAACGTATTTGATAAATCGATTTACTACTTCAGAATCACGAAAATATCTCAAAACTAATACTAATTGTTCACGGCCGCTAACATCAGGCGTCTCATCTACCATGACGGCGACAAAATCGGACTGTTTAATTTCGGCTTTAACGCGATCGATCATCACAGATGCAACGCTCGAGATCAAATCATTCTGCGTACGGTTCGACATGCCCGTGAATGAGGTACTTGCACTCTGTAAATGGGTTTCTAAAACTCCATCATACTTGGCTAATAAATCTACTATTTCTAAATAATTACCCCTATTCAACGACGATACTGACTCGTCGTGACCGCGAAAAGATAATTCTTGTTTTCCCAGGAAGCAAACAACATCGATCAGTCTTTGAAAAATGTTTCTATTGCGATCGACTTTAGCATTATGCCTCTCAACATCTAATCGTAACTGACTGTTGATACTCATTTCAATACGAGATTTACCAAAAGTATTTAAATTTAAGCAGGCCTCCAGATGTTTTTCTGTATGGTCATGCTTCTTTGCCGCGGAATAGAAATTATTTAAATCTGAATATCCCGAATCAGTCCACACTGTACTAGAATTACTAAACAATATGCAAGGGAAACAATATAATTTAATCGTGTGTACACAACCACACAGCCAGTTATACGTTTCATAACTTTTAACATGAAACTTTCGAGTTACATTTCCTTTTTGCTGATTTAATTGTTGTAACTCGGGTACACACCTACCTTTGGACACAATTTGAATCTTTTCACTGAATGACAATTGTGAGAACTTATTATTTTTAATTTTTAATAGACACACATTATCAACACAAACATCACAGTCAAATAACATTTTTAAAAATCAAATCAAAACGTAAATCACTACAGTTTTTATAGAATTTCAATAATAAACTGTTAAATGAACACACTTTCAAATGTTAAAATGAAAAATCTTTTAAGAAAACTATGAATATTAATATAATGGCAAACGCAAAATAACAATGCGTTTTCACATGAAAAAATGGCTTCCGTGAAACAACATATTTTCTGATGCATAAACAAATAAAACCTTACTAATCAAAAATGCATAATGTTCATACGTGATTTATCAGTTTTTACGTCAATTTTTTTTAGTCGGATTATAGTAGTACGAAGTAGTCGGCCACACGAATATTTCCGATTACTCCCGATTCGCTACAACTGCCGCGGGAGCCCGGCGAGTCGCGTCTCCGAATATTCATAGGTGTGTGCGTTTGCGAACTGTGTATGGACACGAAAATTACTACACACATGCGAACAAAAGTCCTGCCAGCCATCACGGCATTAGTTCAATGTTAGAACTTGACGCGAAACACCTGGCAAACATAATGTGCTTGCAATTTTAAAATATTAGGCGTTTAATAAAAAACTATTTTAAAATATTAGGCGTTTTTAAATTATTATATTTCGTTTATTCATTTATTTACTATTAATTAAAGTCATCTAAAACGTACGAACGTTTTATTTAAATATCAGCAAATGACAAGTAATGCACTGCATTTCTGCCTTTATGGAGCGCACGCCACTGCTTAATACTAATTTTCTCAATAATACAATTTATTCAATAGTTAAGAATTATGACAACTGTTATTATATTCACCCTGACATAAAACCTGTTGTAAATGTATAATTATAATTATGATAGCCATCTCTTACACAAAATATGCTCAGAAATTCAGAATATATTAATTAAAAACACCTATTTTGACAATTATTATCAACAAAGTAAAAATGAGCCACTACAGTTAACACAAAATAAAAAATCTGAGATATATATTGTTGGAGATCAATATACAAAAGGTCTTAGTAACATGATACAAAAATATAGACAAAATACGTGGAACGATAAATATTCGGTATTAAGTATTATAAAGCAAAACGCCACTTATTCACAGATGTTTAACATAAGTAATGAATCAGCAAAAATGTTTACAAAATTAGACTATGTTGTTCTAGCTGCGGAAGCCGACAAAAATGCGTTGGCTTACGAAAGGCATAAAAAAATCTTGTACGGTAAAACGTATTTTATATTTTAAATATAGACATGATGCTGTAAATAAAAACGAATTATTAAATAAATACAAGAAATATACTAGTATTCTAAAACACTGTATCAATACATCAAAAACAAAAAATAGTAGTAAGTTTTTAAAAATGTCAAAAAATAAATGCAAAGCCACATGGACATTGATAAAAAATGACATTGACAGCAAAAGCACAAGTAATAATATTGATAATATACAAGTAGGCGATAAAATATACACAGAAATAACTGACATTACTAAATTATTTAATAATTACTACATTGACGTAACGAAAAATAATAATAGTAATAATCAGATTGACATACTTAATGATAATAATAAAAATGACATTTTAATTAACAATGAATCAAATTCTATATACTTATCTCCCTTAATTCCAAATGACATCTACAAAATTATTAATTCTCTGAATAATACTCAATCGACTGGATATGACCATATTAATACCAAGATTATAAAATTATCTGCTAAATACATCTGTTACCCCCTTTGTCATCTAATTAACCTATCCTTTGAACAAGGACATTTTCCATCTGCATTAAAAGTATCTGTCGTTAGACCTCTCTTTAAGAAAGGTGATAAAAATAATATGTGCAATTTTAGACCAGTTACATTAATACCAGTCATTTCAAAAATTTTTGAAAAGGGTATGCAGTCTAAAATAGTACAATATTTTAATTCAAAAAATCTATTTAGCAAAGAACAATTTGGCTTTAGGAAAGGTAGCTCCACAACACTGGCCTGCTTTTCACTAATAAAACAAATAACAGAAGCACTTGATAAAAGGTTATCTGTAGCAGCAGTATTCCTCGATATGAGTAAAGCTTTCGATTTTGTTGATCATAAACGCCTATTAGATAAATTAGATAGATATGGTATAAGGGGGAATGCACATAAATGGTTTGACTCCTACCTAAAAGATAGAAAACAGTGTACTGAAATAACAAATATTAGAAACAACAGAGAAATCACTTATAGATCTGAATACAAAATCAATAGTTGCGGGGTACCACAAAGGAGTATTTTGGGTCCAAACTTATTTTTAATATACATAAATGAATTACCAAAAATTTTAAAACATGAGGGCATCATGTTCGCTGACGATACAACGTTACTAATAAAATCTTGTAAACAATATTTAAATGACGAAATTGAAAATGAAATAAAAAATGTGACGAAATGGTTGAAAACTAATAATTTGCAGGTCAATCTAGAAAAAACGAAAATAATAAAATTTTATAAATCGACTGATTACAATGACAAAAATTTAGAATCAAAAGTTAGCCCTATTAAATGCGTACTTTCTACTAAATTCCTGGGATACACTGTAGATAGAAACTTGAATTGGAAAGAGCACGTAGATAATGTCTGTAATAAGCTTAATAGGTTTGTATTTGCTCTGAGGAGGATAAAGAATATTGTTTCGAAAGAGGCCGCTTTAACAGCCTACCATGGATACGTCTCATCGACACTAAGATATGGGCTGGTATTGTGGGGAAACTCAGTCGATGTTAACAGGGCATTCTTAATACAAAAAAAATGCATTAGAGCTATGTCAGGAGCTGATAGACTAGCACATTGTAGACCTCTTTTTAAAAACTTTAAAATACTTCCACTTGCTAGTCTGTATATCTTAGAATCGTGTCTATTTGTAAAAAAATATTATGAGTTTTTTGAACAGCGTCATGACAAGGATAATACCAGATGTAAAAGAAATATTAACAAAAAAATTTCTGTTCCAACACAACGGTTAACAATCCATAGTAAGAACGCATATTGCATGAGTATTAAAATATACAATAATATACCTGATAATATTAAAAATAACAGCATGACTTTAAATAAATTTAAAAATAAACTTTTTACCTGGTTACTAGACAAATGCTTTTACACAACGCAAGAATTCTTTAATGACGTTATAGTTGCAAAAAAATTTAATAATAATAGGTATTAATATATATATTTTTTTCTCTCTGACATATTTTTCTGAATTAAATTTAATGACATGAATAATAATTATTTGATTTGACATTGCTTTTATAATAATTATATGATCTATTTCATTTATTTGTTGCACATTTTCAATAATAACTGACATTTATTTTATTTATTGTGTATAAGGGTTAAATTGATTATTGTATTTTATTTAATTTTGCTGGACATCAATTTAAATTAATGGATTGACATACTGTGTTTTTTATGAATGTTTATTGTGAGACAATTAGCTTTATTTTACTATTTTTAGTGACATAATATTATATAATAGCATTAATAGATTGATGCAATTGATAGCAATAATTGATGATTCTTTTAAAATTCCTAATTATTGACTTGACATGTTTTTTTTTTTTTTTTTTTTGTAAATTGCATCTGACATTGACTTGTATTTTAAAACTAAATGTTTAATTTACTGCTTGTAATACATGTGTTTATGACTGAATGTACTAGATATAATATATAATTAATATTTTCTTATTGATAAGAATTAATAATTGGTATTGTAACTTTCTGAGATTTGATTAATATTGATGATGGTTGGTAACTTTACTTTGGCATGATATTGATAACAATGTTTCCACGCCCTAGAGGCAGAAATTGTGACCCATATTACACCTAAAAACATCTCTGTAACCAATTTCCTGGAAAATAAATGATTCTATTCTATTCTATTCTACTCTCGTCAAGCACTGGGCTGACTCCATCCGGCATCCACTCACAAGGCCACCTCTCTCCGGTGCCTACTCTCGTCAAGTAATGGGACTATGGAACATGACTATCGAGTACTTTAAAAATTATTCCACATAATTCGAAAAAAAAAAATACTGTCGCAAAAATGTTAGACCGGGCAACCCGATCGTCTTTGTTTTAGGCTCAAATTGTAGCTGACTAAATTGTCCAGAGGAATTTTTCGCAAATTTTGAAATAATTCTCCGTTTCCAAATTATCGCGCTCCAAAAAATATAAAAAAAATCTGAATAAAATTTAATTTTTATTTCACTGTTTCAGCCATAACTTTTTTCGTTTTTTTTTTTTTCGTGAATACGCGTCCTTTAAGCTTTTTTTGAATATCATATCCTTCACAACTCTCCGAGATATAAGGGAATCTTAGTTTTTCATGAAATCGGAGCTTGCACTGGATCGAACGAAAAGAAAGTTACAATGTCAAAAGTATTTCGTATTTTTTCTAGCTATACACACTGCAATTAATGTTGAAGGGTCAGGTGTTTCACAATACTCCCGCCGAATGTAAGCAGTTGTAACTTGTTACACTAAGTTAACATAACACATATTAGGACGATTACGCTAAAGATTGATATCAATATAAAACTTTTGAATTTTCAAAGTTTCTGATGGAAATTATACGTTTCTTTCTCATAAATTTAATAATCGTTTGGTCGTAAGCAACTTTGGTGCGTTTATAACGAACGACAAGGGTATTCAACTCGAGGTTCATTTTCACGTTTACAGATGAGCAATCGGATTGTTGATGGAAAATAACCATAGCCGTCGCTTTTATTACCATACCAAAAGAGTCATAAATGCGTTGCTAGTCGTTAAGATAATCTTAGGTTTAAGTATTTTTGGTTTTACCTAAGTACCACAATATTCTAGGCAATTTGATTTTAGCATGTGTAACAATATACATTCGAAGCCCACAAAGTAAACCAAAAGGTCGATTCTACTAATCAAATTCCGTAACAGTACAGTTACGATCCAGTCCTGATAATATATTAAAACTGCAAAAATGGCACTCTCACAAACGTCTAACCAACGTCAAACCCGTTTTGATTGGGCACAACTCCAAAAATCAGTTCATGACGTCAAGACTAGTCATCCACAACTCAACAAAAGCAAACTAAAAGTGTAAGTCAACTACGAGAATTGGGGTTCAGAATAACTGATAGTTGACACAGAGATGACTGAATATACCAGTAGTGATAAACCTCCTCCTGACATTTCATAAGCTTACTTCTACATCTGTTACTTTCTGGTCGATATCTTTTAACTTCATTGGAAGTAACTGCAATTTTAAGTCCACGGTTTTAATATGCGCAAGTAAAATTCAGGCTTCTGAAACTTTGCCATTACTTTCTACTTAAAACCTTACCGATCAATAATTAATTGACAATATTTATAAGATCAAATAGCTCATAAATATCAAAAAAAGTAAGATCAGGACAAAGATTGGTGATTTGCTTTGATGTCCGTTTTCGCAAACTAGAGTATGTATGTTGTGTCTATATGATGACGTTGCCATAGGTTGACATTTCCAGTTAGGTTCAAGTAGTTCATTTTTCTGAAGGTTTGGGGGCCGTTATACCAAATACTCCATAGACCTTAGGAAAACAATTATTATTAGCAAAATCGGATATTGACTTTTCATTATGCCTGCTTGAAAAAGCATCTATCTTCTGAATATAGGTTACTGTTTTAAGAAATTAAAACAGTAACCTATATTCAGAAGATAGATGATTCGTCATTTCGATATATAATAGTAAAAAAAAATTTAGTCATTCGTATCGTATCGAAATAAGTTGTTATTTCTTTGTTCTAAGTTAAACATTTTTTCAATGGCTCGGCTCTGATCACTAACATTCCCAACGCTGGGGCTCGGATCTCTCATCAACTGGAAGTTGCATCAGTCTACTACGCTACCTAATCACAGAACGCTTATTACGGAGAAGAATGTCGACCTCATACAAAAAAATTGGGACCAGATAAGCGCTTCTAGTGAGCTGCCTCTTCAAAATTTTAACCACCTTCCAACAAAGGAGGACTACTTAATTGATTATATCAATATGGCGACAAATTTAAGATACGTAATCATAGTTTAAGATATCGTTAAATTCCTCTTTCGAATACATTTTGATATTCCAACAAAACCGATTAACCATCTCCATAAACTATTCATTAATACTGTAGAACAATATATTCATTTTTTTTTCTGTTTCTTTTTTTTTCAAATGGGGCTACGTTAATGTCATTTAAGTTGTTTTAACTTAATCGGACTGGTGACTGCCATTTGGCTAGTCTTTATGGTACAATATATTAA
The DNA here is from genome assembly GCA_905404095.1 of Glaucopsyche alexis. Classification (NCBI taxonomy): domain Eukaryota; kingdom Metazoa; phylum Arthropoda; class Insecta; order Lepidoptera; family Lycaenidae; genus Glaucopsyche; species Glaucopsyche alexis. Next base: position 21,176,455 of record FR990061.1, read on the forward strand.
TCATTCGTGAGCCTCATGTACATAAGTCTAGCGTTTTCGATGGCGCAAGGCAGAAGCGACATAGTGTCATCTGTTGTGGTTTTAAGTAGCTTTTATGTAACGTTAACCCTGTAGGACAGAGCGATATATTGAAATGTCGCCATTCTCGTTGCACCGAACTGCCCCCTTGTACCTAATACTAAAACCAAGAGAGAAAATAATTTATGCAATCAATAATTATCTGTCAAAATAAAATCATCCCAAAGTACATACGTATCATTCCAAATTAATAAACAATTTCACTTGGTTAGATAATAATCTAGCGCCTGACACATGAATTTTCAACTACTATCTTAAAGTATCATGCGAATTCTTATTGCAAAGTTAGATTTTGACAAACGGACAAAACTGTATTTTCAATTTGATCCAAAGGTTGCGAAGTACTATAATTTTATGTTCGTTTTAAATATTCTTTTTATTTTGGTCTCATGAAATCAATTATGAGTTATTATGTACTCAAATAAAAATGTCATTCGTGAGAACGCGCAAGGTCACGCTCCTTCTATATCATAACAAAGATTACTTAAATTTGCAAAATTTAACAACTATGTCATACATTCTTATAGCATCATCTGCAAAATAGCAGTACACTGTAAGAAGTAAATTATTACACTCATGCACATCGTCTCAGACTTCAGCAGGCTACGCGTCGCTATATAAGTAGGTAGGTCCACACATATGCAGTCTTTCGATACACAAACTAGTATCTAACCTAAATCTTAGTTTGAGATGTGCTAACTCGGTTAGACCATGAAGCCATTAGCATCAAGAGAAGCAACATCTTATATGATCTTTATTAGCTAGGTAATTTCGCTATGTGTATCAAATGAAAGAGACTTCATAAACAATACTAGATCAATTCTACCAATATTTCGAAAAAAATATCGTAATGGAAGGAATACGCTCACCACAGTTATTGAGTGTCCAAGTTGGAATCTTTATGCCCAATATATTATCATTTACCAAGTTAAGAGAGCAAAACTGCATCTGCCACGTAATTTATCGTCAATTCCCTCCAAGTATGTCAATACATAGTGTCCTTGTCTCCCGCTGTAAAATAAAAATAAACAATACATGACATATCTCAGAATTGCTATTAAACTAGCTTTGATGTTCTGATGCAGCTAAACGTCTTTAACAAAACTTTTCCTCATGCAGGACAATCAATTGACTTGTGTCCCTATCAACCACAAACAAAGCATTTGCGAGCAGTGTGTTGACCACAGGATCTTATATTCTCTAGTTTTGGCTTTCCATCTCTTATGTTTGTTATTATTATATTTTTAGCGATCAATACAATTCAACTTCAACTCAAGAATCTTGTGTTCTAAGTCTCCGCTACGGATTAAGTGTACCCAATATCCTTTGTAATTGGAATGTGAATGCAGTCTGATTATTTCATCTTGCTTTTACACCATGAAGATTCACCCATGCTAAATGCATGTAATACACTCTTCTGACTCTAGTGTCATTCTGATCGGTTTCGATCTATTAATCTAGGTATTACTTTCGTCGGACAACTTTGTTTTCTCCACGTTTTAGGCTCTACGCATTTGTTCATTTGCGATTTAAGCAATTTGCTCATCCTGCGTGTCATGCTCATTCTGCCCTTTGCACGTTATGCTCCGAAGGGTCTTTCTATGTGGGTCGTGATGTTCATACCAGTTCTGATGTCAAAGACTCCATTAGGATAAGATGGCGAACGGTTGAAATATTCCAAGTTTAGATATTTATTACAATATTATCGAATAGCCCAAATGCTGAACGATCAGAAACGTGACAAGTTCGATGCCACGTATTTCACGACTTCCGTATTTTATCCTGATTCCTGAGCTTTTATAATCCAGTCATTCCCAAATTCAGGCAAATAATACCCCAGTCTCCATGACAACCATTATTTTTCTATGACATCTGTCAATACTGGCATCGACCAAGTCCAAATAGTAAAACTACTTGACGTTTCCAATCAGAGACAATCTTAGCTTTAACACGCTCCGACATATATATATATATATATATATATATATATATATATATATATATATATATATATATATATATATATATATATATATATATATATATATGTATGTATGTAAAAAGTACCCTATGTGTTTATCCAGAGCTTAAACTACTACCATACCAAATTTCATCATCAAAATCAGTTCAGTAGTTTTTGCGTGAAAGAGTAACAAACATCCATTTGTGAAAACTTTTGTTTCCAATTAATAATCAATCTGGTCAGTAATTATTACTTTCTTATTCCAGAACTGTCTAGATCTGCACCAGATAAAGGAACTGGACCCGCACTCGCAAGTGTACTTCATACTGTTCGCGAACAGCGTGTCGGACGGATCGGACGGTCCGAACGTCGCGCCGGACGTGACCGAGTCGGCCGGCTCCGGCGAGTCGACGTACAACGCGGACGACTTGCCCGAGTCTGATCAAGATATGATTGATGGGACGCTACGGTGAGTTGTACGCTAGTACGCAAGCGCGACCCCAATTCGATTTTCAATTTTTCAATTTCAATTTTTTCAATTTATTTATTTGCATGAATGTAGTTACAAAAGATCTTAAAGATAATATAACACTATTTCTGTACATTCTGCCATTCGAGTGGCGTGCAAAGTCATATTTGTAATATCATGATCTCCTTACTAAATTAATAAATACTTAATTATGTTAATAAATTAAAATTACAAAAGTTTTGTCTATAAATAATAAAAAAATTAAACAGTTATTCACGAAAGAGATCATCGACACTGTAAAAGCATTTTTTATTAGATATTTTTTGAACTCAATTTTAAAATTTTGAATGCTGTGTATTTCTTTGAGATACCGTGGTAATTTATTATGTATATTTTAGTTGTCATGCCAAAAATGCTCTTTCTAACTAGAGTAGTTTTAGATTTAACACAACACAATTCGACCTATGCGTAGAACAAAGTCTGATGTGATCATAGAGCAAAAGTGCGTTTTTTGCATAAATGAAATAAGGAATCAAAGCTCTACAGACTGACATTTTCAGAATTTTTGTATCTGGCTTATTTTCGGAAATACAGAATCGTACAACGTCTTATTTGATGTAAGCTCCATGATAAAATGCACCTAATGTTCATAGGACGGAGAAATTGGAGCGCACACGCCGCGGGCGCCTCGCGCGATTTTCACTTCAGGCGTTGTCGAGCGGAAAGAAGGGTTTTTTGCGTCATGTGTGTGATTTTTTTTCGGTTTGACGAAAATTATAATTTTACTAATTATTGCGTACTAAAAGTATTTCTGAGATGTCATGCTTACGGATAATGCTGGATATGCTTTAAGAAGAGGAGAAAAAGAGCCTGAACGTAGTCCTTATTTTTCAAATAAGCAATATATTTTTATAAAGAACGGTGTAGATCCGGGTAAGCTGATATTTTTACTTAAATTATTCTTCAAATTTTATATTAGCATGCTTTGAAATTATAGTTTTTTACTATTCCGCTTTTTAAGCTCATAAATAGAAACGGGAAATCTATATGCATATAAGACATTTTTTGACGGAGAGTTAGAAAAATACATTTTAGTTCGAAAAGTATGATTAGTTTCATGATTATTTATTAGCTAAATATTTGTCGTGTTATCAATAAAAGTTGACGTACCAAATAGTTGAGATTATAAGTAATATTAGAACTATGTAAGACTAATACTTTAGAATTTCTAAGAGTTTCATGTAACTATGGGACGTTTTTTTACTGAATCACAAAATAGTTACAATACATTTTGTCAGTTCGATATGCAGATGGGACGTTATCGCCTGAATAATGACATCAGTTAGGACGTTGTTCTTTTAAAAATATCGTTAAATATAAATATATTTCATATAAAATAAATAAAAATAGTTTAAAGCTGCGTTACCTTACAATATATACACATTTGTAGGGTCTTCGGCGAATCATATAACATTATGATCGACAGTTTAGTTCTGTACTACGATGTTCATTAAACCTTGTATATTCAAACTTTTTTAATAGCTTTGTAAAATGTTGTTAATTTTTATTAAAATGTTTTCAAGTTATATATTATGGTGCAGTGTAGTAATACAATTTTTAACATTTCAGTTGTTGACAACAAGGTGCAGAAGAAATAAGTCAGCCACTAGATGATGTTTGAAATAAAATTGATGCCGCACCTCCTAATCCATCTACTAATGAGAGATTTTATGGCCTTCGGCCATCAATACTTCTTTAAAAGCGACTCCTAGTTTCGAAAAATCACCTTTAATACAATTTAAAGACTTAAAAAATTCTGACCATTGGTTCTGACCATCAGTTGATCAAAAAATGTCGGTGCTAACTCCTATGCAGTCTCCTGCTGATAGTCATTCCAACTATGACAGCGTTTTCAGGTCCAATTATGTAGATAGTAGTATACAATTTAATTAATATTATATCTAGCAATATCTCGAAAGTATAATCTAGAAAAATACCCAAAACCTGCAAGCAAATGTGTGAGTGTACGTTTAACCATGAGTAATGCAAGTCTATTGTTGCTCTTTTATTTAATTATTTCCAATAATTATTCCACCACGCTCGGTCAAAAGCCTTTGGCCACTATCTAAAAGGTGTTTTGCAAAATGTGATCATATGTAACTCTGAAACGGGGTACAAAGTTTACTCAAGCTGGACGTAAATTTGAGACTCGGTACAAAGAATACCTACATCGCGTCTTATAGAAATGGTAATCGTGATAAATCACATACTGCTAAATACCTTTTAGATATTATGTTAAATCATTACCTGATGGCCATTCCTATAAGGTGTTACAGAAAATATGATAGTGTATACGTAGATATACACTATCACATTCAGGATAATCGATTTTATAGACACTTGATTGATACTTTAAATCAATCCGAACCTTCAAGTCAAATCAAATATACTTTATTGTGCACAAAACAAATAACAGAAAACATAGAGACAATACATTAAAAAAAAATCAAACATGCACACAAAGGCGGCCTTATTACTTTAACCTTATTATGACAAAATTGATTTTTTATGTATTATTTCTCCTGAATGCGACATGCTTATTACAACGGTATTATGGCCATAACAATATTATGGTTATTTTTCATTATTTTGGATAAACGTGCAGATACCTACCCCCCCATGTAGGTTAAACTGAACTTGTACCTATCTAATTACATTATACAACATAGCTAGAAAGCTTAGATACAGTACCAAAGCAGTTTAATTTATAACTACGTTTTAGAAAGGGTTAGGTGTTAAACATATCGAGCGAGGTCAGTTCCGATATCATCTGGAGGGCAAGGCCAAGTTAGCTTCCAAGAAGCTTGGTGTTCTGAACAGGTCAAAGCAGTATTTCAGTCCGGTCCAACGCCTAAAACTCTATAAGGCGCAGGTTCGGCCTCACATGGAATACTGTTATCATCTTTGGGCAGGGGCGCCAAAGTACCAGCCTCTAGATCGTATCCAACGAAGAGCCGCTCGAATTGTCGACTGCCATAGTATTTCAAACAGGCTTGACTATGTAGCATCGCTCTGCATCCTCTATCGGTTATATTACGGGGAGTGCTCCGAGGAATTGTTCGGACTTATACCTGCTGCAACTTTTCGCCACCGTTCCAAGCGACAAAATATTTATCATCCTCATCATATTGATGAGTGGCAGTTCTCCACCGTGCGCTTTACCCGAAGCTTTCTGCCGCGCACTGTAAAACTCTGGAATGAACTGTCGCCAGCAGTATCCGGACCATAACGACCTGCAAACCTTCAAGAAGGGAGCGTATTCCCTCCTAAAAGGCCGGCAACGCACTTGCAACTTCTCTGATGTTATCGCTTACGGTAACGGTACCGTAAGCACTACGGTAATCGCTTTCCATCAGGTGATCCGTTTGCTAATATGCCCCCTAGTTTAATACAAAAAAAAGTTTTAATTGTTTATAAGTAAGTTTAAATTTTGTTTTGGGCTTGATGTATTTTTTCAAACAATATTTATTTTTATGTGCATATCTTAGAGATTTTAATTTTTTTGTAGGTTTTAGACTATGGTGTTAACTAGTTTTTAATTTTAAGTAAGTCCCTAGTACCGACTATGGATTAATTATAGTTTAAAATACCACCTATTTTGAGATTTTTTAATGTAAATTAACGATTTTAATAAATAATTATGTATTATTGTTCATTTATGCGTAATGTGGCTAATGCTATATCAAAATAATAGACTATAATTATTCACATAGGACTTAAAAATGTCGGATAACTCCAACAAAAAACGAACCATATGAATATAGAACGGCGTTTCATTTAAATGTCTCCGTAAAACAACGTAATATGATCACTACGAACTCTCGCTTCTCCGCTGTAAAACGTCCTAGGTTGATATAGAACTCGTTATCTCAGTAAATATAATAATTAATAATAAACAGTAAAAAGCGGTTAACTAGATTAGGATGTCATAATAACATACCAAAATTTCAAAAATAAAAGTCTCACCGTTTATAAGTTATTCAAGTTTTTCAATTCGCAAAACTTGTTTTGCCTCTACTGAAAAGTAGCAATTTTTCAAATCGGACTTTGTTCTACGCATAGGTCGAATTTATAATCTAGCCTTTTAGTGTTAAATCGCTTGAATAATAAGAGGTTTGTTCGTACGAATAAAGCTACTTCATATATTATGTATAAACAGGGAAATGTAAGTAATTTATACTTTTTAAAATAAGGTTGGCAACTCTCAATTGAACGTATATTTGCTATAGCTCTAATACATTTTTTTTGTGCCTTAAATATGTCCTCACGCATTGTGGAATTACCCCAAAATATTATACCATATCGGAGAGTGGAAACCACAAATCCATGGTAAGCCGTAAGCAACGCTTTTTCGTTGACTACTTTAGAGGTAGCAAATAGAGCATATGAAAACTGATTCATTTTTTAAATTATGTGTTCCGAGTGTGCTTTCCAATTAAGGTCCTTTTCTATATATATACCTAAAAACTTTGTAACTTCGATTATTTGAATTTTTTCTCCATTATAACTAATGTCTAATGAGCTTATTAACGGCTTTCTTTGTTGAAATTTCATTATTTGTGTTTTCTTTAGATTTATCAATAGATTATTAGATTTTAACCAGTTAATGATGTCACTTAAACTTTTATTTATGTCATTTTCATAATTTTTTATATCGTCACAAGTAAACACTACAGTACTGTCATAGGATAATTTAAGCTACGCAGCAAGTCATTTCTATATATCAAAAACAGGAGTGGCCCTAAAACACTACCCTGTGGTATACCAATGAGTGTTTTCCGGGGATTTGACGAGTATGTACGTTCTGTTTTTGTCTGTGTACATATTCTTGTGATTTGGGTGATTTGAGTCCTATTGGATAAAAATTTTATTAGATTTAGGACATTTCCTCTTACACCGTATTTATTTAACTTGTCTAAAAGTATGTCGTGTCTTACATAGTCAAATGCTTTAGATACATCCATATAGAGAGCTGTAACTGGTACTGTTTTATCAATATTTGAAATGATTTCTTTTAAAAAATTGTAGATCGCTAAATTTATAGTCAAATTCTTTCTGAAGCCTTTTTGTTCTTCAGCAAACAATCTATATTTTTCAAAATAAGAATATAACGCTTTATAAAAAATTTTTTCAATAATTTTGGAAAAGACAGAAACCATAGCAATTGGACGATAGCACGACAAATCTTCTTTTTCGCCCTTTTTAAATAGTGGTTTTATTACAGAGGTTTTGAGCTCGCTTGGGAATATGCCATCTTCAATACAAAGATTAATTATATAACTAAGTGGTGATGCTATTACTTCTGCCACATATTTTGTGACTGGTGTAGATATATCATCTAAACCAACACTCTTAGTATTTTTTAATGAATTTATTACTGATTTAATGTCATGAGGAGATACATATTTAAAAAATAAAGAATTATATTGATTACATGTCAAGGTTTTTTCATAGTTTAAATCGTCATTGTTATTTAATATCTTTACCTGGTCAATAAAATAGTCATTAAATGTCTGAGCTATGGTTTCAGGGTGCGATATAAGCCCATTGTCAGTTTTTATTAGCCTTATTTGTTCCTTGGGGTAAATTATTTTTATGCCTATTAATAATATCCCAAGTTGCTTTTGATTTATTTTTTGCTATACTAATATAATAAAGATTTTGTGCTTTTTGTGTTAATTTAATAATTTTTTTAAGTTTCTTTGTATTAAATTAATTAATATTATGTTTATAGCAGTTTTTCCGCTAAATAATACCCACAACCTGCAAGCAAATGTGTGAGTGCACGCATAAGCATGCGTAACGCACCTCCCTCCTCCCACACTGCTTATGCGTGCACTCAGATGCAAGATCGTGCAAACACCACCACCACACAAGCAACAATGTCGGCAAGATCGTGCAAAGCCCCACACCACCATGCAGGTTGCAAAACTCGACGCGCGTTTCGCCCCGAACCCGGAGCATCCTCAGGAAGTGGACCTGCGAACAAAGTTCGTTAGTAATGCTGCCAAGCAAACCGCCACCTTATATAGACTACTGGCTACTAGTACCCCCACCAAACATATTAATGAGCGGTGACGTAGTCAAGCAAGTTTGGTCATTCAACAATGCATGTCTATTGTTGTTCTTTTCTTTAATTATTTCTAATTGTTCCAACACGCTCAGTCGAAAGCCTTTGTCACATTTATGTAATGTCTTATAGGAATGGCCATCGGGTACACTATGACCACTATCTAAAAGGTGTTTAGCAAAATGTGATTTATCACGATGACCATTTCTATAAGCCGCGATGTGTTCTTTGTACCGAGTCTCAAAGTTACGTCCAGTTTGACCTACGTATACACTATCGCATTCAGGACAATCGATTTTATAGACACCGGATTGGTACTTTAAATCAATCCGGTCTTTATTATGACACAATTGATTTTTTAAAGTATTATTTGTCCTGAATGCGACGTGCATATCGTTATTTCTCATTATTTTAGATAAACGTGCAGATACCTCACCCATGTAGGTCAAACTGGACTTGTATCTAACCACTTCCTTATCAGGAGTCCCTGCGTACAAAAACTTAACCAATTCCTTTTTAATTTTATTATTTAAAATATTATTAATAATTTTGGGATTATACCCATTCGACTTAGCAATTTGGTAAATTATGTTTAACTCTTTCTGATAATTTTCTTTACTAAGAGGAATGGACATTAATCTGTGAACGTAACTATGAAAAGCCGCGAGTTTATGTTGCCAAGGATGACATGAGGATGCATGAATAGTAGTATTAGTATATGTCGGTTTGCGAAAGATACCAAAACTGTGTTTATCGTTATCTCTAGTCATAGATAAATCAAGGAAATTAAGTGTTTTATTGTCTTCACATTCTAATTTAAATTTAATTTTAATATGTTTTTTATTAAGATTTTTAACAAAGACGTCCAGTTGTCTCTCTGTACCGGTCCAACAAAGGATGCAATCATCTACATATCTATAGTAATATAAAATACTTTTGTCATTAACAATATTTCTTTGTTCAAAATCATTCATAAATATTTCGGCCAGCAAGGGACTCAGTGGTGAGCCCATTGCTAGACCGTCTTGTTGAACAAAGAATTGATTGTTAAATCGAAAGTAGTTTTGTTCCATGCAGATTTTAGTAAGAGTAAGCAATTCCAGACCTTCACCAGGAGGCAAACGTTTTTCCAATTCATTCCCCAGAATACCCAACGTTTCCTCACACGGAACATTAGTAAATAAACTATCTACATCAAGCGAAACTAATTTGCAACGAGGTGGCAAAGTCACATTTTTTATTTGATTTACTAATTGCAAGCTATTTTTAATTGCATAAGGTGGCCGAAATGAAATCCTTTGTTTAATAATGTAATTTAATGACTTTGCCAACTCGTATGCCGGTGCACCTATATATGAGACAACTGGACGCATTGGGATATCAGTTTTGTGAATCTTTGGCAAACCGTACAGTGATGGTGCGTGAGGATTCATTGGAATAAGTTTTCTCTTCGCTGATTCGGTACCAAATAAATTTTTATTATTGTTTATGGCTAATTTAATCTTAGCCATAAACTTGTTAGTTGGGTCAGAAGGAACCCTTAGAAATTGATCACACCGAATCACGTTATTTACTTTTTCCAAGTAATCGTCACGCTCCATCACCACTATTGTGTTACCCTTATCTGCTTTAGATATAACCAAGCCATTATTATCTATTGTTTGTTTTAATGACCTCAAAGCTACTCTTTCATGATTAAATGAATAACCGGAAGGAGTACCCTTGATTTCATTGGCTAGTAAACCCTTAACCATGTTATCCTTTTTATTAACTACAGTTGCTATCTCTGATTCAACCGCAAGCATTTCCAAAGCATTCAAGCATAAAATATTGGAAAGACTTTTGCAGCCTGAACTGCTTAAATACATTAAAATTGACGACGCGCAGTTTGGCTTCCGGGCCGGACTCTCGACGGACGCCGCTATAGCCAGTCTAAAAAGCACAATATGTCACTACAAAACGCGCAAGACCTCTGTTTACGCGTGCTTTCTAGACCTTAGCCGCGCCTTTGACTTGGTCAATTATAACATTCTGTGGAATAAGTTGCTCAAGTCACAGGTGCCTAGGCGAGTGGTTGATCTGCTGGGATTCTGGTATGGAAGCCAAACCAATTTTGTTAAATGGGGTGACGCGACCTCTAGTGTATATAGACTAGAGTGTGGAGTTCGCCAGGGGGGGGTGACCTCTCCGGATCTCTTCAATTTGTATGTGAACGGCTTGATTGAGGAGCTGAGGAGCACCAGAATCGGCTGCCACATAGGGAACGTTTGTGTGAATAACCTGAGCTATGCAGACGATATGGTGCTCCTCAGTCCCTCTGTCAGGGGGTTGAGGAGACTGATTTCCATCTGTGAGCAATATGCCAATGCTCATGGGCTGAAGTATAATGTCTCCAAAACCGAAGTCATGGTGTTCGCGTCTGGACGGGGTCCGGATGTGGTACCCAAGGTGTATTTAAATGGATGTGAGATTGGTGTCGTTAAGCAGTTTAGGTATCTCGGCCATTTGTTGACAGAGCGGCTGCAGGATGACAGTGACATTGAACGCGAACGCAGGGCCCTTGCTGTCAGAGGTAACATGCTCGCTCGACGTTTTGCGAACTGCAGCAAGGATGTAAAAAACACGCTGTTTAAGGCATATTGCTTGAGCATGTACACGTGCCAGCTGTGGATAACATTCAAGCAGAAGTCTATGAGTCGTATAAGAGTACAGTATAATGATGCATACCGGGCTCTTATGCGGCTCCCGCGGAACTGCAGTGCCTCTGGAATGTTCGCGGAGGCGGGGGTTCCTGACTTCTTTGCCATTATGAGATCTCGAGTTGCTGCATTCTGGCATAGACTGCGCCATTCTAGCAATGAGATACTCGCGGCTGTCTCGGTGGACTACTACAATAACCCAATGTATAAGCAGTGGATCTCTGTCCACATGGACCAGAATAAAAAATGACCCAACAGCCAATGTAATGATGACTGGGCACCCCTATACAGTGTCGACAGTTAATATTATTTGTAATTTGACTATTTTAATTACTATTTTAATTTTAATTACTATGGGTACCTATTATGCCTGAATTAAAGACTTTTTATTTTATTTTATTTATTTATTTATTCTGATTAATATTAGGAGTAATATTATATTTAAGACCCTTTTCCAAAAGTGACATGTCATCCTTGGCAAATTGGACATTGGTTAAGTTTTTGACGCGAGGATGAAAAGAAAAAGCTTCAGACTACTAAATTACATTATTAAACAAAGGATTTCATTTCGGCCACCTTATGCAATTAAAAATAGCTTGCAATTAGTAAATCAAATAAAAAATGTGACTTTGCCACCTCGTTGCAAATTAGTTTCGCTTGATGTAGATAGTTTATTTACTAATGTTCCGTGTGAGGAAACGTTGGGTATTCTGGGGAATGAATTGGAAAAACGTTTGCCTCCTGGTGAAGGTCTGGAATTGCTTACTCTTACTAAAATCTGCATGGAACAAAACTACTTTCGATTTAACAATCAATTCTTTGTTCAACAAGACGGTCTAGCAATGGGCTCACCACTGAGTCCCTTGCTGGCCGAAATATTTATGAATGATTTTGAACAAAGAAATATTGTTAATGACAAAAGTATTTTATATTACTATAGATATGTAGATGATTGCATCCTTTGTTGGACCGGTACAGAGAGACAACTGGACGTCTTTGTTAAAAATCTTAATAAAAAACATATTAAAATTAAATTTAAATTAGAATGTGAAGACAATAAAACACTTAATTTCCTTGATTTATCTATGACTAGAGATAACGATAAACACAGTTTTGGTATCTTTCGCAAACCGACATATACTAATACTACTATTCATGCATCCTCATGTCATCCTTGGCAACATAAACTCGCGGCTTTTCATAGTTACGTTCACAGATTAATGTCCATTCCTCTTAGTAAAGAAAATTATCAGAAAGAGTTAAACATAATTTACCAAATTGCTAAGTCGAATGGGTATAATCCCAAAATTATTAATAATATTTTAAATAATAAAATTAAAAAGGAATTGGTTAAGTTTTTGTACGCAGGGACTCCTGATAAGGAAGTGGTTAGATACAAGTCCAGTTTGACCTACATGGGTGAGGTATCTGCACGTTTATCTAAAATAATGAGAAATAACGATATGCACGTCGCATTCAGGACAAATAATACTTTAAAAAATCAATTGTGTCATAATAAAGACCGGATTGATTTAAAGTACCAATCCGGTGTCTATAAAATCGATTGTCCTGAATGCGATAGTGTATACGTAGGTCAAACTGGACGTAACTTTGAGACTCGGTACAAAGAACACATCGCGGCTTATAGAAATGGTCATCGTGATAAATCACATTTTGCTAAACACCTTTTAGATAGTGGTCATAGTGTACCCGATGGCCATTCCTATAAGATATTACATAAATGTGACAAAGGCTTTCGACTGAGCGTGTTGGAACAATTAGAAATAATTAAAGAAAAGAACAACAATAGACATGCATTGTTGAATGACCAAACTTGCTTGACTACGTCACCGCTCATTAATATGTTTGGTGGGGGTACTAGTAGCCAGTAGTCTATATAAGGTGGCGGTTTGCTTGGCAGCATTACTAACGAACTTTGTTCGCAGGTCCACTTCCTGAGGATGCTCCGGGTTCGGGGCGAAACGCGCGTCGAGTTTTGCAACCTGCATGGTGGTGTGGGGCTTTGCTCGATCTTGCCGACATTGTTGCTTGTGTGGTGGTGGTGTTTGCACGATCTTGCATCTGAGTGCACGCATAAGCAGTGTGGGAGGAGGGAGGTGCGTTACGCATGCTTATGCGTGCACTCACACATTTGCTTGCAGGTTGTGGGTATTATTTAGCGGAAAAACTGCTATAAACATAATATTAATTAATTTAATGCTATGGATTTCCGCAAAGTAACGCCTGATTCTATTAACTATTCTATTAACTAAGTTTCTTTGTGTAGCTTTGAAATATAACTTTGTTATGAGTGTTGGGATCTTTTCGGTACGTCCACAATAATTTACGTTTATGTTTACAGCCCAATTTGATCCCCTTTGTGATCCATTTATGATTCTTAATAGTTGAGATTTTTAGCCGCACAATAGGAAAACAGAGATCATAAAATAGTTTAAATTCCGTAAAAAAGTTATCAAAGGCTTTATTGCCAGTCGTGCTCGTATATACTTCTGTAAATTTTAATTTCTCCAAATAATATTTAAATTTATGTAAGTTTTCTTCTGAGAAGTCGCGTTTGAATTTAAACCAGTATTTAAAAGAGCATGCCATTTTTTCAGGGAAAGAGATTATTTGAGCATTATGAACGGAGAGGCCAAGGTCTAAATTATGGCTTTCTCTTTTATGTAGATTATGTAAGATATTGTCAATGCATGATTTACTACTTAATCTAGTTGGTTTATTAAATTCTAATTTTAAATTAAAACTATCTACTGTTTGTACAAATTGTCTCGAATATTTATCATTTTTACCTAGGTTTATATTGAAATCACCACAAATAATTATTTTTTTATGGGTTTTAGCACAAATGTAATTTAAAATTTTCTCAAGTCGGTCAAAAAATAATTCAAATTGGTTGGAGTTAGTTTTTGGACTTCTGTATATGCATACAATTATGGTTTGGTGATCTAAAAGTTCAATAGCGCAGCATTCAATAATATTACTAATAGACTGTTTATTAAGATTGTTTAATATCTTATATGTGTAATTGTTTTTTATTAATATGCAACTTCCACCGTTTCGATTATCCCTCGTGTAACAAGTAACTTTTTAAGTTTAAGATGATCCAAATAAAGAATACAGAAGACACGTGGGGTATATCAGTCAGAGTACTAGCATCTATTATAGAAACCATTGCGCCAATATTAGCAAACGTATTCAATTATTGTGTCGATAATGGAACTTTTCCGGAATTAATGAAAGTCAGTAAAATAATACCTTTGTTCAAGTCAGGATGTAAGACAAATCCAAATAATTACAGACCTGTCTCTATTTTACCATCATTAAGTAAAGTTTTTGAAAAATTAATGCTTATTCAATTAGAAGTGCATTTTAATAAGTTTAAAATATTTCATGATCGTCAGTATGGATTTACTAAAGGAAAATCAACAACTTCTGCAGGTGCTAAATTAATATCAGTAATACTGAACGCTTGGGAAGGATCGCAAGATGTTATAGGAATATTCTGTGATCTTTCCAAAGCATTTGACTGTGTTGATCACAATATTCTTACATCGAAGCTTAAATTCTATGGCATTTGTGGTCATGCGTTAGACCTCATTAAGTCTTATCTCTCTAACAGAATCCAAAAGGTATCTATTGATGGTGTAATGTCATCCGGGTCATACGTCGAAATCGGAGTACCTCAGGGTTCAATACTAGGCCCTTTTTTATTTCTTGTGTATATTAACGACCTACCATATTTGATGGATAGGTATGCTGAGGCTGTCTTATTCGCTGACGATACATCACTGTTATTTAAAGTTGGTCGTAAGGATAGTGAACTAGAACAGGTAAATAACACACTGAGTAAAGTTCACGCCTGGTTTAATACAAATAATCTAGTTTTAAACCCTAACAAAACTAAATGTATGAGATTCTCGTCTCCTAATGTTAAACAAGTAAATTCATTAATTAAAATAGATAACATTAGAATTGAGTTAGAAAAATGACAACTTTTCTGGGAATTAGATTGGATGTTGGGCTACAGTGGGGTCAGCATATTGAGTTTCTGTCTGATAAATTAAGTTCCGCTGCCTATGCCGTTCGGAAAATACGTCAACTTACAGATGTTGACACAGCTAGATTAGTTTATTACTCATATTTTCATAGTGTAATGTCTTACGGACTATTATTATGGGGATCAGCTGCAGACTTTGGTTCCATATTTATTCTCCAAAAAAGGGCAGTGCGAGCAATATTCAAAATGAAGACTAGCGAATCTCTTAGAGAACTATTCAAGGAAGTAAAGATACTCACTCTACCATCATTGTACATATACGAGGTCATTATGTACACCAGAAAAAACATAGCTCTCTTTAATAGGAAATGTGACAATCATAATCGTAACACTAGAAATAAGAATAAGCTTCAGATTCCAACATATAGACTAAGCAAAACTAAAAAATCATTTATAGGTAACTGTGTTAGGTTTTATAATAAAATACCAACTAGTGTAACTGACCTTACTGAGACTAAGTTTAGGCAACAAGTTAAAGGAGTTTTAATTTCAAGAGCTTATTATAAAGTACAAGAATATATTGACGACAAAGATGTATGGGTGTAAGCAAAATCCACACTCTGCTTCCGCATACTGGCTTTCTAATATAATATTATGTTAAATGAATAAAAAAATGACTTAAAATATGTACGAAAATGTAAATTAGTATAATGACCATGTTAATGTATAATAATAATAATAAGAAAGTGTTAAAAACAAATTGTAAATTGACGTCAAAAAGTGTTGTAAGAACCCATTTTGAATAAATAATTTGACTATTGACTAACTAATTTATATGGAGAACAATCAAGTAATTCAGTATCATTATGTAACATATTATGTTCAGTTATGCAAAGGACATCTACATTTATATTTTTATTAAGTAGGTCTTGTAAATGTACACTTAGTAGATTAGCTTTACTTATAAGACCATTTATGTTTAAATGAAATATAGTTATATTATTTGTCAAGAAAAAACGAATCAGGGTTCGGATTTTTTGAGGGGATAACATCATCATTAGTGGATTTGATATTACAATAATTTAAATCGTCTAAAGTTTGGGTAGACTTTTCTGACATTACAATTTTAGATTGTGTATACGGAACTCTACATTTGCGCTCTGATATCTCTGCATAATACATTGTCATTTTTCGTTGATATTCATTTCGAAGTATTTCTTTTAAAAGAAAGCGGCTAATAAGAACCGGTAATCGCGTTTTGATGAATAATCTATCAAAGTCTATCTCAACAAATGTAGAGTTGCTATGGCGTTTACATATATATTGTAATTCATAATTTAGTTTCTTCTCATTAAGATATTGATGTGTTGGAATTTTACAAATTAATATATTAGTGTGTTTAAGTAGGTTGATCCATGATTCTAAACAAAATTTGAGATCGAAAGGATTTTTTTCGTTAGCACCTGCAATGAGTATTACGTAGTCTTCTCTTGATAATTTAGATAGTTCCACTTTTTCGGATAAAAGTAAATTATTTAGTTTAGCACCTGGTTTACACCTGGTTTCGATACGTACTGGCTTTTTGATTGATTGATTAATTGGCATCCGTGTGTACGTAATTGCGTATTTTGTATACTGTGGGTATAGTGGAAGCCCCAAAGGGAGATCTCCGACCGAGCGAGATGGTATGCTCGGTGATGCCGAAGCCCACTTGTATGCATTTCAGATGTCGTATATATAGTTCCGAACTTCCGAACTTCAGAAACTTCGATAGCGCGATTCAGGACTGTGCTATGATTGGTCCGCCACAATACTATTAAATATATTATCTTTGTTCATTACAGAAACACAGAATCTCAAGAGCATATTCCACGAACTACACTGGAAGAGAGACAGGTTTCGTTCATGAACGATCTGTTGGACCAGTGGGAGCTATTGAGTAAGTATAATTAACGGACAAGATCACCAGTGATCTTCGCAGGAACATTTGACAGTGGCGTACACGTAACGTTAACGAATGTGAATTGTATGAAAATCTGTCAAATTCATGACATTGTCCATGCAAATTTTATTCGTTAATGTTACGTATACGCCGCTGTCAAATGTTCCTGCTAGGCCCCCAGATCGTAAGTGATCATCAGGCAATAAACAGAAAGTTTATTTGTACCATTTTGTGGTTATTTTGCACTAGCCCTTCCGCGGTTTCGCCCTCAAAAATACAGTGTTCCACGAGAACACCGTACTTTTTCGGGTTAAAAAGTAGCCTATGTGTTAATCCACACAGCTGTATGTGAGCTTAAACTATTACCGTACGAAATTTAATTGAAATCCGTTCAGAAGTTTTTGCGTGATAGTGTAAGAAACGTTCATCATCCTCACAAACTTTCACATTTATAATAGTAGTAGGAGGCAGCACGACATCAAAATGGCGGCTATTCGGGATATATCCATGTAGTGAAAACTTACTCACCCGTCATCCGTTTTAATTAACTGTAAATGAATAAATATCGTCAGAATGTGTACATAACCTATGTATAGTAAACGTATTCACCTACAAATGGCGGCCGTGTCCACAACACAACCATAACATGTTTAATATTACCTAATTTCCAG
Organism: Glaucopsyche alexis; assembly: GCA_905404095.1. Classification (NCBI taxonomy): domain Eukaryota; kingdom Metazoa; phylum Arthropoda; class Insecta; order Lepidoptera; family Lycaenidae; genus Glaucopsyche; species Glaucopsyche alexis. The sequence continues at coordinate 21,194,425 of FR990061.1, forward strand.
CAAGCCCACCACCCAAACACCACGTGGGCAGCACGTGGTCGATCATCGACGACCAATCGCTGGGCACAGACATGGACGAGTCGTGCGCGCGCGCGTACGCCGGCGAGCGCATCGTGCGCACACGCAGTGCGTTCCTGCGCGCCGTGCTGCGGTACGCTGCGGACTGTGGGCACACGCAGCTGCTGGTGCAGTGTACCAAGTTGAGCGAGGTAGTTCCTTCAAACATTCGTACGCACTTACGCCCTTACATGGGCCCAGAAGATCGATTCGGAAAATTAAAACTTATCAATAATTTCAAAATCGCCCCCTTATCTATAAAATATACACAGGCAACATTATATCTAATATATTAATAGTCTAGATGAATGTAGTAATGAGTTATAACTTATCATAAGAAACAGTATAAGGTTTGGTAAAATCAATTACGGATACTTCAGGCATATGATCTGCTTATGACAATTATTTTTCTGCTTAAACGTCTTTACATAAGCAGTGGATCATGTGCCTGAAGTATCCGTAATAGATTTTTGGAGACCTTATATACTAAAAATCAATATTTTCATAGGTACAGCAATTTCTTTAACAAAATTTCGCAAGTCTCGTAAAAACGTGTACTAACCTAACTATGACTAACTAATACTATTAAAAGTGTTTGTGTTCCAGATCCACGTGAAGTTGCTGCAGCAGTTCCTGCTGTCGTCGTTCGAGCTCGCGCGCGAACTTCAGGTCGTGCCGCGCAACATACACTACGCCGCGCAGATGGAGAGGCAGTTGTACGAGGTACATACACTCGTTTACCCATAGGCGTATATATTATAGACGAGGCATGTTTAGGCAAAAAGTGCCTTCAGTAAAATGGTCCCACTTTTCACATTTTGGGGCCATTTTGACATTTGCAGTCTGGTGAAAACAAGATGGCTGACTTTTTAAGTAAGGTGAAAACCAAGATAGCGTAACTTTTTACTGTATGAAGATTTGTTCTGTCAAATATACGTCATATCCTGAGTTTTGAAATATTTGCGTTTACCTATGCCACAACAAAATAAATTAATGAGGGTGTTTGACATTTTTTTCTGCCGTTAGGGGGCAGACCCATCTTTTATCGTACCAAATTTCATCAACATTGATCCAGTAATTTTGGAGCCAATATTCAGTGCAAACAAACTTTATCTCTTTATATTAGTATAATACGGTATAGTACGGTAGTACGCAGGTGAGAGCGCATTCATTTTTATGTACGTGCGTCTTTGCATGCGTGCGTACTTGCGTGTGCGTCCGAGCGTGTCCTAAGCGTCCTCTCATGACGTCTTACACAAATGTTTTTTATTACAATATTAACAAGAGTAGTTAACGTATTTGCTTATATATATGTACTTATCACCCGCCACTGTCATTACAGATGATAACAGAGAAATTCTCTATGGGCGAGAAGCGGCGCGAACTTCTGCGGCTCGTCGAGGAGGTGCTGCAGGATCTGCGGCCGCAGCTCGACCAGATGGACTGGAGTGTGGACGGTGAGGATGTTTGTTAAGATAAGGAGAGGAACAGAGACAAGTGGAGGCCACATGTGATCGGTTGACGCATGGGTTTCTAGAATTTTTGCTTCGATCATTTATGTGATCTTGTAGAAATACTTGTGTTGTAGTGTGTTCCTTATGACATATATTTTCTTAAATTTGTCATCGAACTTATATAAAAGTAATAAATAAACCAAGCAAGTTACAATATAAATACTTTACTTATTAATGACTTAGTAAAGTATTAATATAATATGATGAATTTAAATACAAAAACCTGTTCAGACATTCATTGTCAAGTCTAAAGAATAAAATGTATCAAGGAGAAACAATGGTGTTACATATCATATAATCCCTGTTTTTGTCGCTGCTTACAACCCGTGCGACTTAACTAAGCACTTCACGCTGTGACGTCATCGCGATGGTATGCTATCGGTCAGTACCGCACGAAGGCGAGTGCCGGGTGCCACGGGGCATGCGGGGCGTTCCAGCGGAGTGTCTAGTAATAAGTCGCACGTGTTGTGTTTTATATCATGCGATAGGGAGAAATGTTCAAATAAGCTATCTAACACAACAGCAGATTATGCAACAGGCCGTAATAATCCTGTTGAATTGGTTTCAGACCTCCCATGCCACCAAGACAAGCGGTTCACTGTATCGACCTCAATATTCTACTCCAGCCGGAGCTCGCTTCCGGACGTCCGATCAGACGGACCGGACCGGACGTCCGACCCGGACCGATCCGACTCCGAGGCGGAGGAGGCGGGGTCGTGTTACGAGTTTGATGATTACGAGATCATAGACTCGGCGGATGAAGGGCTGGGGGTTAGTGAGAGCATGGGCTTTGTGGTAAATACATACAATTGATTAGTGACTACTCATTGCAAAGGCCGAAATCTAGTCCTACTAATATTATAGATGTGAAAGTTTGTGAGGATGGATGGATGGATGGATGGATGGATGGATGGATGTCACTTACACGCAAAAACTACCGGAGGTATTTCGATGAAATTTTGGTATGGTAGTAGTTTAGGCTCTGGATTAAAACATAGGCTACTTTTTATCCCGGAAATGTACAGTGTTTCCGCGGGATACTCGATAGTACATTTACGCGGGCGGAGCCCAAAATAAATTACGGATATTTAATATTTTGGGTTTATGATCTACTGCTTATATATCAAGACGTTTAGGCAGAAAAATAAGAGAATTCGAATAAAATTAATACTATATAAAACTACACTGTTAAGGTATAGGATCACAGTATCTGATTGTAATTATATTATTTCGGCAAAGTCTTTACTTCCTCTTTAAATCGCCTGTTTCTGTGAGGTTAATTACCTCATCACTATTATGTATTTTTTTTTTCGAATTTTTAAATAATTTTCTGCTTAAACGTCTTTACATTAGCAGTAGATCAGTGGTTCTTAAACTATGTGCAGTCACGGACCACTTTCCGAATTTCTGGAATGCCACGGACCCCCTTGGGGGGGGGGGGGGGGGGGGTTTTATCTAACACTTACTAATGCTTAACTTAATATATTAAATTGCTAAAAAGAAATTGCTAATGAGATTGATGATGTTGTTTGGCCTCAATGAGTACTTTAAATTGTGGGATTGTCTTCGATAAGGCAAGGCGCATGTCACCTTTGACATTCAATCGATTGCGATTTTTTGTTTTTATCGACACTAGAGCCGAAAACCCTGCCTCACCAAGATACGTAGTAGCAAAAGGTATCAGAACGGACATAGCTCGTTTGACCAGAAGAGTGTAAGCTTGACTCAAAGAACACCAAAATTCACCAAGACCTTTTGCGTGAAATTCAGCTCTCCACACTTCTTTTGATCTCATGTCAATTAAGTCATCTTTAATCAGTTGTGTTACTTTACTGCAAATTGTTTTCATTAATCTTAGAACGCTGCGGACCCCTGGCACACATATTACGGACCCCTTGGTGGTCCGTGGACCCCATTTTAAGAAACCCTGCAGTAGATAATATTAAGCCCAAATATATTCATATATTTACAGTTTGCAACAAAATTAAATGAAAGGATTTGAATTTTAACAGGCTGTGTAATTGCGTGAAAATATGAGCCTTTACCTGCGGGTGCGTGTGTATAGTTATTAAGATTCAGTTAGTTACATTTTTGTGCAAAAATTGCAAAAAAAAAAGATTTCCATATTGTGTTTATTTATGACTTCCAGCTCAATTCTGAGGCGGGCGCCAGTGTGTTGTCGGTGTGCAGTGGGACCAACGTGTCCAGCAAGCAGGCCTCGCTGGACGTGCAGAGAGCAGGTACAATTTGTTATCAATGAACCTACGTACGAGGAATTCTATTCCTCGTACGTAGGTTGGTGCATATGAACGAGGAGATGTTATTTTATAGCCAGTCCTTACAGATTGCATAGTAAAATAAGTACATGAAGAAACATGCAATATATATGAGTATTGACTTGTTGCAGTGCTATCGAAGCTGAGCCGTATGATAAGTCTGAAGCTGGTTAACTTCGTAGACTGTCTGAAGGAAACGTACTTTGGCACGTTGCAGAGGTACTTATAACGTATTTTTAATATTTATTTCTTCCTCAATATGTATCTAGAAATATTTGAAATGATTGCTTGTCTGTGGAAGATGACTTCATGACAGTTATATACTATCATGACTTTTTTCATAACTGTCAAAGGAGAACTTTCTATGTGTCCTTGTGTACGTGCTGGCTTGCGTGCGTGCGTCTTTGCGTATGCGTCCGAGCGTACAGTCTTGTACAGCGTGCGTGCGCCCGTACGTACTTGCGTCCTAGCGTACGTGCATCTTCGCTTGCGTGCGTCCTTGCAGCTTTATTTATCATTAGTAAATTTAATGTATTCCAGATGTATCGAGAACTTGGAGTGCGTGTCGTCGAGCTCGAGCGGGCGTGCGGCGAGCGGCGCGGTGCGGCAGCTGCTGGCGGCGGTGCGCGCGGTCGACCTCGAGCCCGCCGCCGCCGCCAGCCTGCTGCCGCGACTGTGGGACGCGCTGCGCCGCCTCGTCTACAGGTATGAATTAATGAATAAAATACTTTACTAGCGGCTGCCCGCGGCTCCGCCCGCGTAAATACAGTATTCCTCGGGAACACTGTATTTTTTTGGGATAAAAGTAGCCTATGTTTTAATCCCGAACATAAACTACTAAGACAAACATCCATCCATCCATTCATCGTCACAAACTTTCACATTTATAATATTAGTAGGATTGTGTTTAAAAATGTACACACTTGTGATTTAAATTCTAATTTGACAGTTATATCATGAATACCAAGGAGGGTTTATAGCTATAAAGCGATTTCTTCCAAGCAACCCTTGGCGCGTGGAAATAAAAAGTTAACGCAGTGCAACTCATAAGTGACAAAAACTAGAATTAAACATAAAATCTTACATACTAATAATAAAATATTACGTACTTAATAGCCATAAATAAGCAGAAATAACACTGAATGTTACCTAAATAAATTTACAACTGGTAAAGATACTGCACGGTCTCATAAAAACCGACACAAAGTAATAGCTTTCCGATGCTTAACCCATCCAATGATCCGATTCGATGCAATCCCTAAAGCCATAAATAATGATTATTAGTTTAACACCGCGTCATCATATAATCATATAATAAAAATATTTTTAATAATTTTAAACTAACTACCCCTACTCTTGACTACAGCTTTGTACGGAACCCTAGACCTACGGGTTTGTACGGAACTCTCGGTGCGCGAGTCCGACTCGCACTTGGCCGGTTTTTATTAACCAGTACTTGTTTGCATTCCAGGCTATGCGTACCGTACGAGGAGGCGGGCGCGTGCTGCGTGCTGAGCCCGCAATGGCGGCGCCTCACCGCGTTCGCGACGCTCGACTCGCTCACGCCCGCGCGACTCACGAGACTGATATCCACGCAGGTACTTATTGTGCTTGTATATAATAGCCTCCGTGGTTTAGTGGTTAGAGCATTGGCTCTCGACCCGGAGGTCGTGGGTTCGATTCCTGCATTGGAACAACAAGAAATGTTGTTTCCAAGTTTGGTTAGGACAATGCAGGCTGATCACCTGATTGTCTGACAAGAAAGATGATCCATGCGTCGGAAGGGCATGTAAAAAGTCGGATCTGCGCCTCATCTCTCGTCAGTCCTGTCGGTTATCCGTCCCACTGGATTTCGAGAGTAAAGGAAGAGTGAGTGCTCTGGGGTATTGCGTACACACTTGGGCACTATAAAATTACTCCTGCGTAACTGGCCTGATATTCAATGAAACCGGCCACCGTCACCGAGATCGGTGTGGGAGTTATTATGTGCGCACTGCGCGTACACTCGACCCAGTGGGTCTAGCTGGAACACTTGACAGCGGTGTAAACAATGTCGAATGGTAATTGTATGAAAATCTATCAAAATCATGACAACGCCCATACGAATTTCGATTCGATTATGTTACTTTTGCGTCAAATGTCCTGCTAAGCGCCCTGGTCATGTCAGATACGCAAATAAAAGTATTAAAAATACCAAATTTATGTGTAATTGCATTCCTTTATTGCAAACTAGATGTGGGCCGCGACTTCGTGCGCGCAAAAGCAAATCTCGCATAAATCGTACATTTCTTCGCGTAAAAGAGTATAGACTCCTTTTTATCTTAAGGACATAGAACGTGGTCTAATATGTGCTAAATTTTATCAAAATTGGTCTAGTAGTTTCGAAGCCTATTCAATGTTAACAAACCGACATACTTTTCGTCAAGAATTAGTATAGATGAGTGACATTCAAATTTATAGCACTATCTATCTATGTTCTCTTTCCTTACATTAATTGGATTGGTGTTAGGCATGTAGTTGTGTGTGCGTTGCATACGTTTTGAGCGAGTCCACACGGTGCGTTGCGTCAACGTTGCGTCGACGCAGCGCTGTCGCTCCGTCGTTTTACATACTAAAAACTGTACCGTTCACACGGTGCGCTGTGTCGACGCAACGCCGTGACGACGCACGAACAACGGACAGTATCCCCCGAGACGAAGCGGGAGGGGGGACCGTTACGTTTACGTCGCAACAACGCTGCGTTAACGCAGCACCCGTGGGGCCCGCATGGCGTTAACATGTTTGCGCTGCGTTGACGCAACGCGCCATGTGGACTGGCCCTCATACTTACAGGTTGCGCGATAATTAAAAATCGTTCGGCAAAGTGGAAGGGGTATGCGCAGGATTTAATTCTTACATCTATTTGGTGGAGTGTGGAGTGAGGAGGGCGGGTGTTTGCCGACGGCGACACGTCATTGGTAGATCAGTCGCTCTTCACCTCCCGCGTTGTCTTCACGCGTCTCTTGCCTCTTGCGTACTGTTGCGTACATATAGTTTTATCGTATTATTAACTAGCGACCCGCCCCGGCTTCACACGGGTACAATACTGATACTAATACTACAGAATGTCGCCAACTTCGCAACGGGCCGTACAGCAGAAATCGTAATATTTTAATTTCGCCATAACTTCAAAACCAAACGTCCAATTTTAATCATTCAAAGGCCAAATATTATTTTCTACATAAACTTTATTTAGCGATGAAGTAATTTATTTTGATAAGGATTAATATGATGAGTAAAATAAACGCGTTTAAATGTAGTCCAAACAAATTTCAAGATTTTTTTCTAAATAAAAAAATGGTTGTTGTGCCTCACGCGAGATAGATAGGTATAGTGTGTCGCGGACTTTTTTGTAGATATTTATAAGATCTACAATTAATTAGAACATTATATGGTTCTATCTTTTATAGTTTAGGCAGCGTACGTAAAATAAGTAACTTTTCTGGTTGATTTTTTACACCTTGTGTCTGAAAAATCCAAATATCTTACGGAACCCTATTTTTTTCCAAAATAAAATTTAGCCTATGTTACTCGTGGATAATGTAGCTTTCGAATGGTGAAAGAATTTTTGAAATCGGTCCAGTACTTTTTGAGCCTATTCATTACAAACAAACAAACAAACAAACATACAAACAAAGTTTTCCTCTTTATAATATTAGTATAGATACGTATTGGTGAAAAAAATTAATAAAAATACAACTTTAAACCGTCCACTTCGATATCCCACAGTGAATTATATTGGAAGGAAAATCAAGACTGTTGGATTAATTTCGTTTCAATTTTATTTATTAAATATAATAACTAAAATTTACTTTTGTTTTTAATTTTTCTGAATATACCTACTAGCAAGATAAGTTACGAGCAACCATTAGTGTTATTACTATGTTTAGTTTCTAAGGTTCAAAAATACGAAATAAAAGAATCCTAAAAACACACAAAGACGTTCTGTGCGCGATTGTACACATGTGCCGATTGCCCCCACTTGTTTCGCCGAGCGATCTAAAACCACCGCGCGACCTATACGAACTCATCCGGACAAACTCGAAGAACCATAACGGGTTATCTACATATAAATTTCGACTTTTTGAACCCCCATCATAATATGTCACGCTTTTTAGTATCACTGTACCTGTATATGACCCCCCCCCCCCCCCCCACATCCGCTGTGACGTAATATGTGGATGGACCATTATGTGTACAACGCGGTCTCATTAACTAGACGCATCGCTGGAATGCAAAGCCCTGCCCGCTTCCCACCGCGTTCCCTTAGCTCGCCGGGCAAACGTCTATATGGTCAGCATCTCTGTTACCGATACACGCGTCGATATTTTCGTTAGTTTTCTGTTGCAGTCTGTTTGTTTGTTTCTGTTGTAGTTGCAGAACGCCAAAATGACGTCATCAAGCCCATGCGTCTAGTTAATGTGACCGTGTTATATTGTAATATCTACGGTTACAGATCCTAGAGCGGCTGTCCGCTGCGCACGAGCGCTACCAGGCGGCGCTGTCGGCGCTGGCGGCCGCGCTCACCGCCCGCCTGGACCACACCATGGACGCCAAGTACAACATCCGCCGCAAGTGAGTAGTGTGGCCGCCGGTTATATATGAGCTTTGACCACTGACATCTATTGACGCAAGCAAGTGTATGTACTTCGCGTGTAAAAGAGGAGTAAAAATTACATCCTTCGGCGTCATTTCATCTCGAATGTTCTCGGTGCCAAAAAACATGTTTATGTTTATATAATCACGTCTCTTTCCTGTAGGGGTAAGGGAGACCACTTCTTTCCACTTGCTACGATCCTTACATACTTGTTTCGCTTCGTTCACTTTTATTCTTAGAGCCTATCCACATATTACGTCACGCAAAATTTAGATTTTTTGAACCACTACATAAGAGCATAAGCATGCGTAAAGCGAGCACTCACGCATTTGTTTGCAGGTTGTCGGTATTTTTTCGTGGGATATTGCTAAAAATTATAACATTAATTAACTGGTATTATATGGATTTCCGCAATGTAACTCCAGATTCTATTCACTTTTCAAACAAAGAATCATCAAAATCGGTTTACCTAGACAAAAGTTCTGAGGTACAAAACATCAGAAAACGAGTCGAATTGAGAACTCCTTTAAAAAATATAAACAAACATTTAGAGGCTTGCAACCTAAAACTGAAAAAAACAGTTTCGGCACTTCGTCATGAATTTGAATAACAAATATGTATTTGACATTCTCAGATAGAACTCTTAGATCTCATAAACTCGATTGTATGCAGGTTTAATTTATTTTCATTAATGTTGCTCAAATAACTGTAATAATATGATAGACAGTATTTAAAATGTTTTGGGATTTCATTACAGAGTAGCACCGCTGTTCGCGCGCCTGTGTTTGGAAAGCACGTCTATGTGCGATCTCCTCAAATACGGGAATCCAGATCTGGGTCGAGAGATAGGTAAATGCAACGTTTCTATATTTACGTCAATCACGATTGTTGCCCTCTCTTTCACGTGTCAAAGTTGTACCTTTATACATCTGACAATTGCTATCTTATCAAAAAAATAGAATAATATTTACACTGTCTAAAAGCATGTTAGTAACTGATTCTACCAATTTATTTTCTTGTCTGTTACATGATTTTTGTATAAATATATAAATAAAATTACTGTGTTTGGCAGAAAAAGCGCTTGACAACGCTTGCTAGCGCTGAGAGAAAAAAATACAGTTGACGGCCAGGACACGTTTACTAACTTCAATAGCGCTAACACCTCCCGCTATTTTGCTTTGCGATAGCCGATTTACCGTTAGCGATCGCCATTTTGCTTACGAGCGCATCCGAGCGTTTTTTTCCGCCAAACACAGCCAATGTATTGTAACTGTGCGCACGCGCAGGCCGCGGGCAGTACGGCGTGGTGTACGCGGTGCGGGGGGCGTGGGGGGGCCACGCGCCCGCCGCGGTCAAGTCCGTGCGGCCGCCCGACGACCGCGCCTACCGCGACCTCGCCATGGAGTTCTTCTACACCAGGTTCGTATTAATTATGATGATAAATGTCCGGAGAGGGAATGTCAATGGAAGAGAATTTATAGAATGTATGATACAAGTGTGTATAAATATGGCAATAGTGGCGAATATTAAAACGGAAGCTAAAATATATACTTTAGTAGACGTCACCCGCGAGGCCGCGACATCGTGCGCGCAAAAGGTAATTTCTCGGAAACCGTACATTTTGCTGCGATAAAATATACCCATGTCCTTCCCCGTGGTCTAATCTATATAAAAAATAGTTAGATTAAAAATAAATAGCTAAATTTCATCAAAATCGGTCCAGTAGTTTTGAAGCCTATTCAATGGAAACAAACTTTTTCTCTTTAAAATATTAGGATAGATTACAATAAGAATAAATTTATTTTGAAATACACGATGATGAAGGTCAATGCTATCGTGCGAGCAGGACAGCGGCGTTAATTATTCACATACAGACCATACAGTCTTACAAGGACTTTTGGCACTTTTATGATATTGGCATTGATAGCATCTAAAAACAATACGAAATACGAATAGTGTCAAACTACAAAACTTTATTAGCTCTAAGTACTAAGTAGGTAAAATATAAAAAACATTGACAGGACAAACTTGTTCAGGCGCTTGCTAAACATTAAATAATTGAAACTTTACAAGATGGCGGCTGATTCTTATTTCAAACACGTGCCATAAGATCCTTGTAGGACCATACGAAACGGCAAATTACTGACATTCTACGTATTTAGGGACTTTACTAACACCTTCCTCCCCTCTAGGAGCATTCCCGCGCATCCCCGCATAGTCCAGCTGCTCGGCTCGGTGGTGCAGCGCAGCGGCGGCGCGTGCGTGCTGCTCGTGTCTCGGCGGTACGCGCGCGACCTGCACGCGGCGGTCGCGGCCGGTCTGCCGCTGGCGGGCCGCATGGCCGTCGCTGCGGATATCGTGGAGGGTGAGTCGCACGGACCCAAACATTACGAAACTTAGACTCTGTCCAGAAAGTGCGTAAGCCTGCGTAAACCTACGCACGTAGAGATTCTTATCTTATCGTTTCTTTTTTACGAAATTTTGTACGATACGCGCATAGCTAAAATAATACGCACGTAGCTTCTGGACGCAATGTATGGGTCCCTAGTACCTCGACTACGTGCGTAGACCTTACGTGCGTAAGAATACGCAGTTTCTGGACATAGTCTTAAGATAAGCGTACGTACATTTGACAGAAAAAATCTTCATACAAGAAAAATCCATCTTGATATACCGACCGATTATACTGCGGAAAACAAATGTCAAAATGGAAAGATGACAGGTGTCATACCTCAAGTCAAAGAGTTAAATGTAAAATCTACAAGTGAAGAAAATTCAGATGTATAAAACATTCTAGCCGGCATTTCACTCGTGGCGGAAATCAATGCGAATGCCTACAGAATTGTTAAACGTGCGAATAACCTTAACGCTGTGAACTACGATTCATACTTCATTAACGGATGCGCGAGGCGCGCGGGAGTAGACGTGTAGGGCTATAGGTGCGGGCGGCGGAGACGCGAGCAATCTATACAGATAAATAAAAGTGTCTGTTTGTAACTTCAAATTAACAGCTTTTCACATAATGCATCTGAAAGTATATTCGGTACTTACAATAAAATACCATTTTTTTTTAATTTTTGTCTGTCCGTCTGTCTGTCTGTCTGTTTGTTCCGGCTAATCTCTGAAACGGCTGGACCGATTTTCACGGGACTTTCACTAGCAGATAGCTGATGTTATAAGGTCTAACATAGGCTACTTTTATTTAAGGGTTCCGTTTAAAAAAATAGGGTTCCGCCTCCGTCAGTTCTGCGCAAACGAAGTTGCGGGCATCAGCTAGTCAGAAATAAAAGTTACTTGTTAATAAATAGACAAACTTATTTGTAAAAGAAAAATTTGTTTCTGTTCACGCGATTTAAAAATTATAAGCAAACGAAAAATATCGCAAAACGATTTTGGCTATGAAAAATATACGACGGACTATCGCGATGACGTCACTCCGACCGTATTACGCTCGACCGTATTGCAAGTTAAAACTGTTTGTATCTTCGTTATTTTTTAAGATGTAAAGAAATGGGTTTTAGATTGTTTATCACGATGATAATATCTAGTATTGATTGCGCGAAAGAAGTGTTACTAGAATAGCTTATACATTTAATAATTCCAGGCATCCGCTACCTCCACTCGCTCGGTCTTATCCACCGCGACATCAAGCTCAAGAACGTGCTGCTGGACAGTTCGGGCCGGGCGGCGCTGGCGGACCTGGGTTTCTGCGCGCTCGGGCCGCTGCTGGGCGGGTCCGTGGTGGGCACGCCCGTGCACATGGCGCCCGAGCTGCTGGCCGGCGAGTACGACACGGCGGTGGATGTGTACGCGTTCGCCGTGCTGTTCTGGTGAGTGGACGTGCTGCTGGACAGCTCGGGCCCAGCTCGGGCTGGGGTTCTGCGCGCTCAGGCCGCTGCTGGGCGCTAACGCCATCTTGGGAAAACCTTTGTCCTCTTGTGGCGTGGGGTTTCTATAACTCCATTACTATCGGCTTCACTTAATATCACCTGCCTTTTGAAGACCCCTATCCAAATCCCTACCTACTACACAGGCTAGGGCTTCCCTATGAAGGAGTGTCTTTGCCACTCCTGCCCAAGTGTAAAACGAGAGGATCTAATGAAAAAGCTGAACGCACATAATATGTCAGGCTTGTACGGTGCTGAAATATGTGCGTTAAACTATCAAATCAAATCAAATTACTATAAACTATAATTGACTTTATTTCCAAGCATACTTTGTAACGGGCTTAGCATATTATACTAAAGACAAGCTTTAGCCAAAAAAATAATCATAACAAGTAAAAACTACTGCCGTCTGCTGAAAACCGATCGAACAACGATGTCTGCAACCGAAATACTCGTCATACGTGTATTATCGTTGGCCGGGATGGCATCCATAACATACTTTAATTTTAAGATACTTAAAATAAATTATTATTATAATTTTAAATACCTTTGTTGGGACATACTTACGTACTTACTTATTTCATAGAATGCTGACTTTGTAATCTTGGTGAGGCGACGTCAGGGGTGGTCGACTGTGTATGAATGACCTTGGACCAAAAAGGGGGCAGTTCGGTGCGACAAGAATGGTTATATTTCAATATATCGCTCTCTGTCTTACATGGTTAATATTACATAAAAGTTACTTTAAAACCACAACAGATGACACTATCCCGCTTCTAGATCGCGCTATCGAAAACATTAGACGTATGTATATAAGGGCTCACGAACATTTTGTAACGTAGTAGTTATGATTTGTGCGTGGAGGTGGTTGCTCGGTTTTGTTGGAATGTAAAATTTAACTCTAAAGAGAAATTTAACGTTAACTTAAACTTTAATTACGTATCTTAAATTTCCCGCCATATTCATATAATCAAATATATAGTCCTCCTTTGTTGGAAGACGGTTAAAAGTTTGAGGGGGCAGCTCACTAGAGGCGCTATTTGGTCCCAATTTTTTTGTATGAAGTCGACCTTCTTCTCCGCGAGTAATAGTGTTCTGTAGGCGACGTGGTGTCTGACCACAGCTCGCCAGTTGCGTACTTGCAGGGCAGTAGGGAATACGTGAACACGAATTGTAATTCAGTCAGTGAATATAGTCAGTATAGAGATTCAAATGTTTTCTTTCCCTGTGTGCATTTACAGGTGGACAGTTGACTAGTGCCGGAACTCGAGGTTAAGTATCACGGTCCATTAACCCCAAAGTAACAATCTCCAAACCTTTAAATATTTAATACAAAGAATTTAATATTGTGCTTCTTTTACCTGTAATAATATATCTCGCCCCGTCTTTTTTACTCGTTTTTCCCAATGGGGCACTCGAAGTAAGACGTTTTTAGCCTCATGCTTTGTTCCTGTGGTTACAGGTAATGTGTTAAAATCCCGCAGGGTGAGGTGGGAAGTCCAGTAAAGTAGACTTAAGACGTGACCATCCTTTATTAGGTTTAACTACAGAATAATCTTATAGACTAAAACAGAACTTAAAGGTAAAAATACATTTTAGCTTACTCTACATATTAATACGATACTAACATTATAAAGGAACATACATACATTACTTATACAAAGGAATTGTGTAGGAATCAAAATTTGTCCTATTCTCCGTAAAATAATTAATTGGTCTTTTGGTATTATGCCTTTTATTATTCTGGTAATAAGCTCTATTTTGCGAGCTCCGACCGCGATTTTGTTGAACAAAACTTCCACGATTATATGACGAATGCGGTCTATTATTATCATAAACTGAATAATTTCTAGAGCTATTTTTATTTAAGTTAAAATTAATATTACTTGTGTTAGGTCTAGAAAAATAATTTTGGGAACGATTATGAAAACGATTATAATTATTTCTACCTCTATACAAAGTATAATTTCTAGACTGCGAGTAGGAGGCAATGTGTTCAGGTCGCGAGCTAGTCTCGTCCTCAGCTGCACGTATAGCGTCTTTCAACTGAGTAAAATTTCGGGCTGTTATTATAGTACCTAAACGCTGACTTTGTAAACCTTCCGCAAAACGCTTTATAGCATTTTTCTCGTTTACTGGCCGTAGTACCTTGTACGAATCGGGATCATCGTTAGCTTGCGAAATAGTAAGATCTACAAAAAGTCGTTCAATCTCGCTACCAAAATCTTTGATTGACTTACTTCCTTGTCTAGCACTTTGCAATTGAGCTTGTAAAGAAGTATCCGATTTAATAGTCAATAAACTAGTACGCATATCTTTCAGTAAAGAATTTATATCAGCATATTCCGTTTTTAATCTCATTTTAGCGCTATCAGAAATCCGTGTTTTTAGTACAAATTTTATTAACAACTGCTTACCATCACTAGCAACCATCGAACTGTATAATTCTATGGCATCAATAAGATCTCGACTCTCGAGTGACAGATTCGTCACCATTCATTTTCGGCAATAGGCTTACCGCCGTTTTCAAACAAAAATGTTCCGACATTTTGTCAGGTATTTTATAACTTATAATCTTACAATAAACTTTTCTTATATTAATGCAAATATCTAAAATTTCTTTAGAGACAGACGCAGGAAAAGATTGTACAAACTCTTCAAATTTAGTATTAAGCAAATTAGCTTCATTTAATTTTAATTCATAATTTGGTCCCGTACGTCTATTTTGTCCTAATTTGCAAACATATTCCTTAATTTCATTTAATCTATTGTATATTTCTAATAATTTCTGCTCCATTTACATAAAAAATAAATAAAAAAATTAGACTATGTATTCATAATCATTAAATTTAAAATACTATCATTCTAATAAAAAATAACCCATTAATATATTTTGTTAAAGCTTAACCTTACATAGAAATAAACATTTTATTTATTACTTATTTTTTAGTAATATTCACCCATAAAAAAATCTAAATATTATAAACATAATTATTATATTTGTCGCGGAACCCTAATGCACATTGTTCGTAGTTTCCTTAGACTTGGAAACTCATATTTCGCTGACGCGACGTTATAGCGCTCCGAGCGAGGTCATGCGCACATTTTATGAACACTTTTAATACTAAAGTTTTAACTACTCATCATCATCAACACGGCACTAACCACTCACTTGATTATTGAAGCTGTAGACTACACTGATGAATCCGCGGAGAAGGCCGGGTTTTGGGCTCCTTGTACCAACCGACGGACTGTCTGCTTCCTCATCTCCTCGCGCATCCAGCTGCGATGGCATTTGCGGTACAAATATATACCGGTAACAAAAAATGCCAAAAATATAAGTCCCAGGAGGGTGCTCATAACCACGTTGTTTAACTTCAAGGTCTCGTGGACCTGTTCCAACTGTGAATTATTGTTTCCTCCAGAAGCGGTTTGGGATATGATGACCTCCTCTTTGCTCTGGGTTTTGCCCATTTCGTCTTTGATGAAGGTTTATAAATGATACGGCTCACCTAGCTGGATCTGAAGCTCGTAGATTAGGCAGCGGCACTCACGATGCGTAGCAGGTAGCAGGGCAGGTAGCTCGTAGGCAGCGTCGGCAGGGTCAGACAAAGCCATGAGGTGGCAGGGTCGCCATGAGGTGGGAAGTCCAGTAAAGTAGACTTAAGACGTGACCATCCTTTATTAGGTTTAACTACAGAATAATCTTATAGACTAAAACAGAACTTAAAGGTAAAAATACATTTTAGCTTACTCTACATATTAATACGATACTAACATTATAAAGGAACATACATACATTACTTATACAAAGGAACTTACACACTACAAGGGTTTCCTAGTAATATGACCAAAATGTTACAGGTACCTGTGCGCGGGGACGGTGCGGCTGCCGGCGGCGTTCGAGACCTTCCAGAACAAGCAGCAGCTGTGGACCAAGGTCAAGCGAGGTAATATAACCTTACACCACGGCCTCTTACAAAACCGGCGCGTAATAAAACTCGCGTAATATTAATTAAAAAGCCGCGTACAAAAAGTAACCTTATAAAACCCCTTGGCTTATTCCAGGCCTCCGACCAGAGCGGTTACCCCACTTCACGGACGACATGTGGGACATTATGACGTCATGCTGGGCGCCCGACCCCGCCGCGCGCGCGTTGCTAGGCGACGTGCAGCCGAGGATCGAGGGGGTGCTGCGGTGGGCGCGCGAGCTCCCTCCAGGGGAGCAGAGACAGGGGGAACTCGGGGGGACCAACGATGCGAGCTGGTTATCCGGCGTGTCGGACTCTGATGTGTGTTAAGGTGTTAATGGCATAACTTAGAACGATAGTGAACTCTGATAGAATGTGATAAGGTACACTTTAGCTTGACACGGCAAGGGGATTCTGAGGAAAGCCTGATGACCCCCCGAGAGAGGGGACGTCGGAGGGACAGAAGAAGATAACACGTTCTGGCTGTCCAGCGTGTCGGACTGACGTCCAGTATTAAGAAGGTATAATAAAATTGTCGGACGATAAGGAACTCTGATAGAATGTGATAAGGTTTATATTGGCATAATGAACATGTTTTGGCTGTCCGTCGGACGATAATGAACCGTAATCTTATGTGATAAGGTATACTTTAGATTAACACGGCGCCTAAAATTGTATGATTAGTGAAAATGAACTGTGATGTAATATGAGAAAGTTTACATTGGCTTAACACAGCGTCTTATATTGTAGTTGAATGAAAATAAACTTTAAAGTAATGCGATAAGTTCTATAATAGCTTGACAGCGCGATCTGTAACAGTACTGTTATGAGTGTGTTCAGAGGAAATTGCATCTCATCCTAACATTATAAGGTCTGAATTGGAATAATACAGGGGCTCAAAGCAAATTATTGTTGTAAGAAATTTTATAATTTAAATTATAACATTATTTTTTGAATGTGTAATAGATAGTGGAGCTAGTGGCAATTTAGGTATGTGTATGGTTCATCGTCCTTGGCACTAAGACGTAATGTAGTCTGCCAGATCTGTTACTATGTAACCTAGAGAAAAATAGTGGCGATTAAGGTAGCTCTGATTAAAAAAAATAACATGTTCGAAATTAAAGAAAAGAAAAAAAACATTCAAAAGTTATATTTTTGTTTCTGCCATCTATTATATCTTATTGAATGCAGTTTAAATACCCCATGAAACATAAAAATAAGTATTATTTGCAGATTACATTACGTTTTAGTATCAACGGCGATGAAATCATATACCCAAAATGATACCAGCTCGATAAAACTATTGTGACAGTAGCAATATTTAAGTTCTTTATTTAACAGAACGCTATGAACTATTTCACGCTGTTATTTCTCCTGGGGGCCGATTCGCGTAATTGTTTTTGGTAAAATCTCGTTTAGGTTAGCTCTGTCTCACTCACGCATGCGTCAAATCGTTCGCGTGCGAGTGCGGCAGCCAACCGAACCGAAATGTTAGGGTGGGTTTAGACCAAAAGAACATAGAGCAAGAACTACACAAGAACATTCTTTTGTATTCGTTTAATGTAAACGATAATTCGTTAAGACATAGTTCACATCATTTACACTAAACATTCCGAACAAGAACAATAAGAACAAGAATTTTTGCTCTTTATATGAGAATCATTTAGACCAAATGAGCGAATGCTCATTGCTCATTTGCCAACGATAAGTAGTACTGTTCACACTACACTATGTCTGAATGTGATATTGTGATTTCAAGTGCTGCATTTATTGGTATTACGCAATTAATGAAAAAGAAAAGAAGTAAGAGACGTTGGTGGGTGACGATTGCTGTTGCAATTTGCCTCCAGGCATCTTCCGTGTGCAGTTTATTTTTATAATGTTCATAAAACATAAGTTGGATCCCATAAACACCTTATGGTACCTACTTTTGTTTTGGTAATTTTTCGTTGCTCCAATCCATATTTACGAATAAACCAAAAATAAGCGGCCAAAATGTACAAAAATTCAAGAACACTAGAATCCCTTTGAAGAGACCGCCTCAAGTAGCGAGCACGTCCGAACACGAAAGAATGCTCTAAGCAACTGTTTGTGCGCTCTTGCGTCGGTTATACCAAACGAGCGAGTGTTCTTAGAGCATTCTACCAAATTACCGGCGAACACGTGGCGAATTCACTAGAACAACGAAAGAATGCCCGTTGTTTGTTTACATCAAAAGAGCTTTACTAGAATGAGCATTCGCTCGCTTGGTCTAAACCCACCTTTATAAAAAACGTGATGCAAAAACTGAGTATACTTTTATGATAATTGTGCGAACGGAGAAGTATGAAATTTGGCACAGTTAAAATTTCTGTGGAGGAAGGTGTGCAGAAAGTTAGTATATATTTTTTAAATAATGTTTAGAAATACATAAAATTAATAAAAATAAAGTCACACATCTTACTCACGCCAGCATGCATTTGTATAGTACCTGGTGTTGGTTTGACACGATTGTCAATCTTTCTTTCACATTCCGTAAACAACATTTGCATATATTTTATATCACTAGCTATGGTCGAATTTAAAACACAGTGCGACCTCTAGTCAAAAATAATAACGCGAATCAGGCTTCTTGATGTTTCATTCCCTGCTAACTTTGTAGTATGTCTTATAACCTATGATTTTTATAAGACTACCCAAGAGGCAGTGAAGCCACAATTTTTTTTCGACTGTATTTGACGCTTAAATATCTGTGATGCTTTTTTTTCTAAATTTTGTCTTTTTCCTTGTTATTTGTTTTTTTTAAGCTAATTAAGGCAAATGTTACATCAGACGAGCATACAGTACCAGTGGAAGGCATCGGGAATTTTGTGTTCAAAAGTTACTGAAATTTTTCGTTTCACGCACGTACGAAAATAAAAAAATAAAAATAAATGTTACGTTGTAAATGTTATTATATTTATATACAATAATTAATCTAAAAATAAGAAGAAATAAAAATATCAGTCCAGTTATTTATATTCTATTAAAAGCTTTGAAAAATAAAATTTCATAAATGTTTTTCACGGCGAAACGGAACGTGAAAACTCAAAGGGATTGGCACTAGCCAACCCCTTTGAGTTTTGACGTTCCGTGTCGCTGGAATTGTTAAATTGAAATCGATATAATTTAACAATTCCAATACGTACTCGTTTGTGTTTGATGGCAATTTCATATTATTCATATAGGTATCATAATATTTCGTATTTTTGACGTAAGATAGCTGGAATATCGCGTATGAAATGCCATTAGGGGCGCTTGTGCAGCCTAAGGTCTCCGAAGTTACTTATACGCGAGTTTATTTGTATTAATGTTTCGAATTTTGGTAAATATAAGTTACGAAGTGCGGAAGAAATCACGGGACTGCGCAATACTGTGACATTGCCGCAATGTGACATTCACTCGGTTCTATTGTATCATATACGATTTTAATCTCAATTTTTGTTTTGGCGCCCGTAATATCGAACTTTCAAAGCGATACTTTAGGACCTAGGCGCCACCTGGTGAGGCAAAAACCATAGTCTTCATTGCTACGTCAAAATTATGCCGCATGAGCTTAATATCGATGTCCGGGGTAGCTCGCCTAACTTCTCCACTGGTTATATTCCTTGGTGTATTTTACCCTATACATGACACACGCATTCATTTTTGTGTGAGTTAAATAGAGTATTCATGTTTTTAAACTTGCTGACGTTTTTACCGCCCGATTGTATGTAATACGGAAAAGCGAAAACGAAAATGGAACTAATTTCATACATTAGGTTGGTAAAGCAGTATTTGGTTGATGATTAATATCGTGATGAAAGGAAAAACCCCATAATAATTATTTTTCGTGTGTTCAACTTTTGCATCCTCGCTGTTATATTAGCATTGTTATTTTTATACGTATATTTAAATAAAGTATTTAAATAAGTATATTTTGTTTAATTTGTTTTTAAATGCAATTTTTAAAAGTGCAATATCAATGATTTCAAAACTCAAGTACATTACGTACATTTGACCTATGGAGGGTAGAGGAAAGGAGAACTATGTCTATACATGAAAAATGTCCGTAAGCGGAAAATAACAGTTCCAAAACTGGCCATAATGGCGCTAGAGTCATAAGAGGGTATGATATGAAGTTTGCAATAAGAGATGGAGTGAAGTTGAGAGTTTATTATTGGATAGTTATTTAACTCGGCTTACTTCACTCTATCTCTTCTGACTCTAGCGCCACTATGCCCAGTTTTGGAACTGTTATTTGACTACATTTGTCGGACACTTTTTAGCTTCTCAGCCTTAGAGAGATAGTTCTCCTTTTCTCTAACCTCCATAACTTGACAGAACTAATCATACAATAAAAAGTTACGCCATCTTGGTTTTCACCATACTTCAAATGTCAGCTACCTATCTTGGTTTCACCCAAGTTTCCCCACACTTCAAATGTCAAAATGGCCCAAAAAAATCTCAAAAGTGGGGCCGTTTAACTGGAGACACCTTGCTTCAACATGCCTCGTTTAAAATACATACGTCTATGTGTAACGAACAATATCGACAAAATTCCTGCTCGACCAGTTCCTAAACATTTTGCCTTCCACTTGTACCCAAAATATTTAAGCACAAAGGAAGTGATTGGGAAAAGACATTGAATGGCAGTCCGTATTTACACTTGAGTAGAGCCGTTTTACGTTGACTACGTCGCACAGGGTTTATAAATCCAAAAAATTACATGTATTTTTTTTATTACAGAATCTTAAAGATTAGATCGAAATAAAAGTAGAATTCCTATTCCAATTAGGGATGAGACGTATTTACGTTACCAGGTTTTAATACCAGGTTTTCACTTCAAAGTACGGCGCCCTGGTACGCGCAGAAAATACTTGCAAGTATAAAAGTACGTGCTTAGGCGAGAACTTGAAACACAAAACATGAAAATACCTTCATAGGAAAACAATCTACATCGTAATATGAATAAGACACACAATCGCATTTATGAGAAAAAATACTTCATGCTTTAAAGTATTTTTATTTATTCCTTATTCCCCATAAGATACAGATTGAATTCCTATGCAAGTATTTTCAGGGCGCCTTGCGGTAGGGTTGTTGAAAAAATATCGATATTTTGTGTTCGATATATCGATATTTTTAGCCGATATTTTTTGATCCGATATATCAATACATCGATACAAAAAAACAAATATCGAAATTCGTATCAAAATAGATATTTTTTTATTTATCATCTCATGACGATCTAACTAAATTCGCTAGAATTCAAAGCCAAAAATATAGAAAAAAAAAGTTATTGTTGTGCAGAATTCCATTAATCTAATCTGGTAGTGAGTGCGTAACTAACTGCCCTGTCGGCATGGATCTAGTAACTATGGAATGAAGACTCCGAATTTTGTAATTGCTAAAAAGAACTGTATTACCTTGGTAATAGAGTGTATTTCACAATGCACGTATCATAGAGTCAAATCCGAGCCGAGCGAGATAGCCAGAAGGAGGCCGTGTGTCTCGTTCTTGCATGTTGCCAACCAGAAAAATGTTGGTATTTATTAAAAGTAACTTGAAAAATCTTAGATAAAACGAGTGTACTTTATTATTATTTTAACAAAACAAAAATGTTAGAAATAGTCATTTAATACTAAATAAAAATGCAGTTTACATTAAATCCTTTTCCTTCTTTTTTTATTAGATGGTATTATTCGCAAGACAATAGATACGCCATTACACATATTTTATGCTGAACACCGGGTAATATTAAAATTGAAAATAGTTTTTATTTCTTACTTCATGTATCTCCGTAACTATGTTTTTATTATTTATTTGATGATTTAACAGTCAAAATGGTGAAAAAATGTTGTATATATTCTTGTCGAGTCAAAGTTATGCTGGTTGCAATATTTCGTTTATTAGTAACATTAGTAAGTTAAATATTGTAATGTTAGTCTAGTTATTCTAGTATAAAAGTGTTAACATTAAAGCAACTGACGTTATTAAGAGTTATAACAGCTATTATACTAAGTTTTGTTATAAACTAGTCAGTAGCGACTCGCCTAGAATCGTAGTAAGTACTGAGAAAAAACGTGTGTAGTCGAGTATGATAATATTATAGGTACAGTTTTTATAGATTTCTCAACAATGAAGAAATGCGACAAAAATGGCTCAATAGTGTTTAAGTAAGGCAGAGAATTACATAAAAATCTGTTGCAAATTGGTCGAAAAATTTGACCGATACATCGATATATCGATATTTTTTTCGCGATATATCGAGACCGATATAGATATTTTTTCAAATATCGATGTATCGATATATCGATATTTTCTTTCATTTTCGACATCCCTACCTTGCGGGGCTCGGTGCGTTTGCGAGTTGCAACTTGCTACGCCCGGCGCCCGAGAAGCGGGTTGCCACTCGCCATGCCCGCCCCGTAACAAATACTTGCAAGTATTTTAATACCTGGTTTTCGACCCTGGTATTTTACGTACTCGTACTTGGAAGCCCTGGTATTGAATTTTGCAAGTATATCCCATCCCTAATTCCAATTACTAGAATCCAGTGTGTCTAAATTCTGAGGTATGAGCCGCAGTGCCAAGGGCTGGTTCTAATTCATAGGGTAGCCCTAGCCTGTGTAAAAGGGATTTTGATCTTCAAAAGGTACGTGGTAAGTGAAGCCGATACGAATGGAGTTATAGGAACCCCACGCCACTGATACCCGATGAAGCGTTGAAAATCCGTATTTTTAACACGCTTATATATTAACTTCACCTGTATGTAAGCTTGTTTGCTTGCTTGTATGTAACTATCAATACAATGCGTCGCCAAGCAACCGTTTGAAGTTATTCCACGCGTTACACCCCACACGTGCTGTGAGTTGTGACTTGTGCTCGTGTTGTGCCACACGCCAACTCTTTCCTAATTATATGCTTTATTAAATGGACCTCTATCTTACAACAGTCTAGTATCTACACCTAAATTGCCTTTTACATCAATTATGAATGTATAAAATAATTATAAAGTTGAAAATAAATATAGTTTAAAAAAACTAAAAAAACACGCTTTTAAAGAATATCGGACTAAAGAGTTGAAAATAATTTTAAAAATAAACTTAAAACAGTAGTATATAAAAAATACTAGTATAATTGAGGGAAAAGCGTGGGTCGCTCGATATACGAAAATTATGGCCTAAAGCGCCCCACGCTTTTCCCTCAATTATACTAGTATTTTTTATATAGGTACTACTGTTTTAAGTTTATTTTTAAAATTATTTTCAACTCTTTAGTCCGATATTCTTCAAAAGCGTGTTTTTTTAGTTTTTTTAAACTATATTTATTTACAGCCCGATTTCAGAAAAACAAGTACTTCATATTAGTATATTATGTAGTCAGTAATAGAATTACGAAAAATCCTCAAATTACCCACATTAGTCCTTAAATCGCCACTCGAATCAAATTTAATGTAAAGAAAACACCGTCCGTCCGTCAGTTCGGCTTTCATATAAATCCTTAAGAACCTATTACATCACGATATTCTATCCTCAACTCTATTAACAAAAGGTTAAGGTTGGTTTTACTTCGGCTGAGAAAAGCTTCAGAGATAAAATTAGCATAAAATTCGTTTATTGAAGGCGAGTGACTGGCTTGAGTCGTGTTAAATTGTTCGGCACTAACTGTTATATAAATATTGCCCGTTATAACTCAATTGTGACGTCACGGGACATTATAATTATATAACATAGGCTCTCAAATTTGCGTCGTCGGTTTATAATTTTTGATTTTTGATTATGGAAGTTTCACAAATCACAAACATATTACATTCATCCATCCTCAAAAACTTTCTCATTAATTTTAGCACTAGGATCAAAGATTTCAAAACTAAAGAAAGGCTATGACTATGACATAGGTAGATACCACAGAATAGGTACAGAACATGCAGAATGAGTGTTCGATTACATATTTTGTATGCAGCGCACTGTGTCCACCACCATGGTACGTTAGTAATATATATTCTTTGACCATGGTGAAATACCGCCACGCCTGCCCCCTTTTTTTAATCTTTACTCTTTACACTACAAAAAATTCGTTGTTATATTACGACAATTTGGTATTTAATAAAAATTAATTGAAGTTAGGTAAAATATTCCGTTATTCTGTGGCAACATATTATGTGCCTGTAACGCTCCAATTTGGAGTACTTAGTTGTGACGGCCTCACTTTCAAGCGTGTTGACGGCTTCTGGATGATTTCTGTATTCTGTGGTATGTACTTACATGATGTCATGGGATACTCATGGGATACTCATCCCAACTTACCTGTCCGGTAGTTGTGGTATAGTATACGGGTACGCGACCCCGGCTTCCCTAGCTATTACTGTCCTATCCCTTACCCTCCTGGGCGGTAATATCCTACATTTCCTATTTCCCACTCTAACTTACCAATCTTCCTTTCCACATCACCTATCCTTCCATTTTCCTATTCCTATCCTCTCCGCAAATCCGTGGGAACGCAATGGATAATTATAAAAATAATTTAATTATCCAAAATGGCGGCGATGTGGTTCGCCACCCATCACGTCTCGTTCTCGCGGAGGCGAAAAGTGGCCCATGGAGAGCCGCTTCGCTACGTTGAATGTAAGCGGAGGAATGGATGGTAAGAATGAAAGTGGATGAAGCGAAACAATTATGTAAGGATCGTAGCAAGTGGAAAGAAGTGGTCTCTGCCTACCCCTATGGGAAAGAGGCGGTCTCTGCCTACCCCTACGGGAAAGAGGCGTGATTATATGTATATGATTATATGTATGTACTTACATTTAAAGGAACAAATTTTCTTACAAGAAAAAGTTACGCCATCTTGATTTCCAAATGGCCCCAAACAACCCAAAAAGTGGGGCCATTAAAGTGGGGACAGTTTTTGCCTCGACGTGTCTCGTCTATGTGTCTATGACTAGATTGTTAAAACCATAGTAACTATTAAGTAACTAGCTGATGCCCGCGGCTCCGCACGCGTAAGTACAGTAACCCACGGGAACCGTATAATTATGTCCCGCGATAAAAAGTAGCCTATGTCCTTTCCCGTGGTCTACTTTATATCTGTGCCAAATTTCATGGTAATCGGTTTAGTAGTTTTTACATGAAACTGTATATAAAGTATCTCACTGGAACCGTACATTTCCCCGCGATAAAAAGTATCCTATGTCCTTTCTCACTCTAGACCCGCTATCCCCAACCCGCGGCCCGCCGGGCCTTTATCTGCGGCCCGCGTGAAATTTGTAACCGCGTTAGATAAAGTTGTAAAAAAGCGTTCACAATTCCAAAAACTGAGTGAGACTGAGTGAACATAATTATTATAATACATATTTGTTATTTTATTTTAGTTTGTGTCGTTATCTCATCTTAAATGTTTAGTTTCACTCTTTAAACTACCTTGTGTTTTTCTATTATTAAATCGTTAAATTTAAACAACATATTTTTTTGCCCCTAAAAAATGTTGATTGCGGCCCGCGACACCAGGAGTACAACGGGTTTTTGGCCCGCGTAAAAAAAAGGTTGGGGACCACTGCTCCAGACTATCTGTGTACCAAATTTCATTTAAATCGGTTCAGTAGTTTTGGCGTGAAAGACGGACAAAGCCGTGGTAGAGCCATGCTTCGGCACGAATGGGCCGGCTCGACCGGAGAAATACCACGGGCTCACAGAAAACCGGCGTGAAACAGCGTTTGCGCTGTGTTTCGCCGAGTGAGTGAGTTTACCGGAGGCCCAATCCCCTACCCTATTCCCTTCCCTACCCTCCCCTATTACCCTATTCCCTCTTAAAAGGCCGGCAACGCACTTGCAGCTCTTCTGATGCTGCGAGTGTCCATGGGCGACGGAAGTTGCTTTCCATCAGGTGACCCGTTTGCTCGTTTGCCCCCATATTTCATAAAAAAAAAAACACACTTTCCCATTTATATTATTAGTATGGATATGTGGTTTAAAGTTTAAACCGTGTAGGATTGACATTATTGTGTTCCTACTCTACACAATAAAAACAGAAAACCAAGTGCGAGTCGGCCTCGCTCCGAAAGAGTTTCGTGGATCCGACTATTAAAAGTACCAATATTTTACATGTTTACTTATTTCGTTATTTTTGTACGAAGTTTTACAAGATAGCGGATTTTACGAGATAGGCCGCCTCTACAACTCCAGAAGTAACAAAGTTAAATAAGCCGTTATAGTTTTCCTTAAAAATTCCTCACATGGACTACCACCATGAATTTTTCGAGCCAGAACGTATACAGTTAAATATCTCTCAAACGGATACCTATGTAACCTATCTACGTAAATCAAAAATGTTTTAAAAGACCTATCTATGACACCTAAAATAATGAGGTATGTTCATAGGTATGTAAAATCACTTGAAAATTCGTTACAGTAAAGCTTTTATATATACAAATACACTAGTTTTTGTTTTATTTAAAAATATCAAGTAGTTTAAATTTTACAATCATTCAAAGTTCGCGTATTTTTTGCCCCGCTGGAAGTCACTGAACACCCGATGACGTCATTTTTTAACGCTCGTCCAGTCCCCGCCCGGCTGTAGCAGTGTATAAGGTCCCGCGCAGTGTTTACTATTCTTTCTTCACGTAAACAATATCCTACAATATTTTATAGAACTCACGTTCATATTTTCTGGTACCAACTTCAAAATTAAGAAGATTGAGTAGAGAAATAGTTAAAATTTAAGCCGAATTTAAAAGGACAATTATTTAGAGAATAAGTTTTATTTCATACTTTTTTGTGTATTTTTACTTTGAAAGTTGGTTTGGTTTTTTGTTCAAAAAGAATAATTATACTTACCCTTTTTAGTGATATTTGTAATTTATTCTTAACTAGCTGTTGCCCGCGGTTCCGCCCGCGTAAATATTATAGTGTCTCTCGGAGACATTGTATTTTTTCGGGATAAAAAGTACTACCTATGTTTTATTCCAGAGCCTAAACTACTACCATACTAAATTTCATCAAAATCCGTTCAGTAGTTTTTGCGTGAAGGGATAACAAACATCCATCCATACATCTTAAGAACGTTTAAAATAAACGATCGAATGTATAATTGAAGACGCGCCAAGCTTCCATTAGGTATTGTAAATAAGATGATGATGATGATGATTACTGTAAGTTACATAGTGACATATCACATATGCTTGTAGTTCTTTAAACAATGCCGAAATTTCCAAACGCGTATATTTAAAGACTGAGGAGTTCTGTTCAGTGCTTTTGGACCCAGGGTATACTACTACTTCAGAAAAAGTCAAAATCACCATAATATGTGTCCATATAAATTTCGAGGAGTTTCCTCGATTCCTCATTTTCCACTTTGATGTCAAAAGGACCAATTTCGGATTACACGGAAAATTTTTCGGTCTCCAGACGGCGGAGTAATCGTTGAACATACAAAAAAATATAATATATTATACAGCCGAACGTATAACCGCCTCCTTTTTTGGAAGTCGGTTAAAAATATTAATCAAATTTATAACAAAGTTGCTGACTGACTGAAGTTAGTAATAGGGTTTTTACCCATTGTGTACGGAACCCAAAAATCAATCGGTAATACAAAATAGCTCTATCAATTCCAAGATATTATTATTTTTTAATAATAATGTCCTCTTCAAATGTCAGTGAAGCCACAGAATAAATATTAGGACAAGTAGTTAAACTAAGTGTAAGTACCTATACCTATGTATAAACACAGCGAAATAAAGTTTCTGATACCAAAGGTTTTGCACCTCTGACCTGATTCTATGTTTGTCTATATTTACCAACAAGTAAATGAAAATTACAAAAGATTAGAAGTAGACCTATGTCTAGTGTCTACATAAAAGTATACTATACTACGTCAAAATGATCTTCACAACAATAAACCATTCTTTTTTTCACTAATGGGATCTAACCTCTTCATGGCATTTAGGTAACCATTTTCGTATTTTTAAGTCCATTGGAACTAGGAAAAACAACTTTTCCGGCGTCTTGATAGTAGTACTTGTACATATTGGCACAACACAGGATTTCCGAGAATTAGGATTGGACATATCCAATGATTTTTAGGGAAACGGTACGGAAGAGCTCGGACGGACTAAGTGAGTGTTACAATATGACGTCACGCGGCAGGAGCGTGGCCCAGCGGTCGCGAGCTCACTTTAAATTCTTATAACTTGGAAATTAATTGACGTATCAAAATAATTCTTTCACATATATTTTTTATTTTTGACAGAGAATACATTAAGCTAAAACTCAAAATTAATGAACATTCTTCATTATCCCCACTTAACGTATAGGGCCTAGGGGAGATACACCCAAAGTATTTTTCTTGATTTTAGTTTTAGCACTTTGTCGGCGTGGTAAACTTAGGTATCTGCATAGTATCAATGCAACGTTTCAACTTTCTAGCACTAACCGTTTGGAAGGTAAGCCGATGACGGACGGACGGACATGACGAAACTATAAGGGTTTCGAGACATGAACTACGTAACTCTAAAAATGGAAAACCTAAACATACTTAGCTCCATACAAAATTAGTGTACCTTATTTATTATAAACCATCCTATCTAAATGTCATTGTACATTGATTTCCGAACCCCACATTAGGGCGATAGCTCTGATAACATACCCCGAGTATTTGATGCATGTTTTTATGATAAAAGCCGAGACGAAGGACACATTTGCATAATGATATAACCTCGCGCTGCGGGTCCGCCCGCATTTCAATGGAAATGTATTTTCATATTTTATGGAGCTTTCCGTTAAATTATGGCGGACATCGTGATTCTGCGAAAGAGATTTGATGTGGAACATCTAAAGGACTGTATTCTGATTTTATTCGTGGCGTGGCGATGTAACACGTAAGCACGCTGTTGGCTGTTCTAATTAAATCTTAGATTGGTAGATCATAAATTTTTATTGGAAGATTAGTATTATTATTTCATCATTAATAGGTTTGTATGGTTATTTTGTTTGTTACTTTTTCACACAGTAACTAGGTACTGAATGGATTTTGATGACATTTTGTTATAGTAGCAGTTTAGACTCCGAATTAACACATAAGCTTTATCGCAGCTAAATGTACGATTCCTGCGGGATTTCTTTTTGTGCGTACGAAGTTGCGGGCAAGATCTAGTTTAATAATATTTTCTGTAACATGTGTTCGTTTTCCACTGCACGCCTCGAGGGTTATGCAAATTCAGACAAAATATTATAATATTAATCATATTTTACAGCTTCCGGGAATGATCAAGGATACCCATTTATAGCGTTCGGGGATTAGTAGAGTGAGAGTCAACGAGCAGATGGATCGCATAATGAACCTGCACACCAGAGGAGCTCCACTGTATAAAGTAGTTAAAAATCAACTACCCATATTTTGGTCATATTATTATGATCTTCTGCTTATGTCAAATTTAACATACATACATACATATAATCACGCCTTTTTCCCGTAAAGGGGTAGGCAGAGACCACTTTTTGCCACTTGCTACGATTCTTACATACTTGTTTCGCTTCGTCCACTTTAATTCTTACCATCCATTCCTCCTCTTACATTCAACGTAGCGAAGCGGCTCTCCATGGTCCGCTTAATACTAGAATAATAATTTAACATTACGCTATGGCGCTGTTATGGTCATTGACCTTACATAGCTGATTGTATTGATGTTATTTAGGCAAAGTCTTTGCTTCCCCTTTGAATCACCTGTTTCTGTAAGATTAATGACCCCGGTGCCTTAGAGAGCGTAATATAAGTTAATATTTTTTTGATATTGCTATTTGCTATCGTGTTTTCGGTTGTATTTCTTTACATGAGCAGTAGATCATATTATAGCTCTAAATATTGGTATCTACCTATTTGATTTTGAATAATTTTATAATACGAGTATACAAGATATTGCCCGTGACCCGCGCAAAAAGGAATCTCGTAGGAACCGTACATTTTGCCGTAATAAAAAGTATCCTATGACCTTCCCTGTGGTCTATTCTATATCTGTGCCAAATTTCATCAAAATAGGTCCAGCAGTTTCAGAGCCTATTCGATGCACACAAACAAACAAACCTTTTTCTCTTTATTATATTAGTATACGAGTAGATTAAAAATATAGATATATTACTCTTAATATACAGATCTCTAAAAAACTTTATAAATAAATATCGGCTTTCTTCCCAGAAAACCTCACGCTATTTGTAGCTCTACGATCGAGCCTATTCGTGCCGAAGCACTGCTACCACGTCGAAATTATATACAAATTATATTACTTTTTCAGCTTGTTCTTTGTCGAAGAATTTACTGGCAATAATTTCCAGCACAAATATTTTGGTCCCTCCTAATTTGGACGTGTTGATTTTTGCTCGACGTCCAACAAAAACACACTTTTCTTAATTCCAATTTTCAACTCAAAAGAAATTGTCGAGGTTTTTCTGATATTTAGACGTCCCCTCTCTTAAACCCTTTGGCTGCTTCTTTTAACACAATATCTATTTTCCTTTGAAATAATTTGAATTCTCTTTTGAAATCTTTGATCGTAATTTTCAGACGTAGCAATTTATTTTTATTATGTAGGTACTTTTTAATTAAAATTTTTAAGTTGGTGGCAAGTATTAATAATTATAACGTTTTTTCGCGCGCCTCCGCCCGCATAAATTTGTAGAATTGGGGCCCTGAGCCTAAAGTAGTACTCGTAATATATCAAAATTCATCGAAATCCGTTCAGTAGTTTTTGCGTGAAAGTATAACAAACATCCATCCATCCCCATAAACTTAAACATTGTAATAGTAGTAGGATAGGATGTACTTAGGGCCCATCCATATATGGATGTCACAGCGAATTGTGGAGGGGGGGTCATACTAAATGTGACAGTTCATGTTAAATACAGGTATAGTTCGCGCAACGAATTAAGATCTTTCGACAAAAGTAGAGGGGGTATGCGCAGAAGTCATTATTCGGGTCTATTTGGCGGTAGCGGGCTCGGGCGGGGAGGTGTGGATGTGCCGAACGCATGCCGAACGTGGCTGCCGACACGACACGCTATTGGTACGTTAGTAATATATATTCTTTGCTATTGGTCACATGCGCGAACGATCCCCTCCACTTTCACTGAGCGCTCATAAACCGTTGCGCGACCTGTACAGGGATACTAAAAAGCGTGACATAGGGGGGTGGGGGTTCAAAAAAAAAAAGCGACGGCGCCCAATATTTATTACATCATCTTCAATCAAGCATGGTCGCGTCGCGCGTCGTCGCTGAACGCTTGAACTCAAACTCAATTTTTTTCCTTTAAAAGTTATTAAATATCACATACAGAATTGTCCTACATGACGCCTTCCATCGAAAACTAGCCCGGCGAGAAGAACTGGAGAAAACTGACCCTACTGGGTCAGTTTTCTCCAGTCTTCATCTCAGGATTTACTTGTCCTCAGAGTGATGACACAACTCACAAAACATCTTTATAATAATATACTAGCTTTTGCCCGCGACTTCGTCCGCGTGGAACAATACTTTGGGATATCGCTGAAATTTACCCGCGACTTTATTTATGACTAACGAAAGCGGAATCCTATTTTTTTAAACGGAACCCTAAAATAAAAGTAGCCTATGTTAGACCCTATAACATCAGCTATCTGCTAGTGAAAGTCCCGTGAAAATCGGTCCAGCCGTTTCAGAGATTAGTCGGAACAAACAGACAGACAGACTGACTGACAGACAGACAGACAGACAGACAAAAATTTAAAAAAAATGTATTTTATTGTAAGTACCGAATATACTTTCAGATTCATTATGTAAAAAGCTGTTAATTTGAAGTTACAAACAGACACTTAAATTATATTTAACTGTATAGATATAGATATTATAATGTATTATATTTTAAGATATTATCAATTTGATGTTTATAAAATAACTTAACTAAACTAAACTAAACATTAACCCGCACGCGCACCCCCACGCCCACTTCGCGACGGGCCGTGCAGCAGAAATCGTAATATTTTAATTTCGCCATAACTTCAAAACCAAACGTCCAATTTTAATCATTCAAAGACCAAATATTATCTACATAAACTGTACTTAGTGATGAAATAATTTATTTTGATAAGGATTTATAACATGAGTAAAATAAACGCGTTTAAATGTAGTCCAAAAAAAATTCAAGATTTCTAAATAAAAAAATGGTTGTTGTGCCTCACTTAGGGTTACCAGATGAAAAAATCAAAAGTCCGGAGAAAAGGCCTGATTTCCTAGAAAAGTCCTGAGATTTTCTACAGCTTGAGAATTTTCTCTCAAAAACGTATTATTATCTTGCGCACGCGTTTACGCGACTTTTTTATTTTAACTGCAATTGTTACCAAAAGAAGATTATTTTTAGTTTGTTTCACTTTGATAAATAAGTATTGATTTTAACTGCAATTGTTATAATAATAATAATAATAATAATATGTTTATTGCAAGAATGTAGTATTACAGAGATCTTACTAAGATAAAAACATGTTCTTGTACATTCTGCCATACAGATGGCGTGCAATTGAAAAAGAAAATATTATTAAGAAGTTATATAAAGTAAGGTGACATTACAAATACATTCATTAAAAAAAAATATATATTAAAACGTTTAAACTATTTTATATCCATATTTCACAAACATTTAGAAAAAAAATTATGTCGGTTCTTTATGAGACATGTATTCATTTAAACAATAAAAACAGTGTTTTAGCAACCATTTGGATATCTCTCTTTTAAAAGAAGTGGTAGGTAATTCCTTAAATCGATTGGGCAGTTTATTATATACTCTGATAGCACTAACATAAACATTGCGTTTGAATATGTCGATTCTACATTGAGGTAAATATAATTTAAATTTATTTCGTGGAGCGACGTTTCTATTTATTACATTAGAGTTTAGTGCGAAATATTCAGGATTTTGTTTGACAAAAGTACAGATGTCTCTGATGTACATACAAATCAATGGTAAAGTATGAGATTTATTAAAGAGTGGTTTGCAACTATCCAACGACCAAGCACCATAAACTGCTCTTAAGCATTTCTTTTGAACACGGAAAGCTTTGATAAAGTCCACGGAATTGCCCCATATTATAAGACCGTATGATAGCGTTGAGGCCACGTACCCGTGGTAAGCCTTTAATGCAGTTTCAGTAGATACCGTCAAACGTAGTTTTTTAATAGCAAATACGAATTTGTCGAGCTTATTACATATATATTCTACGTGCGCTTTCCAGTCACAATGTTTGTCCACTATTAAACCTAAGAATTTTGTAGAGTCAACTTCTTCAATTTTTGTATCACCGTAACAAATGTCAAGATTAATAGTTGGCCGTCTAGGATTTTTAAATTGTATCATTTTAGTCTTACTTAAGTTTATTTTTAAATTATTATTATGTAGCCATTTAAGAATTTTGTCAAGATTTATATTAATTTCATTTTGGTATGTTTTTTGGTCATTACATGTTATTATTAAAGTAGTGTCATCTGCGAATAATATGGTTTTGTGATTAGTGATGTTAGGAAGGTCATTTATGTATAATAGAAATAAAAATGGTCCCAATATACTTCCTTGCGGGACTCCGTACTTATTAAGTTGGAATAGAGATCTGTGCATTATTTTAAAACCTTTTTCAATCTTAGCGATCTCTACACACTGAGTTCGATTACTGAGATAACTCTTAATCCACTCGTAAGATTTTCCGCGTATGCCGTATTTGTATAATTTGTGTAGCAATAGCTTGTGGTCAACAAAGTCAAACGCCTTGGTCATATCTAAAAAGATTGCCGCCACTGGTAACTTGTTGTTCACGGCTTCTGTGATATATTTTATTAGGTCGAAGCATGCTAGGGTCGTATTGCTGTTCTTTTTAAACCCAAATTGCTCAGCTTTCAGTACGCCGTTACCAGTGACGAAATCGTAGAGTCTCTTTAGCATGACCTTTTCAAATATTTTGGACAAGACCGGTATTAATGCTATCGGTCGATAATTATTCACATCATTACTGTCTCCTTTTTTAAATAATGGTTTTATGATAGACTTTTTTAGAATATCCGGAAAAATACCATCTTCAATCGATAGGTTTATTATATCACTTAATGGTCCTGAAATATAATTAGCACACGCTTTAATTACACTTGTCTTTAAATTGTCATACCCTACGGAATTAGTATTATTAAGATTTTTTATTATATTAGTTATTTCATTTTTGTCAGTTGGTTTTAGAAAAATTGTATTCACGTTATTGTCGCTCAAGGTTGATTTTATGTCGTCGATATTAAAATTAAAGTCATGAGTATTCGTCAAATTGATATAAAAGTTATTAAATATTTCACTAATGTCACGAGGATTCGAAAATAATTGATTTTTATATACAATTGTGTCAATGTCAATATTTTTATTAATGTCACCAATATTTTTGTTAATAACATCCCAAACTGCCTTACATTTGTTTTTTTTCTTGTGAATATAATTTTGATTCTGCAGTTGCAATGATTTGCGAATGCACTTTTTTAAAATCGTGTGGTATTGTCTATATTTTTTAAAGTTTAATTTTTTATTTGAAGGGGTATATTTGTAACTAAAAAATAATTTTCTTTTTATAACACATGCCTTTTTTATACCTTTCGTCAACCATGTATTTTTGTTATTTAAATTACTCTTTTTAATTATTATCTCCGGAAAACATAAATTATAGAAAAGCTTGAATAATTCGTGGAACTTATTAAACGCATCATTTACGTTAGATTGTTCGTATACTTCTGAAAAACTTAGAGGAGCTATGTGTTTACAAAATGTTCGTATATTGTTCTTACTATAATCCCGAGATCGTTCAAACCAAGTGATTATTTCGCGGCCTTTTTTTATTTTAACACATAAAATTTGGGCTGTCTCGTGATCTGACAGGCCTAAGTAGAGGATATCCGTTTTAATTAATTTTATATTGCTTGCAAATTGGTCAAGACAAGCAGTTTTCCTGGTCGGCATTTTAATATGTAATGTTATGTCAAAATTTCTTAACAAACTGATTAGATCAATTGTACTATTTTTATTTGATTTTAGAGTGTCAATGTTCCAGTCTCCACAAAGTATAATTTTTTTTGATCTGTTTGATATTTTTAGTAAAATTGTCTCTAATTTTTCAAAAAAAATCGCGGGATTGCTATTAGGTGTTCTGTATATACAGATTATTATAATTTTATGTAATGTAAGCTCAATGCCAGCGCCTTCGAAGCTCAAATCGCAGGATAAGTCGCTAACAATACCGAGAGTTTTGCATTGGATATTATTTTTAACTAGTATA
The DNA here is from genome assembly GCA_905404095.1 of Glaucopsyche alexis. Lineage (NCBI taxonomy): Eukaryota > Metazoa > Arthropoda > Insecta > Lepidoptera > Lycaenidae > Glaucopsyche > Glaucopsyche alexis. The sequence continues at coordinate 21,230,080 of FR990061.1, forward strand.
CATGAGCCGCCGCGCTTTGTATTTCTAGAGTATGAAGCAACTAATTTAAAGTTAGAGATTTTTAATAATTGCTCCATACCTTTTTTAATAAACGTTTCAGTTAAACATATGATATCTACTTCTTTTCCATTTTGAGTTAGTTCCGATAACGCGACTGCTATTTCATCCGATTTGTTTATGGCACCAGCTATATTCTGGTGAAAAATAGTTAGCTCTTTATAATTATTTTTGCTGTCGAAAAAACGCTCTATTTTCACGATCGTTAGTAATTTTTTCAGTTTTGTTTTTGGAAAAATAGTAAGGTATTGTGCCCTTTTTATGTACTAATTGGGTATTCATATTCGTGTCAATTAAATTATTACATGGCTGTAGTGGTTTTGATTGTTGGATATAATTTGTTAAGTTATAGTTGTAATTTGTATGTACATTATTTTTTAAAAGTGTTTTCTTGTATGACAGAAAATCAATTTCTATATGTAATTTGAAACTTAATAATTTTGTGAAACGTTTTCTATTACTGTAAAATATTTCTGAATTTCTAAATTTTATGTAACTACAATTACAGTAATTGTTTGTTATTGATTTTATAAAACTATTTAACATAAATTCATTTAGATAGCGGTTAAATTGTACTTCAATAACAAAAACCTTGTGATATCTTAATAAATATAACATATTGCTTAGGTTACATAGTAGTTTATATGGATTTTTATCACTAGATCCGAAAGCTAAAATTACAACATCTTCTTTGTTTAGTGTGGTTATTAATTTTTTACAGGACATCAAAAATTCTTGGCTTTGAGCTGATGATTTGATTATGCCATATACTTCGTATGTATTGTCATTTTTATGAAGTCGATCATAATATATTTGGGAAGCCAACCCACGAGCTTGTTCATCACCCATAATATATATTTTCTTCTTGATGTTATTTGTGCCATCTATTAGACAATTTTCAGGGGATGTTTTGAGATTGTATGCTGTAGCATCAGGGTCGTAAATTGCAGCAAGGCCACTGAGGGATGAGGCCAAACTTCGAGATCGAGTTACTGATGATAATTGTGTCTTACTTTTAGGAGTTTTATCAACTTCGAGAATCTTGTTATTATATTGTGTTGCATTTAGTATGGGTGACAAGCGTGATAACTTCATATGAATATTAGTTAGGCGTTTGAGTGTTGGTGTTTTGGCTCTGTTGTCATATATGGTTTTAGATGGCGTTGTGACTATGGAACTGCTTGAGATATTTTTAAGGAACTGTATCTGATTATTTTTATCCGATATTATTTTTCTTAGTTGGGCACACTCAATATTTAAATTTGTTATCTCTTCATGAGCACTTTCATTTTCAATTTTTAAAATTTCAATTTTTTGCTTAAGTTCTTGGACTTCCAAATTTCCACTCTCATCAATTAGGGGAACGCTTTTTGAGGACAAATCTAATTCATTAGAGCTCATGAAAGTATCATTTAGACTTATATTCGATATATCCATGTCTGAGTTTCTTCGTCTTATATTATGTTTTCTAAATGTGACATTGTCGTTATCCATAGTAATTGTTGCTAGAGATGTCAGTGGCGCCCTCTTGAGTGATTTATTTGTAGTTCTGTAATTTGTTGTCCAATTGTACCTAACAGTTTTGCTTTAGGGACAGTTTTAATGTTAAATGTTGATTTTAATTATTGATTTATTGATAGTATTAATATGAATTTTGTCACACAAAAAACTGAATGGTTGGGGTTTGAACACAGGAACTTGCGTTGCTTGGTAGTCGCTAAATCCGTTAGACCAGTAGGCCAGTCAGGTAATGTACTAAAATAATGATCACTTATTACGTGTATATAGTCGTTACAATTTTAAAATCTGAGAACAAAGGATTTGTCGTTCACTTGTTTTTGAGGATAAAAGATACTATATTTTACACTTTTTTGTTTGTATTAAGCTTTTTCTTGAGAGTTTTTACACTTTTTAGTTTGAAATATAATCTTTTATTTAGTTTTAATGTTTATGTTGGAAGATTCTTTAGCACATATTCACTTTTAGTTTATTTTGTATATCACTTGTAAAAAGTCTCACAAACACTTTTACTGATAAATAATAGATTTATGAATGGAATTAGCACTAATTTGTTTGCTTAAACTTGTTTTTTATATTTTTAAACAATAAATTACTCTGGAGCTGATGTTATTGTTACTTTTGACAGCTGTCCACTGAAAGAAAATTATTTTTAGTAGTTTAATAAGAGAGATATTTAAAATGTAACCTGTGTTTTATTGAAAATCCTGAGCTATCACTAGATTTGCTAAATCCGGCCGGAATCCTGAGAAGAGTCGAAAAATCCTGAAATCTCAGGACAAATCCTGAGATATGGTAACCCTAGCCTCACTCGACATAGATAGGTATAGTGTGTCGCGGACTTTTTTGTAGATATTTATAAGATCTACAATTAATTAGAACATTTTATGGTTCTATCTTTTATAGTTTAGGCAGCGTACGCAAAATAAGTAACTTTTCTGGTTAATTTTTTACACCTTGTGTCCGAAAAACCCAAATATCTTACGGAACCCTATTTTTTTCCAAAATAAAATTTAGCCTATGTTACTCGTGGATAATGTAGCTTTCGAATGTTGAAAGAATTTTTGAAATCGGTCCAGTACTTTTTGAGCCTATTCATTACAAATAAACAAACAAACAAACATACAAACAAAGTTTTCCTCTTTATAATATTAGTGTAGATGCCATAATCTCTCTATTACCTCTAACATACATAGTTGAAACTAGTTGATCCGGTAATTAGACCCACCCAGTCAACCCCTCTTCTCACCCTCCTAGACCCCCCAGGACCGAACCCTCGTCAGTAGACAGTCCACTCAGCGGCCGAGAACAAATATGCACTAATGCGATGTTGTCTAAACGACTTACTGGCACCTACGTAGGGCAGATAGAGCAGCTAACGCTATCTATACGCTAGAGTTTATACTGGGGGGTCCGTGGGGGTAGTGGTTAGAGCATTGGCTTTCGACTCGGAGGTCGTGGGTTCGATTCCCGCAAAAAATGTGGTTTTCAAGTTTGGTTAGGAGTGTTAGTAATGCAGGTTGATCACCTGATTGTCTGATAAGAAATATGATCCATGCATCGGTTGGGCATGTAAAAAGTCGGACCAGCGCCTGATCTCTCGTCAGTCGTGTCGGTTATCCGTCCCACTGGATTACGAGAGTAAAGGAAGGTAAACTTGGGCACTATATACACAATAAAATTACTCCTGCGTAACTGGCCTGGTTCGGCCACCGTCATTGAGATCGGTATGGAGTTTATTATTATTATATTAGTGTCAGTTCACACCGCGACGTTACGCGTCGCTACCCGACAGTATTTTTAAGATAGTTATTCAAAATTGAACTTTATTCACTCCACAATAAGATACACGTTTCATATGACATCAGTCATACACTGTACATGCGCTGTTCAGTGTGGTGCAACATGACATTCGAACTCTTGCAATGTGTATCTTCATGTGTACTGAATAAAGTTCAATTTTGAATAGCGATCTTAAAATACAGCCCCGCGTCATTTCGGTGTGAATTGACCTTTAGTGAGTACTAGGTACCTATTACGTCACACGTAGGGTATAAGCCAAATGTGATACTGTGTGACAAGGGGACAGGCCGGGTAGAGGTAAAAACCTTGTGACGTCACTCTGAAATAATGAAAAATATTCAAAATATTTAAATTTTTTGTAATTTTAGTTTTCTTTTTTCAGTTTTTCCTTAGTTTGTGTATATTTTAAAGTAACTATTCGTGTTATTGTGTTTTAGTTGCGCTCATAATAATTATAAGTTTATTTTTATTATAACTAATACATTACGAGTAACTATATAATCTCATCATCATCGCTGCCGCCCACTGCTGAACGTAATGAGTGAAGTTACCGGAGGCCCAAGGGGGGGTTGGGGATTTTAAGGACCGGAAACGTACTTGTTACTATCTGATGTTGCAAGTATCTATTAAGATAAAATTTTATATACTTGGCTGAGTAGAAGTTAACCTGTGCCTGTTGAATATAAAAAAAAGTTTTAGTTTATAGTCTATACTCGGAATGTGTATTTTTTCCTCTCTGCGCCATTGTGTTCTGTACATGTGCAAAAGTGTTTTGTTTATAACTATTATACATTATAAAGTGAGAACTCTTGTTATTTATTCAAACCCGAATAGTATCTATGGGCTGCGGTAATAGCTTTCCATTAGGTGATCCGTCTGCTTGTTTCCTGGACCATTCCAAAAAAAACATGACGTACACAAAATACACGTGGCAGAAGTGACACTTCATTCGTAATTTTAAGTCCAAAAATACTCTCATCATGCCTAAAGTACATCATATGAAGGAAATTGTACATTATGATGCCGCTAGGCCATCTATGTAAATGTATTGAGCCGTACCTTAGAAAGTTAAGATGTTCTGTAACGACCCGTTTCAATAACCTATCTATCTATAACTATTTGTTAAAAATGTCGTCATTCAATGATTTGGCGGTTTTTCGCGATACAAATTTGACGTTTCTAACAAACAGTTATAGGATATTAAAACGGGCCGTACGAAGTTTGAGTAGCTTCCGACAGTTGGCGTTATATCCAAAATCGTGTCGTGACGTGACAAAACCATAAAATTTCAGCGTTATTGCCGCTAAAGAAGCCGCTAAGTTTCACTTCGAAAACAACAAACATGAAACGCCTTTAGAACCATGAAATATTCCCAGCGAGCTCCTGCACTATAGGCGAGCTAATGACATCAGTAATCACGGCGTGTGGCGCGGCTCGTAATGCGTTAAGCCCCTAACACATGACGGCAAACGTATTCTATCCAATTTTCATTGCAGACGTATTTTTAAATCTGCAAAGAAAATACAAAGTTTACTTACACAGTAAATGTAATGAACGTGAATTTATTATTATCATAGCCACTCTAATTTTTTTATCACAGCCACTCTAATTTTGATATAATATGAAACGTAAGCACCTACATTATACTATGAGCACTAGAATACCCATATACACTTGCAGATTCTACACTTACAACTTCCACCTGTTACATACTAGGAGTAAGTAACAGGTGCAAGTAACCTGTGACACCGAATACCGATTACCAACCTCTATTATCTACGTGCGTGCGTGTATGAGTGTGTGTTCGGGTGGGTGTGTCTGGGAAAGAGCGTAGGCGCTTGAAATATTCATTTATTATATTGGGTTACATAACATTTGGTTGTTTAGTCTCTTAAAAATTAAATAATGGAATTAAAATAAAATAAACATAAGGGGTTCTCATACATGAAACATGATTTATTCTCTCGGTATTAGTATCATCTAATAGTTGTACGTAAAGGCAACGATACGGGAACCGTGGTCCGTGACTTGCACTCGCACTTGGCCGGTTTTTTTGCTTGACTTCTGCAAAACTTGACAATGTCTGGCTTAAAAAATATTTCTACACGAAATCATATCGGATTCCAGTCCTTCTCTAATGCTGCAGATACGACAATGGTCGTGTAATACGTCTGGCCGGCAGCGTGGGGCTGAAGGGTGGAGCCACTGAACCGCAGCGATTAGCTTTCACCTCTGTGATTGCTTCACACGGGGACATACCGCCGCTTAGATGATAACAACGCATGGATACTATTACCACAGTAACGTAATGTACAGTAGACCATCTTCATAGTGCGCTCGCACACATATACGCGTCATTTATACGGCCGCTTACAAAACCTCATCTACACTAATATAAATCAAGAGGAACGGTTTGTTTATTTGTTTGTTTGCATTGAATAGGCTCCAAAACGAATGGACCGATTTTATAAAATTTGGCACAGATATAGAATAGACTACGGGGAGGAACATAGGCTACTTTTTATTGTGGCAAAATGTACGGTTCCCTCAAGATTTCGTTTTGGGCGCACGAAGTAAACGGTACACGGTGAACGTCAATTTCAAGCTAAAAACAAAATTATCAATAGCAGAAGTCAGACGCCGCACCAGTGGCGAAGGCTGCTTCTCCTTCATAGGGAAGCTGGAGCCTGTATAATAGGTAGGGATTTCTATGAAGGTTTGCAAAAGGTAAGTAACAAGGGAAGCCGATAGGAATAGAGTTATAGGAACTCTACGCCACTGCGCCAATATATATTCTTTGACTGCGCTGCACCGCTAATACTTGTCGCTGCATTGAACTACTTACGAGTTTTAGTTGTGGCGCGAGCCCGCGACGCTTGCGCACTGTCAACGCCTTCTCTGTAGATAAAGTCTGTCTGTCTGTAACAATTTCACGCGCTACTTTCGCGCGTACGAAGTCGCGGGCAACATGTAGTAACTGCTATTAACAGGATATCGGTTCGTGTGTCCCCCACTATCACCTGTGGCTGTGGACGAGTGCGCACGTAATCTCATCATTAATTGCTTTTCACTGTTCAGTGTTCACCGTGCTCACTGCTCTGCACTGTTGTACCCGCTGTAGCTGCCGGCGGAACACATTTGTACGACAATATTAAATGTAGCAGTGAATAGATAATCCTGTTATAATCTATTTTGGAAATGTATTATTACACATTATCACATATTAGTAAATAGTACATTACTAGCAGCTGTTCCCGATTGACATTGTCTTATCCTTAGTGTACCTAAATAGGATTATTCCTAGTTAATATTATATTTAAATATTAACAAGGTACACCTACTTATAATAATAAGCTATCCGACACTTATAGATGTTGCGCGCGACTTCGTGCGCGCAAAAGGTAATTTCGAAGGAACCGTACATTTTAACGCAATTAAAAGTAGCCTACATCCTTTGCCGTGGTCTACACTAAATCTGTGCCAAATTTCATCAAAATCGGTCTAGTAGTTTCGTAGCCTATTCGATGCAAACAAACAAAAAACCTTTCCTCCTTATCATAATATTAAGTATAGATTGAAAAAACATACCCTTAGACTCAATTCTTCTTCTTTCAAATTGATAAACTGAACCTTATTGTAGCGGAGACATCAGTAGTTAATGATGATGATGAGGATTTCATTAGCAACGCAAGTCACATTCCCATTAAAAACATACATAATTTATAGGTTAAATTAGTCCTTTAGTAGCATGACTAAAAAGTTCAAGGCGTTTACAATAACATACTTCACCGAACCCTAAAACATCAAGATGGCAGAAAGGGCCCCATACATCTTAATTAAGTAATAAAGGAATTCTTTTGTACATTCCACACACAAAACTCAACTTAATTAACGGAGTTTTATTTTAATTATTCCGCCCTCGGTCCCTCGGCCCTCCGAATAATTTCCTCGCTAAAGACCTCCCGAAGGGCCTTCTGCCCTTAGACCTCCGACGATAATTATCTGAGCGATAACACGTAATGATTTGTGGTTGTATGATCCATGGTCACTGGTGGCTGATATTGGTTTGATGGGTTTAAATAGGGCTTATCTATTGCGAAATATTCTGCTTCCTATTAGGAGATTAATTATTACACTTCGAAATCTACTGTGAGATAGCCAAAAATAATAATTTTCCCATCTTTTTACTAACAGGTGGCCCCGAGCGTATTTTTTATGCTGGTTCTTCTCGCTGGACTAGCTTCCGAACCGGTGGTATCATGAAGAGCAATTCTTTTAGTGTTATTTAATAACGAGAACTCCGTGGCCTAGTGAGTAGTTTCGCTTGGTTCGCACTCGAGAGAGTGCAGGTTCGAATCCCAGGTTGTGGCCTACAGGCCGAAAAAGGATACAGGACTTTTTCGGATCTCAAGTACATTATGCAGTCGCTCTAATGGTGAAGAAAAACATCGTGAGGAAACCCGCACATAGTTGGCATCAGACGTATTGACCAGTTCATTCCTCTGGACTAGGCTAACTGTGCTGTGAGAATGCCGTATGTGCTTGGGCAACCATACGACATTTAAAAACCAACTTTCCAGGCACTACAGTATTAACTTCAGTACTTACATCTATTATCGGATGAAAAGGCCTAAGTTTTTAATTAATCGTAGTCGCTCACAATTACGTGATCCATTTGCTCGTTAGCTGGTCTTATTCCTTAAAAATAAATGTTTGGAATTTGAACGTTTGTTAAGCTGCAATGTAAAAAGCTGATATAATTCCCCTGAGAAAATCTTTGAACGAAGATAATAAATATTCGTAATGAAATAGCGCGGGGCCTGCGAGACCCATCAGGTTTCTTGTAGGGTTTGATAAATATATTAATATTCTAAAAGATTTTTGTTATGTGTTACGTAAAAACACTGGGCGTTTTTGACCTACTTCATGAAAGTCGCGACCACAAACCAAAATACTTTTCAATTGTACCTACTATTTTCATACACATTTCATTATCGGAAGTTATTTTAATTTAAACCCATGGGGGAATGAAGTTATAAAAAAAATTATATTGTATGTTTTCGATACATTGAATTGACTTAAATTAAGTGATATATCTAAATTAAGTGATTTTGTCATGGGGGATACTCATCCGAACTTACTTGTCCGGTAGTTGTGGTATAGTATACGAGAAGGAGGCGTGATTATATGTATGTATGTATGTATGTATATTACACTACTCTTGCCGTACCGCAACTAATCATATTTATATCATAATAACTATGTATACGTTTTACCCTTGTTTAGCGTGTAAGAGAATGCCGTTTTGGCATTTTTAGCGAATCGGGACTTGATTGTAATTGTATTATTGCAGGTTTTATTTAGCAGAATTGACTCTCTGGTTTATAGAGTGAGCTTCGCAATCCAGCGAGGAAACTCTTTGAACCTTCTAGGTAGGTATTTTAGTTTTAATTTATCTACACTAATATTATATAGAGGAAAACTTTGTTTGTATGTTTGTTTGTTGGTTTGTTTGTTTGTTTGTTTGTAATGAATAGGCTCAAAAAGTACTGGACCGATTTCAAAAATTCTTTCACCATTCGAAAGCTACATTATCCACGAGTAACATAAGCTAAATTTTATTTTGGAAAAAAATAGGGTTCCGTAAGATATTTGGGTTTTTCGGACACAAGGTGTAAAAAATCAACCAGAAAAGTTACTTATTTTGCGTACGCTGCCTAAACTATAAAAGATAGAACCATAAAATGTTCTAATTAATTGTAGATCTTATAAATATCTACAAAAAAGTCCGCGACACACTATACCTATCTATGTCGAGTGAGGCACAACAACCATTTTTTTATTGAGAAATCTTGAATTTTTTTTGGACTACATTTAAACGCGTTTATTTTACTCATGTTATTAATCCTTATCAAAATAAATTATTTCATCACTAAGTATAGTTTATGTAGATAATATTTGGTCTTTGAATGATTAAAATTGGACTTTTGGTTTTGAAGAACCAAGGCGGGGTGCGCGTGCGGGTTAATGTTTAGTTTAGTTTAGTTATTTTATAAACATCAAATTGTTAATATCTTAAAATATAATACATTATAATATCTATACAGTTAAATACAATTTAAGTGTCTGTTTGTAACTTCAAATTAACAGCTTTTTAACCCCCGACGCAAAAAGAGGTGTGTTATAAGTTTGACGTGTCTGTCTGTCTGTCTGTCTGTGGGTGTGTCTGTCTGTCTGTCTGTCTGTCTGTGGCATCATAGCTCCCGAACGGATGAAGCGATTTCAATTTAGTTTCTTTTGTATTAAAGGTGACTTACATGCGAGTGTTCTTAGACATGTTTGATGAAAATCGGTTGAGTCGTTTAAAAGTTGTGGGGGGTGAAAGCGGGGAAGAAAATCCGAATGTGCAAATATACTCGAGTAAGGTCTCAAATGAAAGCGCACTGAAATAGAATATTGATGACTTAATCGACAGTGTTCGTAGCTTCGTTTGATGAGAAAATTGGTGGTGGGAAGATCAGCCGTTTGAAGATGATCAGCTCTTTTCTAGTTTATGAGGGGATCTGACTAACTTTCCAATGTCCGATCGATTCAAAATTTGGTACTGTGTTACTTCAACGATATATATTCAAAGAACATGCTAATGTAACCATGACCTGATCAGCAGTTTGAAGATGATCAGCTCTTTTCTAGTTGATGAGGGGATCTGACTAACTTTCTTATGTCCGATCGATTCGAAATTTGGTACCGTGTTACTTCAACGATATTCAAAGAACATGCTAATGTAACCATGACCTGATCAGCCGTTTGAAGATGATCAGCTCTTTTCTAGTTGATGAGGGGATTTGACTAACTTTCTTATGTCCGATCGATTCGAAATTTGGTACCGTGTTACTTCAACGATATTTAAAGAACATGGTAAGGTAACCATGACCTGATTAGCCGTTTGAAGATCATCTTTTCTTTATTAGTTGATGAGGGGTCGTCCACATGTCCTATCGATTCGAAATTTGGTACCATGTTACTTCAATAATGTTGAAAGTATGTATATGGTAAGGTAATCATTATTTATACCTACTTTAAAAAGGATAAAATAAAAGTAAAATTAAAAATTTTAAAAACCCCCGACACAAAAAATAAACTCTAAAAAATAATAAATAATATTTTAAACCTATTATAATTATATTATCACATATAATATTAAGTAAGTTGAAATAATTTTATTTTCCAATCGTCGTCTCGTCGGGGACCGCTATGTGAAAAAAACACGTGTAGTCGCAGAATGAACAAAAGAATTTACTCCGAAAAAAATTTGCTCATACCTAAACCTACTTAAATGTAATAATTAATAAGCTGTTGTTGTAAAAATACTTTGTAGCGATATTTGGGTTTGCGAGTCGACAAAATCGCTACGCTTATCGCTCCGCGCGCCGTGTGTCCGTCTCCCTTACAGAACCGGTCGGGCTGGCCGCGCGCCGTGCTACGCAGAGCGAACGAGCGCGGGCGCACTCCGCTTTAGATTCCCGAACGCATAGCTTGTGTCCCATCTTATCGATCTGTGCCTAATTTCATTATTTCGCTATTCATTTAATTTCACATCATAATAATCTTTGCTTTCCCATTGTATTTTCTGTACTATTTCTTATTCTTGTAATTTCATTGTGCTTTAATTCTTGTGTGCTAATCGCTTTCAATAAATTTCATCCTGTAAGTATTTTATCTTGTTTTCTTTAATCTCAAATCTATATTCTTTATTCAGTGTTAAGCGCTTCACGCATTACTTACCTATACTTTCTGTGTTGCTTACATATCGGGTTCGATCCCCGTTTGCGGAGTATTTGTGGGTTTTTAGTAAGCCGTAGGAAACAAATATAACAGACCTACAGACTGACTAATTTTATTCCGAACATAAGAACAGACGGACAGATCGACACATAGGTAGAATAAATATCCTCAGGGATATTTAATAACAACATTTCTACAGTGGTGACCTTCCGACGACGCTCAAAGTCATGCAGGACATAGAGGACGCAAGCGATAAAATGGCCGGTGGACACATTAGCGCGAGCGAATTATGCCGCGTGGGCGTACGTATGCCTCCTTTTTGGCCTGAAGAACCTGAAGTGTGGTTTGCGCAAGTAGAATCCCAATTTACAATTTCGGGAATAAGTAGTGACGCTACCAAATTTAATTTTATTACTAGTCAGTTAGACCAGGAGCATGCTAGGATCGTAAAGGACATAATTATCGATCCACCGTCGAGCGACAAATACGAAAAATTAAAAAGTGAATTAATTAAAAGAATTTCACAATCACGCGAGAAGAAAATTATGCGTTTGCTTCAGCACGAAGAGTTAGGCGATAGGAAGCCCAGTCAATTTCTTCGACATTTAAAAAGCTTGGCGGGATCCGACATACCAAATAATATTCTGCTTACGATTTGGTCTAGTAGGCTACCACCACACGTTCAGACCATAGTAGCGTCGCAGCGGAAAGCGGATTTAGAAGAGGTAGCGGATTTAGCAGATCGTGTCAACGACATCGTACAACCGCAGGGCGCTAGTACTTCTGCCGTTTCACCAAGCTCTCTCGAGTTGAAGGTTGAGGAGCTCACTAAGCGATTAGAGACGTTAACGCGCAATAGCAGATTCTCGCCACGTTCCCGTTCGCAATACCGCCAGCGCAGCCACTCACGCCACCGCTCACGATCTAGAGAACGCCCCGACGGTCATCCGCATTGTTGGTACCATTTTTCTTTTGGCACTAAGGCTAGGAAATGCAAATCCCCGTGCACTTTCCATTCGGGAAACTCCAAAAGCAGTCACTAGAGGCCGTCAGCGGCTGCTACCAACAACAAGGCCGACTCTTCATTACTGATCGGAAGTCGAAGGTACAGTACCTCATAGATACCGGGTCTGACTTGTGTGTCTTCCCAAGATCAGCTGTTCGAGCGCCTGCGAATACCAAGTCAACCTACGAGCTGTTTGCTGCCAATGGTACGGTCATTTCTACCTACGGGTTTATTAACATTAAACTGGATCTCGGACTTCGACGCGCATTTGAGTGGCGATTTACAATTGCTGAAGTCACGAAAGCAATCATCGGAGTTGACTTTTTAAGTTTTTACAACTTGCTTGTCGACTGCCGCAACCAGAGACTGGTCGATGGACTCACATCTCTTTCCGTGTCTACTCCTCATCAACGTGCTAACGATAGCATAGCGTCAGTACGTACCGTTTACGATGACTCTGTTTATCATCGGTTGCTTCGTGAGTTTCCAAATATAACTCGCCCAGCTGGGAAAGACAGAGTTATCAAGCACAATACTGTCCATCATATTAGGACTACTCCAGGACCACCTGTATCAAGCCACCCTCGTCGTTTGGACCCTGAACGTCTTGCTATCGCCAAGAAGCAGTTTGAGGAGATGGTACAGAACGGTACAGCACGACCCTCACAGAGTTCTTGGTCTTCGCCACTACATTTGGCTAAGAAGAAGGATGATGGTTGGAGACCCTGTGGCGACTACCGTGCCCTGAACGCCCGAACCATACCAGATTGCTACCCAGTTAGGCACATACAAGACTTTGCCTACCACCTAGCTGGTAAGCGCATCTTCAGCACTATCGATCTGGTCAAGGCTTTCAACCAGTTGCCTGTCTGTGAAGAGGATATTCCGAAAACAGCCATCACAACGCCGTTCGGAATGTTTGAGTTCCCGTATATGACTTTCGGTCTCCGAAATGCGGCTCAAACATTCCAACGTTTTATCGATGAAGTTCTGCAGAACCTCGATTTCACATACGGTTTCATCGATGACATCCTGGTATTCTCCGAGACTGAAGAACAGCACAAGCAGCATTTGAAGCAGCTATTCCAGAAGCTTGAGGATTATGCTGTCCTTATTAACACATCGAAATGTGTGTTTGGACAGTCCAAGGTTACCTTTCTCGGCTACACAGTCTCTGCCGAAGGTATAAGCCCACATGAGACTAAGGTACAGGCTATACAAGACTTCCCCCAGCCAAAAACCGTGAAGGAGCTTCGACGTTTTCTCGGAATGGTAAACTTTTACCGCCGTTTCATCCCCAATGCAGGAGCCTTTCAAGCACCGCTAAACGCTCTTCTAGCAGGACCCAAAATCAAAGGTTCGCAGCCCGTCAACTTCACTGCCGATCAACTGCACGCTTTCGAACTCTGCAAGAAGAGTCTGTCAGAGGCTGCAACTTTGGCATATCCAGACCCAAGGCTAGAGCTGGCTATTCAAACCGACGCATCAGACAAAGCCATAGGAGCTGTACTGCAGCAAAAGTCGGAAAATGGCTGGCAACCCATTGCTTTCTTTTCCAAGAAATTGAGTCCAGCGCAGACGAAATACAGCCCGTATGACCGCGAACTTCTGGCTATATATCAAGCCATACGGCATTTTAGGCACATGGTAGAAGCGAGAACGTTTACCATCTACACGGACCATAAGCCGCTTACTTTTGCCTTCACAACGCGCCGTGACAACTGTTCTCCTCGCCAGTTCCGGTACCTAGACTATATCAGTCAATTTTCTACTGATATTCGTTTCATCAGTGGAACAGAGAACTGCGTGGCTGATACTCTTTCTCGGGTAGAAGAGGTAGGACTGACTCTTGTTGATTACAAGTCCTTAGCAAGAGATCAACAGAGTGACCTGGAACTGCAAACCTTACTACAGTCTGGATCATCGCTTCGGCTGGAGAAGATGAACATGCCTGGTTCTGACGTCATGATATACTGTGACACTTCAACTTTACAACCTCGGCCGTACATCACACCGACATTGAGACGTCACATATTTAAAGCTTTACATAGCTTAAGCCACCCTGGAAGCAAGGCGAGCGTCCGCCTTGTCACAGAGAGGTTTGTTTGGCCTGGGATAAAAAAGGACTGCCGGCAGTGGTGTCAAGAATGCCATGAATGTCAGTCTAACAAGATTGGACGGCACACCTCTGCACCTCTCAAGCAGTTTAAACCACCGACAGCTCGCTTCCGCCATATTCACATGGATATTATAACAATGCCGCTGAAGAACGACTTCAGATACTGTCTAACTATAGTTGACAGGTTCACACGATGGCCGGAAGCCTACCCACTACGTGACATCACCGCGGAATCCTGCGCAGCTGCTTTTATAGCTGGCTGGGTTTCCCGTTTTGGTTGCCCCGAGCGGATTACGACAGACAGAGGACGGCAGTTTGAAAGTAGCCTTTTCAAGAATTTGGCTAATCTTTTAGGAGCTACTCATCATCCTACAACAGCTTATCACCCAGCTGCCAACGGACTCGTCGAGCGACTTCACCGCCAATTGAAATCTGCCATTTCTTGCCACTCTACGACTAATTGGGTAGAATCTTTGCCGATAGTACTTCTAGGCATTCGGACCGCCTGGAAGGAAGACCTGCGAACATCATGTGCAGAGCTGGTCTATGGTGAGCCACTTCGCCTGCCGGGAGAATTTTTCTCATCGAGCAACACCAGCACAGTCGAAGACCTATCGGAATTTGGGAACCGGTTACGCAACCACCTCAGCAGACTAAGCCCTCAAGCTACGTCATGGCACGGAAACCGAACTTTTTACGTACCTAAAGACCTTAAGGATGCTTCTCACATCTATCTTCGCCAAGGTCCAGAACGCAAGCCCCTGCAGCCAGCTTACCTTGGTCCGTACAAGGTCCTAAGAAGAGGTAGTAAGGCGTATGTCATCGATGTTCAGGGACAAGAGCAGACGGTGACCATCGATCGCCTCAAACCAGCCTACATCACAAGGGAATTTTCAACCCCACCGGTGAAACCTTTACCACCATCAGCACATACCACATCATCAACCCTGATGACTCCAGAGGCGAAACGGACAAGAAGTGGTCGGACGGTTAGATTCCCAGATTACTATCGTCCGTAGTCAACGGACTCAGCCGGGGAGTACTGTAGCGATATTTGGGTTTGCGAGTCGACAAAATCGCTACGCTTATCGCTCCGCGCGCCGTGTGTCCGTCTCCCTTACAGAACCGGTCGGGCTGGCCGCGCGCCGTGCTACGCAGAGCGAACGAGCGCGGGCGCACTCCGCTTTAGATTCCCGAACGCATAGCTTGTGTCCCATCTTATCGATCTGTGCCTAATTTCATTATTTCGCTATTCATTTAATTTCACATCATAATAATCTTTGCTTTCCCATTGTATTTTCTGTACTATTTCTTATTCTTGTAATTTCATTGTGCTTTAATTCTTGTGTGCTAATCGCTTTCAATAAATTTCATCCTGTAAGTATTTTATCTTGTTTTCTTTAATCTCAAATCTATATTCTTTATTCAGTGTTAAGCGCTTCACGCATTACTTACCTATACTTTCTGTGTTGCTTACATATCGGGTTCGATCCCCGTTTGCGGAGTATTTGTGGGTTTTTAGTAAGCCGTAGGAAACAAATATAACAGACCTACAGACTGACTAATTTTATTCCGAACATAAGAACAGACGGACAGATCGACACATAGGTAGAATAAATATCCTCAGGGATATTTAATAACAACATTTCTACAGTAATAATGTGGGAATATGTGGTGGCAAGCCCCAAAGGGAGATCTCCGACCGAACGAGATGGTATGCTCGGTCAGGCCGAAGCCCACTTGTATTCATTTCAGCTGTCGTATATATACTTTCCGAGCTCAGAAACTTCGATAGCGCGATTCAGGACTGTGCGCTGATTGGTCCGCCACATCACTCCCCCCGAAGACCGGAGGTCGAACCATTTTTTTTTTTTTTTATGAGTCTTGTGCTTGAGTCGCCAGTGCCAGTGGAGAGAGTCCCAGTGAGTCGGAACTGTGCTGCTGTTGCACGGGCTCCAGTGAGTCGGAGTGCTGCCGTGCGGGGCCGATGCTACGTGCTGACCAGGAGAGATGTGCTCTGCTTGCTGACCGGTCGTTGTAGTGAGAGTGCCCGTTGAAGCCGATGAGGGTTCGACCAGGCCGCGGTGCGTTGAGGCTGGTGGTCGAGGTACCCGATGAGGCTGAGTGCTGGCTGGCGCGGTGCGCGGAGGGGTGGGGAGTGATGATGATGATGTCCTTCAGAAGGAGGCGTGTTCTGTCGAGGGTCACCAATGTGGGAATATGTGGTGGCAAGCCCCAAAGGGAGATCTCCGACCGAACGAGATGGTATGCTCGGTCAGGCCGAAGCCCACTTGTATTCATTTCAGCTGTCGTATATATACTTTCCGAGCTCAGAAACTTCGATAGCGCGATTCAGGACTGTGCGCTGATTGGTCCGCCACAACTTTATAAACTTTAGCGGTCCCCCGACGAGGCGACGATTGGAAAATAAAATTATTTCAACTTACTTAATATTATATGTGATAATATAATTATAATAGGTTTAAAATATTATTTATTATTTTTTAGAGTTTATTTTTTGTGTCGGGGGTTTTTAAAATTTTTAATTTTACTTTTTACATAATGAATCTGAAAGTATATTCGGTACTTACAATAAAATACATTTTTTTTTAATTTTTGTCTGTCCGTCTGTCTGCCTGTCAGTCGGTCTGTCTGTCTGTTTGTTCCGACTAATCTCTGAAACCGCTGGAACGATTTTCACGGGACTTTCACTAGCAGATAGCTGATGTTATAGGGTCTAACATAGGCTACTTTTATTTTAGGGTTCCGTTTAAAAAAATAGGATTTCGCTTTCGTTAGTCATAAATAAAGTCGCGGGTAAATTTCAGCGATATCCCAAAGTATTGTTCCACGCGGACGAAGTCGCGGGCAAAAGCTAGTAGTTTATAAAGTAGTAGCTATTGGTATTATAATTATTTACTACTAGATGTTAAGCACGACTTCGTACGCGCAAAAGCTAATTTCGCAAAAACCGTATATTTTTCCGCGATAAAAAGTAGTCTATGTCCTTCCCCGTGGTCTACTCTACATCTGTGCCAAATTTCATCAAAATCGGTATAGTAGTTTCGGAGCCTATTCAATGCAAATAAACAAACAAACTTTTCCTCTTTATTATTAGTATAGATAATAAACAAATTGAATAAGTAAGCAGATACATACATAGATATACAAACATAAAATGTCATATTTTTTATATATTAATTAACTTTTATCATTCAAGCGTGTTATTAGAATCCGATATTCTTAATTAAAAGCAATTGATATATCAATTAATTTAGAATACAGAATTAACAAAATGAGGAGTGGAAAATGATATTCTCCTTCGAAGTGCTACCAACCTCAGAGCACCAACGCGAATCGCTATGACACGCAATAGTATTGACACAATAAATTTGTCAATACTAGTCAACACATAGAAAAAAAATTGCAATACGGCCCTACGGCAATAATTACACAATAAAATATGCAATAGTATTCAGTCAATATGAGCATTATTGCCAATTATATTGTGTGTGCGGCTAGCACAGTCATAGACAGGAATAAAATAACCCAAATTTACATAAATTATGTAACCTTTGTTACTTAGGGTTTTATTGCGAATCTATTGACACCTCACTTATTAAAATCGGACCAGTAGTTCAGACGCTACGGTGGAACAAACATACTTACATAGACTGCCAAAATCATTACCCTTCCTTTTGGCTTCGCCGTAGTAGGGTAAAAATGAAATTATTTATGTAGTTTTATATTTCGCACATTTATAGAATAGACCACGGGGAAGGACATAGGCTACTTTTTATTGCGACAAAATTTACGGTTCCTTCAGGATTTCTTTTAGCACGAAGTCGCGGGCAACATCTGCTAGTCAATAAAGTTAGAATTTTAAATGTGTTATGTGTTTTTTATTGAAAGTAGTATAACCTAGTTTGTAATGTGTATCGTTCAAATTTTCACTACTAAGTAGTGCTGTCAACCTAGGGATTTCCCCCTAAATGTCCTAATGTCCCTAATGTCTCGGCTAATCTTTGGAACGGCTAGACCGATTTTCACGTGATTTTCACTGGCAGATAGCTGATGTTCTAAGGAGTAAGTAAGGCTACTTTTATCTTAGGGTTCCGATAAAAAAATCGGGTTCCGTTTCCGTTACTTCTACGCAAAGGAAATTGCAGGCACCTGCTGGTATAACTTTTATATTTTACAAAATGATAGGTATAAATAATTAAAAAACACGCCATGTTTATACCCGTGCTAAGTTAAATAATTTAATTGAAATCATTTTAATGAATGTTGGCAAAAATTTTTGATTAACATAATTGAGTCGGAACTCCTGCAACTGAAGTGGTAAAAAAAACAATGGAGCTTTAGTTAAAAACCAACACTAGTCTAGTAGTATTAAGTCCAGTAAGACTTGTTAATTCTTACAGTTCATTAACTGGATAATGTTAATTAAACACTTGGCACAAAGCCCTAAAAAGCTAATAAACCGACCGCAAAAGAAACTTTCAGTAAACACCCGCCAATAGGGAATACGAGAATCCATTAAAAATGCAATAAAGCATAATAAAGGCTGCGCAAAATCATTCCTTTGTGTTAAGTTTAAAAGAAATTTAAAAGAGACAAAAGTAAATCCATCAAAAATTCAAGGAACGGCGAGCTCTCGTTAAGAGGACAAACGAGCATCATTAAGTGAAAAGGAGAGAAGGGGGCAAAGCGGGGGAGAAGAGGGTGAGGGGAAAGGTGCTAAGGGTAAGGTGTAAAAAGCGTAAAGTGCATTTGCAGCACACAAAAACTATAGACCTCGAGTACACTTAATTAAGGGGAGATAAACGTTTTGAAAATTTAAAACTCACAGCTTAATTGAAAATCTTCGATGAAAAGTAATTGTAAGAGACATTTTGTAGAACTATTATTATGTTCTTTTAAGGTTTCCGTAATAACTACAAGGAATATATTTTATAGCCTCACTGTCTGTCTGTCTGTCCGTCTGTCCGTCTTGCTAACTTCGGTAATTATGAATATAATAGACGAAATATCTAATAGTATTATAAATTGCATATTGACTTTATTTTTATTGTGTTATCAAATTTTCTATATTAGGGATGGTTCCCCGTGCAAGCGAAGTGGGGATGAACATTTGTTTTCATTCTATCCTATCGCCTAGGTATCCCTTCCATCCATCCTTACAAACTTTCACATTCAAAAAATTAAGTAGGATTATGTTTCAATTATCTTGACGACCTATGTGGCTCAGTGGTTCAGCGCTTTGGTGCTCAAGCCGGGGGTAGCAGATTCGAAACAATTTTTTTTTCTGTATTCCTGGGTCATGGATGTGTATTGAATGTGTGTATAATATAATAAAAATCTTAAATATAATATGTATAGTATAAAAGTATATATACTTCCCGTTTTCTGGTACCTGTAAGTCTGTAACACAAGTTCTTCGGATACTTAGCACGGGGCCAGATTGACGTGGTATGAAGCGTCCATAGATTATATATTATTATTATCTTATGGAAAGTATTTGACATATTGTGCTCGAAAGCTAAATACAGCATGTGTCGCATCGCGCGTGCGACAACACGCGTGAAGTGATTACAATCCGATACACATCAATTAAACTGAGTTTGTTCATTTTCTTTATATTTTGCTCTATAATAGGTATGAATATGAAAGATGACTAAATTACTATATTAAGTAACTAGATGTTGCCCGCAACTTCGTGCGCGCAAAACTAAATCGAACGGGGAACCGTACATTTTGCCGCAATTAAAATTGCCGTGGTCTATAATTCTATATCTGTGCCAAATTTCATCAAAATCAGTCCAGTAGTTTCGGAGCCTATTCAATGCAAACAAACAAACCTTTCCTCTTTATTATATTAGTATAGATAATAATATGTATATTCATAAATAAGTTAAGATAATGTATTATGTAAGGTAACGAAGAATTAATTACAAGTAAATACGTGCATTTAGGTGGTTTAGGATTTTTATAAGACTACGGGCGGTATTTTTGGTCGTTGCTTAAGAAAAGACTTGCTTAAGAATTTTCAAATAAGTCCGCCTTATTTGTATGAAATGCTTAAGTTACGACTGTGAATCGAAATGTCACCTTAAGCATGTCTATAAGGCGAACTTAGAAATAAGAATCGACCAAGAATACCGCCCTACGTGTCCACAAGTATTGTTTGTGGTCGCGACAGAAAAAGTAGCACTGTAAATGCAACTTGGTGCTCACTGAAAATCAGCGTTGCGAACTATGTTTGCAACATAATTATGCTGAGTGGGCACCTATTTGGTAAAATTTCTTGTGTTTTTTATTTTTATTTAATGCATATTTTTTATTGTTCAGTGTTTTACCAAATAAACGATCTTTTCTTTCTTTCTTTCTTTCTAAATAGATCTGTGCGCTAATACAATAGAGCTGAAAATCTTAATTTTGGTCTTGAAATAATCGTCGAAGTTCAGGAAAGGTTTTAACGGTAAGAAATTTTGGAAATATTGCGGAAGACATAGTATTGTAAATAGATCTGTGCGCTAATACAATAGAGCTGAAAATCGTGTGGAGTTGTCTTATTTGACACTTGACTCTTCGATTTACAGCTGTTTTCTATTAGGGCACAGTTCTATTGTCAGTATTTTCTGTCGCGACCACAAAAAACGTGTACATGGGCTTATACTCGCGACTTTTTTTAAATGCTATTTAAAAACTCCAAATTTCGTTTGGTGTGTATAAAATAACGCTGGTATTTGGGTATGCACATATTTTTTTTATTTTTTATATAATATATCTATCTTGTTTGGTAAACCGTATGGTAAAATCATATGAACGTTTAAAGTAGTCTATTAGACAGAGACATCGGATGTGTAAAGTGACGTCACATAACACGACTTTCATAGAAAGTTCATAAGTAATTTCGTTTTGCTAGAAAGAGATAGACATGGAGATAGATTAAAAACTTTGACCGCACATGTCTTGCTCATTTATCAACAGATATTGATAATTTTGTCGCCATTGCCTTTATTTTTCAGTCTAGTATCATAGTATTATGTTATAAGTTATTTTTATGTTTAATGCATATTCCTTATTGGCATTGTATCTAATAGTAAGCGATGAATACAAAATATACATGCAGCTTATTATGTGGACGCGCTAAAACATTTTCCTTTCAGTGACAAAATAGCTTTTACATAAAAACGCCGATGATTTTCAAAGATATCCTATTTCAAAGGCTGTGAGCTAGATTGCTTCAGTAATTACTTAAACCTACCTTTTCAAACTGAATAGATAAAAAATATTAAGAGGCACCTGTAACATTCATGCTTAACTATGGGAAATCGCCTACCATTAGAGGATGTGTTTCCTCATTTGCCATTCGTGTAGCTTCTAGCTATTTATTTATTTATTTATTTATTTTCCATAAGGCACAAAAACAGACATCAGATCAGATCATTAATGGAAGATACAATTTGCACTAATCTATATAAACCTGACATCCAATTATATGTGTGCACAACATTTAATTTACAAAGAGAACCAGTAAACAAAATTAACTTATGTTTAATTTATAGAGAACCAGCATATAAAACTCGCTTATGTTCACATTATATACATGGACACCCTAACAAAACACTTTTATAGTTGTAGGTAGGTACATTTACATTTATCAAAGTAACCCAACATCCAATAATACATTATATGCACAACTTCTACTTATGCTTTACAACAAAACTATGAGACAAAATATGTAGGTAGTTCAAACCACTATACAGGTTCACCTATCAATATATCAATACAGGTGATAAAAATTTCACTTCTCAAAGTAACTTAACATCAATTACTTAATATTATCACAATATTTAATTTTACAAACAGAACCCATGAACAACATTATACAAATAGACTCCTTATCCATGTATCTCTATAGTTAATACTATATGAGGTAAGTAAAGTAACCCAAAAACCAGTTATACATGTGCACAACATTTAATTCACAAACAGAAGCCAGTGAGTCAGCTTATGTTCAAACTATACAGATGGAAACCTCATCAAAACATTAATACAGAGAGAAATTTACAGTAATTTCAATAATCCATGAGCATATACATGTGCATTTATGTTTGTTTTAGTTTTAGTGTGTGAGTAGCACCCTAACCCTATCACCGTGGTCTTGGGATCAGTTTTATACTAAATACTGCTAGGGTTCCTATGTCACAGCATAATTATGGTAATTATAATATAAAATTATAGCATTTTTAAAAAACTGTTTTACACCAGGTATTATCAACCCAAAGTAATTCCAGTGATTGACGTGAGTGTACATGCACATGTATTTTAAAGTTGGTGTGTGGTAGCACCCTAGCCCTACGACCGTGGTCTTGGGATCAGTTTAATATACTGCTAGGGTGCCTATGTCACAGCACATGTACAGCCTATTTCCAAATTACAATAATTAGGTATAAAGTTAAGTTTTAAAACAAAAAAGAAATAGAAATCCAATAAATCCAATAACTATAGTACTTAGACTTAAGACATATTTAAGCCAAAATACTATAGTTTCTTTTATATTTCTCCTATAGTTTAGTTTTAGAATATTCATACTACAGTTTAGAAATGAGTTTATTTTTAAATGATATTTTGCTATCTGCAAATATATCATAATCCAAACACTTTTCATTATAACAAAGACACATTCTACGCAAAGGGTCATTTTTAGATACATTGTTTCTTGACACAGGTATTGAGAAAAGTTTGGGTTTGCGTACAAATTTTAGAGGAACATTAAAATTTATTTTTTCTAGCAGAGTACTGTCATATGTACCATTGGCAATCTGATGAAGAGTACACAAGTCAATGATAAGTCGACGTTTCTCTAATGTAGTCATATTAAAATATTTGAGTCGATCAGTATAAACATGCAACTTTTTCTTGATACCGCTGGCAATGCATAGTGATCTCACAAACCTCCGTTGAATTGCTTCTATTCTATCTATGTGTGTGTGGTATATTGGTGACCATATAGTAGAACAATATTCGATAATGCTCCTAACTAAAGAGGCATATAGTATTAGCCATGATTTAATATTCTTAAAGGGCCTAGCGTGACGTATAATGAAGGATAACATTCTGTTGGCTTTATTACTTATGTAGTCAATATGTGGTCTGAATGACAATGTATCATCAAAAAGAACACCTAGGTCTCTTATTACTTTAACACGAGGGAGTTCCCTGCCAGCTATTGCATATTTGTATATAAAGGGTTTTTTGTTTTTTGTGAAGGAGATAATGTTACATTTTCCAATATTTAAATTCATATGGTTACACTCACACCATTTTACAATTAGATCAATATCTTTTTGAAGAGCTTCACAGTCATTATTGTTTGTAATACGTCGAAAAATTTTTAGATCATCGGCATAGCCTAAGCAGTTACTCTCCAGTATATTAAGTAAATCATTGATGAATATGAGGAACAGAAGGGGTCCTAAATTTGAGCCCTGAGGCACACCGGAAGTCATTTGATAAGGTAGAGAGCTATAACCACCAACTGCCACAAGCTGAGATCGTTTAGAAAGATAGGATGTGAGCCATCGATAAAGATTTCCTTGAATGCCCCAGTTATAAATTTTATTTAATAGTACTGTATGGTTTACTCGATCAAAAGCTTTGGAAAAGTCTGTATAAATGGTATCTACCTGTAGCTTATTATCAAAAGAATCACATAAATAAGTGGTGTATAATAAAAGATTAGTGTTGGTGGATTTACTTTTGACAAAACCATGTTGTTTAGAACTCAGTTGTGGACTGACATGAAAGTAGATCTGTTGGTAGATAATAGACTCAAAAATCTTTGCAAACAGATTTAGAATACTTACAGGCCGATAGTTAGTCACATCATTTTTCTTTCCTGATTTGTGTATCGGTGTAATTTTTGTTTGCTTCCATGTTTCTGGGAATACACCCTCACTGATAGACTTATTAAATATGATTGTTAAAGGAACAACCAAAGCCTTTGCACAAAAACGAACAAATACAGGTGGGATTTGATCTGGGCCAGCACCTTTGGATAAATCTACACTTTTTAATTTATCTAGTACAGTATCTGACTCTATTTTGAAAGTAGGTAATAAAAAGCTAGATGATGGAAAGTCAGGGCTATAGCTGGCGGTCACGCACGGATCATATACTGAGGAGAAAAATTTTGCAAATAAATTTGCTACTTCAGGACCATTAACCGCTTCAGAGTCCAAGAAACGGATGGGTGTAGGTATAGTGTTGGTTACTCTCTTGCATTTCGTGTAACGCCAAAAAGATTTTATATTTAAGGTTAAATCTGTTTCTATTTGTGCTATATAATTCTCAAAACACCAAAGCATCAATTTTTTGGCTCGAGCCCTTAATAGTGAAAATGTGTCATAGTCTCTTGGATTACCAAAACGTTTGAAAAGTTTATGATACTTATTTTTTTGTTGTAAAGTTTTCTTAAGTTGTGAGGAAAACCACTTAGGATAACAATTACTATAAACTTTGACTTTTGGTGTGAATTTATTAATTATTATGTGAATTTTATCATAGAAAAAATCAACTAGGTCGTTACAATTAAAAATACTAGCATAATAAGTCCAGTTTATCTCAAGAAGTTCTTTAATACAAGCATTATAATCTGTTTTATAGTAGCAAAGTTTTTCCAAAATTTTATTATGACGCAAGACGGATGTTTCATATTTATAACTAAATTCAAACGGAGGATGGTGAGTATCAATTCTGCTTATTGATGCGGTTTTTTCTAATGAGAATAGATCAGGCTGATTTGTTATAACTAGATCCAATATTTTATTGTTTAAATTTGTTATGGAGTTGATTTGATATAAGTGTGCATTATTAAATAAATCATGCAATAAACGTGATCTTTCATTATTGCATTTGACAGGCATCTGTGTTTTATTTGACCACTGTATATCTCCTAAGTTAAAATCGCCTAGAATGCAAATGCTTTGTTCTGTATGACCAGTGACGATTCTTTCACAATTTAAGGTAAATTTATTAAAATCTGTTGTTGGTACATAATTAGGTATATAGACTACACATAGACTGATTATATTTTTCATATTTAATGATATCCTAATCCATATATCCTCTATATATTCAGATTGCCAATCACTTAAAACAGTGAAATTTAGTTTTTTATTTATAGCTACCAACACTCCTCCACCATGATGTTTATTAAAACGTTTAAGAAAGTTTGCATCACGGTCCCTTCGCACAACAATATACCTGTCATCAAAAAGCTCAGATGAAACAATAGACGTGTCCAACCAAGTCTCTGTTAAGCATATTATATCAAAATTATTTATAAGAATACTATTATATATATCTATTGTTTTACCCTTCATACCACGTATGTTTTGGTAGTACATAGTAAGGTTTGACACAGCCATTTTAATTATATAAACTCAAAACAAGAACCATTAGTCAGCAATAATGCACATTTTAGCGCATAAGGTTTATGGAATCAAAGTTTTTGATCAGTACATAATCAGAGTCCTGACCTTTGCGGGTGTAAACACGGCCATTCCGTACCCATACAAATTGGAAACCACACTCCTTGGCCTTCTTCCGTGCAGCAGCATGAAGTGCCTTGTTTGTTGGCGATAGATGTTCCTGGACATATATAGGTTTTTTGTCACCGGCGATACCAAGCAGCGAAGAATTCAATCTATTGTTGGGGTTAGCTCGATTGTAGCGGTGCACAGCAGAGTAATATTCGTCACGGCAAAGGGTGCTCTTGAATTTCACTATAATTGAGCGGGGGCGCTGTGATTCTTTGTCCCTTTTAGCAACACGGGTACAGTTAAGAATATCACCATCTTTTAGCACATGACCAATCACAGAAGTGCACCTTTCCATTAAATTAATTAGGTTTTCATTTCGGAACTCCGGGATTCCATTTATTTCAAGATTCTTTTCCCTCATGTGTTGTTCGACATGGTTTAGGCGGTCAGTCACATCACGCACTTGATTGCTAAGTTGAGCATTATCTGTTTTTAACTGCGAATTTACTTTCGACATCACATCGAGCTCCTTTTTAATTTGGTCGTATTCCTCACTTACAAATTTGACACATTCACGTAATTCCAGTAAATCAGTTTTAATTTCGGACAACTCCTTTTGTATTATTTGAGTGAGCAGAGACGGGAGTTCAAGTTTAATTACCTGGGAAATTTGGTATCGTACATCAGCAATAGTAATGTCTTGGTTTTCATTAGACAACGACGAGTCGTCTTGTGATTGTGGGCATTTTTTCATGCGGAGTGTAATGTTTGCCAGGTCAGACACTTGTTCATGAGATCCAGAGAGTGATTCAACACTTGAATTTCGCACCGGCGTAATATTTCCTGACTTAGGATGTTTACATTTACATTCTTGGCAAATCCAGTTTTGTTTTTGTTCACTTGTCATTTTCTTATGAAAGAAAGCCGGTATTACACCAACGCATTCCAAGTCAAAGCAATTATAACATTTAGCACAGCATAATGACTCACGAACGCCTATATTTTGCTTACAACCAGCACAGTTAATAAGTTTTTGGGACATTGTTAAACTTTGTTGCGCGTTTCAACATAACACGAATATTTTTAAGAAATATGATCACAGTCTATGGAACTTACAGTCGGCCAACGGACACGTGTAAGATTTACCATAATTGTATTATTAAATTAGAATGAAATGAAATACAAAGCGTTCGGATATTAAAGGAAAGAACAATCACAAATTAATACTTTTATTCAATTTCTTAAATTATCTACCCAACACGAAATACCAATTCTTAAATTATTATCAGGTGAGTTATGAATATAATATCATTACCTTAGATCAATCTCCCTTGAAAGCCGGAACAAAAGTGATCCACCGAGTGTGTCAACCGAGTCTAGTTTTCCCCCAGTATTGCCCGATACAATTCCAAAATTTACACAAAATTAACTGTCAATTTAAAAAAATACAGAAAATAACAGTTTAAATAATAAAACTGAAGAAAACTCAATAAAATATTCAAAAACCTAACACTCGACCATCCTGAACATGTGCATGTCCCCATGCACGGTACAAAAATTTTAAACCTAACACTCGGCTTGATCAGGCTTTCATGAGATTTTAATTTGTACCAGCTAAAACTTAAAATATATCAAAATATACAACTTCACTAAATTTAAGGATTTTACTAACAACATAATAGCTTATTATATAATTCACTCATAAATCAATTAAATTATTAAAAAATCATAACACA
Source organism: Glaucopsyche alexis (assembly GCA_905404095.1). Taxonomy (NCBI): domain Eukaryota; kingdom Metazoa; phylum Arthropoda; class Insecta; order Lepidoptera; family Lycaenidae; genus Glaucopsyche; species Glaucopsyche alexis. The sequence goes on from FR990061.1 coordinate 21,257,656, forward strand.
ATATAACACATTTAAACATAATATCTCGTCGTATAATTCACTCATCAATCACTGAAATCATGTATCATTTATTAACAAGTATGTAAACCCTCCATTCTTACAAAACTTATTAATAATTTAATAATTTCTATTCTACAGGCGTGAACCCTCAATTCTCACAACCCATAGGATAGCCCTAAATTATTTAAGATCATATAAATTCATCACTTGTATTATCATCAATTGTAAACCCTCCATTCTTACAAATCATAATAATACTTTTCATATATTTTCTATACTAAAGACATGAACCCTCAATTCTCATGAACAATAGTATAGCCTAAAAATCATATTCAAACTCATTCATTAAATCTCATCACTTAATTTTAATTAGATTTCATAATTAACTTTTCACTAGATTTTCACTTTCAATATAAGTTGTAATAATAATCCATCATCATTTATCAATAATTCATAATTACAATAGCAAAAAAAAACATATGCATTTATTCATCAATCTCATCATCTAATATTCCACCTCATTAGTGTCGTCTAGTGTCTCACTTATCAATCTATATATTCTTTAAACGATAGGTTTTGCACTAGTTAACTCTATACCCACCTCTGACATTTGTACAACCTAAATCTCTTAAAGCAGTGGCAAAACAATGCAGTTTTTTTTTTCAGTAAATGAAGTAAGTTTTGTTATTGAAATTGAGTTATTTTATCTCCTACACGTATGTTTTGTTCATCTATTTCGTATTTACATGGCATTAGAGCATTATAGGTGACTGAAACATTATTGATAACTTATAGGTACTTTTGTACCCCGCGCATAACACAACATTCGCTTGACAAAATATTATTTATTAATTTATTCATAGGTGCTATGTTTAAATATATCACTACATCATTAATATGATATACCCCTCCATTAACGAACGCATTACTGCAAATTTGGTCTACCAATAATTTTACTATTAAAAAAAATACTCCCAAAGCAAGCGGGATTTATATTACTAAGTGATGTAACTAGAATGTTAGTATCATACACAGGGATCAATCACATCAAATCCGCATTGATATTAGGTATTATCGTAAAAATTATAGTTCACTAACATTAAACAATTTTGAAAATTAAAATTTTTAAAAATTAAAATGAACATGTGGGTTTGCACAGTAAAAGTTTGACCCACCACTAATGGAACATCTAACAAAATATCTTCAAAATCGGTTAATCCTTATTTGTAGAATTTGTCAATGAATCATTTTTAAATATACAGTGTTCAATCCTATGACCGTAACGATAGCACTGCGTACATTTAATTAACGGCTTAGGACATTTTAAATAAGGATGCCTCCTGGATCCTCCTTGCAATTAAAACAATATAACTGTCCCGGCACTCTATTCCGTAATCCAGAACTGTTACTATTGTCCTTATTAATATTTAAATCGGGCCTTAACCGTTGCCTTTGATGCGACTGATTAATCATATTCTGTGATACGTCCTGATTACTCATTAAGAATTGTAAAAGTTGATCGGGTTGCGTGCACCGTAGTGCATTCGCACTAGACCGCATGGTCTTATCAGTTAGTCCATGTATCAAACAATCGACCGCGTTTTTGCCACTAATATCGCACTGATTCAACAAAGCTAACTTTTCGTAATAGTAAACCTCCAAAGGTTCATTAAATCTACTTTTCCTACGAAGCATCTCCTCCAGAGATTGACCATAGTTTTGTTCGCAGGGAAAAGCACAAAATTTTTTCCTGCCATTGCGACCAACTAAATAAAATAGTATTTTGACTCTCGTACCAAAGCTTAGCAAATCCCTGGAGTTTTTGCAATGCAAAATGAACTGTCGTTCGTTCGTCCCACCCGTAAACTGTGGCACACTCGTTTACCTTCCGAATCCAAATATCCGTTCTTTGACATTTAATTGACGGGTCAAAATCAGATAAAATATTCTTATGATAATTATTACTAGTAGAAGGTAATGAGGCACTAGCTATAGCAGGCGGTTTAGACTTCATAAAGTTAATAAAAGTCATTACATCCTTATAATTAAAAGTAGGACTACGTGACCTAGTATCTCGCACGGAACCTTTCCTTGCCGCTGACCCCTCAGTTTCGCGGTGTCGGAGTTGGCTTCGTTCCCTGACGACGTCCTCTTCAAGGGCACAAAGTCGGTCGCGTTGCCGCTCAAGCTCCTGTTCGTATTCGCGTAGACTCGTGCGCCTTCTGCTGCTGCGGCTACCGCTAGCTCGGAGTCGGCTGCGACTGCGGCTTGCTCTCATCTCAATCCTCGGTTGAGTACCACCACGGTCCGGCGTCAGTAGCCGAAGGTGGTTAGACGTTTCACTTTCACGTGGCATTATCTGAAACTCAAAACGAAAGAGCTTAATATTTTTTTTATAGGTACCTACATAAAATCAAAGTTGTGTATTACGGACTTCATTCACATGCTAACAATATTTAGCTAACATTTAAAGTTAGTTTGGGGTTTTGGAACTTCGAATCAAATAAAGTAATTAAAATATCTCCACACAAAGTGTAGGGTAGATGTGAAAATATATTCTTAACGTTGATTTCAATAAAATATTTTACTAATTTTACACTATTCTAGGTGTTAACAATATTACGCACTGAAATAATTCACTCGCAGAATTTGCAAAACTATTACCGCTAAACGTGGAGGGTAGATAATTTTTTAATCCTATTTTTTTTCACTGTTTCAAAATTATCTTAAAATATGTAATATTATACAAAAATCAGCTTTATGAAATGCACTACAAAAGTAATACTCAATAAGTACTTTACTGACTATCAAAATGATTATCAAAATTTAAACGTGGGGGCGGTTCGCACTTCTGAATTGTAAGATTTACCATAATTGTATTATTAAATTAGAATGAAATGAAATACAAAGCGTTCGGATATTAAAGGAAAGAACAATCACAAATTAATACTTTTATTCAATTTCTTAAATTATCTACCCAACACGAAATACCAATTCTTAAATTATTATCAGGTGAGTTATGAATATAATATCATTACCTTAGATCAATCTCCCTTGAAAGCCGGAACAAAAGTGATCCACCGAGTGTGTCAACCGAGTCTAGTTTTCCCCCAGTATTGCCCGATACAATTCCAAAATTTACACAAAATTAACTGTCAATTTAAAAAAATACAGAAAATAACAGTTTAAATAATAAAACTGAAGAAAACTCAATAAAATATTCAAAAACCTAACACACGTCTATACTATTATAAAAAAAAATTGGAATCGGTTCTAAAAATAATTAATACTATGATAATATTATATAGGTAACTAATATAAAATTCGTCAGTGTCTGCAACTTCGTTTGCATAGAACTAACGGAAATGGAACGCTATTTTTTAAAACGCGGAACCCTAAGATATAATAGTCTATGTTATACCTTATATCCTTAGCTATCTGCCAGTAAAAGTCTTGTAAAAATCGGTCCAGCCGTTTCAGAGATTAGCCAAGAATAGACAGACAGACAGGCGGCCAAAAAATATCAAAAATTTATTTTGTACTTGTACCGTATATACTTTCATATTATGCATTTAGGTAAAAGCTATTAATTTGAAATTACAGACACTTTAATTTTATTTATTTGTACCCATAGATGATATGAACGATGCGGCTGAAATGCACTTGTAACCATCAAGCAATCAGTTTGGTCGTTCGCCATTATTTATCTACATCTATATATATAAAAATGTTATGTTGGTTTGTGTACGCTTCAAAAACTCAAAAAGTTCTGTACCGATCGAGCTGAAATTTTAGCATGATATATAATCCGCATCAAGGGTTATTTTTATCTATTTTTTGCATCAGTCACATATCCGCGACCGCGTAAAACCTATATTTGCGCAGGCGGATCGGCGGGCAACAGCTAGTTTTTTATATAATTGGTTAAATCCCATGTAAATATATTACCATAACCCCTCACTAGTCAGTTTTCGTCGTAAACTCGCACTCGACAGTTTCGGGGTTTACGGGGACATTACTTACAGACAGGTTCGCATTACCATAACGTAGAATATAACAGGCTGAGAGTAGCCTTGAATTTATTAAATAAGAGCAAACGAGCAGATTGCCTGATGGTAAGCGACTATGCCCATTGACACCGATAACAAGTGAGTTATCGGTATTTACAATTAATTAAAATAATTTCAATCTATTAATATCTTTTCTTTTACTTGGATATTAATTCAATCATTAATGTTTTGTGTCATGGGGTACTCATCCCAACTTACCTGTCCGGTAGTTGTGGTATGGTATACGGGTATGCGACCCCGGCTTCCCTAGCTATTACTGTCCTATCCCTTGCCCTCCTGGGCGGTTATATCCTATATTCCTATTTCCCACTCTAACTTACCAATCTTCCTTTCCACACCACTTATCCTTCCCTTTCCCTATTCCTACCCTCTCAGCCAATCCGTGGGATCTCAATGGATAATCATAAAAATAATTTAATTATCCAAAATGGTGGCGATATGGTTCGCCACACATCACGTCTCGTTCTTGCGGAGGTAAAAAGTGGCCCATAGAGAGCCGCTTCGCTACGTTGAATGTAAGAGGAGGTATGGATGGTAAGAATGAAAGTGGACGAAGCGAAACAAGTATGTAAGGATCGTAGCAAGTCGAAAGAAGAGGTCTATGCCTACGGGAAAGAGGTGTACATATGTATGTATGTAGTTTAAAAAAAATGTAAGCTAGACTTAGGCAGTTCCTAATAAATAGGTACTACCTAAAACAAAATGTTATTAACCTATAGTCTGTTCAGGTACATTAATATTTTTGTTTACAAAACAGTATAGGTACAGAGTACCTCCTACCTGTTACTAAACATTGTAAACATATTACGTAAACTCTTACATAGCGATAAACTTAATTTTCTAATTCTCGTTAAGGCTAAATGTGTCTAAATTAAATCGGCATACATTATAATCAAGCCGGGGCGTAGCATTAGATTAGTTAAGCTGCTCGTTTCGGTTCCATTAATAGTTAGCAGTATGACGGTATTGGTCGTTCTGCTGTGTCTGGGTTGCGTCCTGGCCGAAAACTCCTGTAAGTTAAAATATTATAATACAGGTGGTTTAGTGGCTTAGAATTTGGCTCTCGACTCAGAGGTCGTGGGTTCGATTCCTGCGTTGGAACAACAAAAATGTTGTTTCCAAGTTTAGCTAAGACTTAGGACAATGCAGGCTGATCACCTGATTGTCTGATAAGAAAGATGATCCATGCGTCGGATGGTCATGTAAAAAGTCGGACCTGCGCCTGATCTCTCGTCAGTCGTGTCGGTTATCCGTACCACTGGTATACGAGAGTAAAGAAAGAGAGTGCTCTTGCGTACTGCGCTCACACTTGGGCACTATTAAATAACTCTTGCGAAGCTGGTCCGGTTTCAATAAAACCGGTCACCGGCACTGAAACCGGTGTGGGGAAGTATACAAGGCAGTGGCAAGGAGTTCCCATAACTCCATTCCTATCGGCTTCACCCACCACTTATCTTTTGAAGGCCCTCGTCCAAATCCCTACCTATTATACAGGCTTCCTTATGAAGGAGATACGGGGTGTAATTTTTTCCCATTAATATGTTGGGCACCTTAGGAAACAATGTAAGTACCTAATGACGGCACACCGTCGACGTTATGCACACATAACTAAGAAAATGTTCATAATTAACCAAGTCCAAGTTCGCTATCGTTTTTATATTTTGGTAGGGAGTTCGGTGGATGATATCGGTATCGTTTTGACGACCTCTGGCAGTGGTTGGGTGCGTCGGCGCTTAAGCCGAAGGTCGCCGGTTAGGTTTCCGCCGAGGGAATACAAAAGTTTTCAGTGTTCCTGGGTCATGGATGTGTATTAAATACTAGCTTTTCCCCGCGACTTCGTCCGCGTGGAATAGTTACTTTGGGATATCGCTAAAATTTACCCGCGACTTCATTTACGTAGAAGAAGCGCTTCCACCTCACGACTGCCCGCCCGCTCCGCGCGCCTTACTATAGCGCGCATGATTATTTTATTACTGCGATATCTTCTAAAATACTCATTGAAATCAAATGATGTAAACGGCAAATTTCTTCTAGATTAAATGCTTGTAATGAATAACGTATTTACTTGGGTAAGGATTAATATAATCTTTATGAAAACACCTTCACAAATAATGCTTACTTTTAGAACTTTGGTAAGTATAAAAAGGTTATAGTGAGCCAACCTTAAAAGATAGACATATACTGTCGCGGACTTTTTTTTAGAACTTTTAAAGGGGAACAATTCTGCCATACATCATTTTAGCGAAACTTTAACCGTTTCCGCAGCGTACGTAGCGAAAGCTCTCAAAAGGAAAAAAAGACCCCCGATTTTGTAACATTCTTGATTGGTACTCCGCTCGTATTGAGTTTAGCATGATGCTATATAGCCTAAAGCCTTCCTCGATAAGTGGACTATCCAACACAAAAAGAATTTTTCAATTCGTACCAGTAGTTCCTGAGATTAGCGCGTTCAAACAAACAAACAAACAAACAAACTCTTCAGCTTTATAATATTATAGTATAGATGTGCACCTACAGTATAAAAGTATTAAATGTATTTTTGTTGGCTGTTACCCGTAACACAAGTTCTTCGAGAAATTAGCACGGAATCAGTTTGAAGTAGTGTGAAAGCGTCAATAAATATGACTATTATTGCACTTTGTAAAAAAAAAACATCTGCTGTAATTCTTTCAGTATCCGATGTAACTTACACGGGTATATTGACTCCGGAATGCGTAAGGAGCTACGTGGATATGTACCTCACCAGATGTTCTACCCCGAGGGACTATTTGTACTACCACGAGACCTTGATGCCACGAGAGGGAGAGAACGATAGTGTGAGTAGAATATACTGTCTCCAAAAAGTAACTACAAAGTCTTCGGGTTATCTACTGCTTATGTGAAGACGGTTGGGCATAAATAAATCAAACTCAAAGTCTTTTCTTTTTATTTCCATATAGGTTATAATATAACACTTATAGAATTGTCCTACATGATGCCTACCACCGGTTCAGAAACTAGCCCGTCGAGAAGAACCGGCGTAAGAAACACACACGGGGCCACCTTTTAGCAAAAAGATGGAAAAATCTTTTAAAAAAATATTTTTACAACGTAGTAACTTAATGTATATAACAAAAGTCAAGATACTTAATTAAATGGAAGCAGCCTTGCAGGGGGCTATCTTATTCCCAAGGTGTGCAATCGTTAATGAAATTATTGACCAGATAACACGTGAGTATAGCGCACAAATCATTTATCATTCTCGGAAAAAAAATCATCTTTTATGCCGTTGCCTCGAACAGAGCAGCGAGCACCACGGCGCGGCGGTGGCCATAGTCAGCACTTGACAGACTAAACTCCTGTCAAACAAAGAGGTGACTATACGACCGCCTGCGCACGCCACTCGGCGCTTACCGCTGTAATTGAGGCAGCTGCCTTATATGAGTTTGCATTTACACCCATATCATTAGTTGTTTCCTCGAGATGTCCTCCACTCGACTCAACCTCAATCCACAAAAGTTGTATCATTAGTTCAACAAAATGCCCTCGACTTGAGGAATTTCCTTACGCAAGTCGAGGAATCAACTGTCAAACTTAAGGTACCTCAGGACGTACCTTGAGGCTCCCTCGAGCGTCTATTTCGACGCGAAAATCAAACGTCTATTTCGAGGAGAAGTCATTTTACCACTTTTGAACCTACCAATTCGTGGAAATAACAGGGGCTACCAATGGGTGGGCCATTAAACGATTACTTAAAGCGTTGCGAAAACGATAATACAAGATTAACGGAGGGTTATTATTATCGTTCTGTCAAATTCGGATCCAGTTTTATTGCTAACTATTGGTGTTAACATAAAAAATATATTTTCTATGATTATCTATGACGTCATACCTCCACTCAACCTTACTGGAGGAGCAAACAGCTGAGGTAGAAATTACGTTTAAGAATACCAATTTCGATTTCCTTACATAAAAAAACTGCCACACGAGAGTACCGAAAATTATATTAGATTTAAGTTAAACAGCCTACTGTGTAGTGCTACTAATCAAAATTGTATAGTCTTAAGTAACACTCAATCACATATAGATGTGGTTGACATAAATAATATTATAAGTTTTAGATTTAATAATATAACATATGATAAGTATTTCTTATCACAGTTTTGTACTAGACGCATAGCTAGATGGCTATTTAATTTTTTAGTTTTAAGACAAGCCAAGGAATTGGCTAAACCGACCACTGCTTCTATTGAGCAGTGTATTTATTGTGATAACTATACAGTTAACAGCTTGGAATATGTTCCAAATAATTTAAATTAGTTTCTAAGACAACAGAGGCCCACTCTAGCGATGTATTATACAATAATATAAATTATTCAAATAAATTATCTATCTTACCTACCAAAATTGTTAGCAAAAATTGTAATTCTACTGTAAACCTGGTGCACCAAAATTTGCAAGGAATGGTAGGTAAAGAATTAGAGATTGAGTTGTTTCTTAATGAATATAACATTGATATTATGTGTATATCGGAACATTGGTTTAGAAAATATGAATTAATATTTAACTTTTGTGGTCACCAGGTTGCTAGTTCGTTCAGTCGAGAGAATGCCATTAGAGGTGGCTCTTTAATATTGACTAATAAAAAAATTAAATTTAAAGAACGAAAAGATATTGTAAGACTCTCTACTGAACGAATATGTGAGGTAGCTTGTATTGAGTTGAGCCACCTTATTATTGTAAGCGTATACAGGCCTCCATCAAGTTCATACGATTCCTTTGAACAAATCATGGAACATATGTTGACAAAAATATGTGCATCTAACAAAAAGATTTTTGTATGTGGTGATTTCAAAATTAATTTATTAGACTCTAACTCCACCACTGTTAGATTCACATCATTGTTAAAATCGTATAACCTCATTAATTTGTTTTATGAACCGACAAGAATATCTGATACAACAGCTACTTGTATTGATAATATTTTCACTAATATTACTCCTTATAAAAAAGAAATAATTAATGCGCTTAGCTCTGATCACTATGGACAATTTGCTTCATTTAATATTAATTGTGAAAATAAACCTCAAGAAAAGCTTGTTTATATTCCTGTGAATACAAAACGTATTGAGAAATTTAGAGGTAAATTAATTTCAAATATTCAACAGTTGGATGGGTTAAATAACTCAGATGAAGCATTTAATAAACTATTTAAAATAATTAGAACCCAATTTAACTCTGTATTTACTTCTAAAACGGTCAGTTTAAATAATAGAAAAAGTAATTTTAAAAACTGGGCCACTGCAGGAATTTTAGTAAGTAGACAAAGATTGTATGATCTGTACAACGAAAAGACATTTAATAGGAGTGAATCTTTTATGCTATATGTCAAGAAATATTCAAAAATTTTTAAAAAAGTTTGTCAAGCAGCGAAGGCACTTCACATAAAAGGAAAAATAATGAACTCTAAAAATAAAGTGAAAACCACTTGGAAGATAATTGCAGATGAGACTGGAAGAGGCAGATCCAGTCGTAACTCTAAATTTGAACTTTGTGTCAATGATAAAAAGGTCAATTCTGACCTAGAGGTTGCGACGATCTTCGAAAAGTTTTTTGCTGACATTCCGGTCTCAACTACAAAAAAATTAAATTCTTCACCTGCAGTTGCTGAAAAAATACTCAGAGAAAATGTCAAGGAATGTGATGTCAATTTTAATTTTAGAGAAATTGACTCCAGAGATATTATTAACACCTTCAAATTACTCAATATTAAAAGTACTACTGATCTCTGGGGTATGTCTATAAAAATTATAAAATCAATAATTGACATCATTGCCCCCTACCTAGCCTTAGTTTTTAATAATTGTATTAAGAAAGGTGTGTTCCCTGACCTAATGAAGCATAGCAAGGTGATGCCTCTTTTCAAGGCTGGGAATAAATCTGACCCAGCCAATTATAGACCAATATCTATACTACCGACTTTCAGTAAAATTTTCGAGAAAATAATATTAAATCAATTGCTAGCTCATTTTAACATAAATAATTTATTACATAGCAATCAATTCGGGTTTACTAAAGGTCGGTCCACAACAGACGCAGGCATCAGTCTTCTATGCAGCATATTTGAGGCCTGGGAGGGATCGCATGATGCACTTGGTGTCTTTTGTGATCTATCCAAGGCTTTCGACTGTGTCGAGCATGCTACGTTGGTCAAAAAATTATACCATTATGGTATAAGGGATACGGCACTTAAGCTCTTAAGCTCTTATCTTAAAAATAGAACGCAGAGAGTAGAAGTAAATTCTACAAGGTCTAATGGGACCAAAATAGAATTAGGTGTGCCACAAGGGTCCATTTTAGGCCCATTTCTTTTTCTCATCTATATAAATGACCTTCCTTATCTAGTTAAAGATAAGCACGAGATAGTACTTTTTGCTGATGACACTTCACTAATTTTTAATGTGAAGCGACGACAGTCAAATTACGACGAAGTAAATAGTGCTCTCTCGAAAATGGTACACTGGTTTAATGTTAATAATTTACTTTTAAATTCCAATAAAACAAAATGTTTAAAGTTTAGCCTGTCAAATGTTAGGCAGACACAAACCAATGTACTATTAAACGATGAGAAAATGAACCTAGTGGACACCACTGTATTTCTAGGAATAACACTAGATTGTAAATTACAGTGGGGTCCCCATATTGCAAATCTGGCTGATAGGCTTAGTTCTGCAGCATATGCAGTGAAAAAAATTAGAGAAATTTCCGATGAGGACACAGCGCGGCTAGTTTATTTTAGTTATTTTCATAGTATAATGTCATATGGCATTCTTCTATGGGGAAACGTTGCGGACATTAACACAATATTTGTGCTGCAGAAGCGAGCTATACGTTCTATTTATAAGATGTCATATTTTGAATCTCTAAGAGATAAGTTTAAAGAAATAGGTATTCTGACCGTCGCTTCTCAATACATTTTGGACAATGTGTTGTATGTCAGAAAGAATTTAAATAACTTTAAAAAGAAAAGCGACAACCATTGTAGGAATACTAGAAATAAGAACAAGTTAGAAATACCGGTGATCAGACTAAGCAAAGTAAGTAAATCGTTTAAAGGTTCATGTATACGCCTTTACAATAGAATCCCACAAAACGTTCAAAATCTTACCATTAATAAATTTAAAAAAGCTGTTAAAGAACGTTTGTGTGCTAAAGCTTATTATAAAGTCAGTGATTTCATTAACGATTGCACACCTTGGGAATAAGATGGCCCCCTGCAAGGCTGCTTTTATTTACTTAAGTATGCTCTATGTACTTATGACTAATGTTATATAGATTAAGTTACAACATTGTAAAAATATTTTTTTTGAAAAGAACAATTTTCCCATCTTTTTGCTAAAAGGTGGCCCCGTGCGAGTTTCTTACGCCGGTTCTTCTCGCCGGGCTAGTTTCCGAACCGGTGGTAGGCATCATGTAGGACAATTCTATAAGTGTTATTTCATAACCTATATGGAAATAAAAATTTTGAGTTTGAGTTTTGAGTTTGAGGAACTTCTCAAGGATACCTCAGTTGAGGTTGAGTCGAGGCGGATTTGAGGAAACAACTAATGATACGGGTGTTAGTGTAGAAATACTCAATAGGCACTTAGATAAATCAGCTTTGGGTTATCCAACGGATAAACCTGGAGACAGCCTGCGGCTACACAACAGTTGCAGGGGGAATGTAATGTGAGCATCTAATGCCCGTAAGAATTAACCTATCTGAGGCCAATCGCCGTAACTAAAATTCGACTCACGCTGTGGCACTCGGACATGCGATTTGATGTGTGTGTAAATGCCGACAGCACGCCTTGTCCCTGATGAGAATTGGGCTTCTGACCTTCAGCTGTGTTTTAGTTTCGCTGGCGCATAGTAGGTGGCAAGCTGGTGACGATAGAGGACGCGCCGTACCAGGTGTTGTACGGGAAGTACTGCGGCGGCGCGCTCATAGCACCTCGCTGGGTCATTACGGCCGCACATTGTAAGTGAGTAAATACATACTACCTTATCATTTTAAGCTTAATCTTTTTGTATGGTAAAAAGTTAGTAGCTAGAATTTCTCTAAAAGGTGAGTCTTGAACAATAAAAGTTTCAGGGATTAACTTTGTTAAGAAAATCAAAAAAACTTAGCCTATTTCGTTATGTAAAAACTAAATTTGGAACTGAGTTGTGCCTTCGGAAGTTAATTTAAAAAAATCCGATAGTGGTTGCTTAAGTAACTGTTTGCGAAACAGCGTAATCTGTATAGTACTTTAACTGTAGATCAAGAAACCGTAGAAAGAAGAAAGTGTTAATATATCTAACTACGGACCTTTAAAAATTTGGCCTCTTCCAGGGACAGGGAGCAGTACGTATATGCCGGGTCCACCTACCGCAGCGAGGCCATGCCTTACCGCATCTGTGCCCATTTTCTCCACCCGTATTGGCGCAGGCCAGAGAACACACACTCCCACGACTACGACTATCAACTGGTGCTGCTGGAGACTGCAGTGCCGGTAACGGACCAGTCCAGACCCATCGCCATAGGCCATGTCGAGGACATTCAGTCGGGAGTGAAAGTGGCAATCAGTGGCTGGGGACATTTAGAGTTTAAGGTACGTATTTAATAGTAGGAGTCACAATAGATCCACTTGGGTCGCAGTGACGTCAGGGCAAGATTTTGACCTACCTTCGACAAAAAAAAACGTATTTAATGCAAACTAACATAAGCCTTCGATATCCTAACTCACCAGGTGAGACATAACGCAAGCCTAAACCCCCTAGGGTTTATAACCCCTTTTTAATGTGATTCTAGTATCTCCCCGGTGAGAATACTAATTCGTCTCAAAACAGCTCTCCTATTGTCAACGCGATCCGAAAGATTCCATGGGAATTGCACATTTCTTGTCAAAGTACCTTATAGATCTTGGCTCGGTAAGAGCTTGATTACGTACCGAATATCCACCAGAACCTTTCTTATATACCATCCTCAGTCAGCTGCACACCCGGAGCGCAGCAGCATGCAGGATCAGTTGCGGCAGGTGTGGGTACCGGTAATGCCGGACGCCGTATGCCGCGCCATGCCGGACAAGTACGACACCATAACGCCGCGCATGTTCTGCGCCGGATATGTCAACGGCACAAAGGACTCCTGCCAGGTGAGAATCTCTTTTAAAGGAATAAAATATAGACATTAATCAAAAAAAGCATAACAAAAATTACATTGCTTTAAAGTACTTGCAAGTAAATCAAACGAGCTGACAGATTGCCTTCAGATAGAAATAACTGCTAGATAGAAATAACAGCTACTCGTAATTGGCTGAGTAACACGGCGTAGGTAATCTCTTATGTAAAGAAATGCACAAATTCTAATCTTCCTTGTCAAGAACAGAACTTAGTCTAGAATCTGGTGATATTCCAGGGTGACTCCGGTGGACCCGTAATGGTAAACAGCCGGCTGGTGGGGCTGGTGTCATTCGGCGTGGGCTGCGCGGCGCCGCGTCACCCCGGCGTTTACACCATCATACCGCTGGCCAGGGACTGGATACGGGCCATCACGCAGCTACCGCTGTAAACATCTTCAGAGGCCTACGAAATTAATAAAATATATGAGATTGACGCTAAATCACGTGGTTACTCTTGTCTCTTTCATTCTTTTCGAACTTCATCATTAACATATTGTACTTTGTCTAAGCCTGTATGTATACGTCGATAATAATCGGTGATAAAATTCCCACCTAACGAGATGCCATGTCGAGCAATTTTTGGGCCCATTGCGCTATCCCCCAAATTGCCAGACTTCATAATATAACCACGATAATTATAACCACTACTATTTTAATCGCGGTTTATTTCCATTTTTGTGTTTCTGGTGTTTCGGACATTTTATTCTTAGTATTTGTGCGTCAAATTAAATGGGTAACAGACACTGTATACAGGTGTTTTTTTTAATTCCTGCTGCCCTTGATACATCTTCTTCACGCTGCTTTTAATTCGTTTAACGTAGGCATTGAATATAAAAATTTGACGAACAGGCGATTCTATATTTGAGGTGGTTCCAAAACTTTGGTAACGAACGGGTGGCAGCTCAAAAGTTTCAAGATGCACGAGGAATTAAGGAGGGTTGAACCCTTCTTAATTCCTCGTGCATCTTGAAACTTTCTGTCTATAATAATTTATAATTAAAGATACTCAGACTTAAGTATGATTATGATTAATGAGCGAAACCAAGAGCAAGAGCTATTGTCATATAGGTAAAAGGTAACTTTTTTTTTTGTTTCCGGGGGGGAAAATGCATTACGCATACCACCCAGGCGCAGGGGGCACCCGTGTGGTGATGTAGGACTCCCGTATAGGCTAATGAGACCACAGGTATACCCACTAAAAACCACCCCCCACCTTCCTCCTCGCCGCCCTGTGACGGGGCGTAACACCAGTACTGTAGCAGACTCCCCCCGAGTCTGCTACTAGGAGGCCACGGATACCAGCCTCCATAACCGATACCCGGTGGCAGATCTGAGCTATGGTTCTGCCACCGACCACACCTCGGCCGCAGAGGATAGGGCAAGCGGCGCACCGTTATACCAACTTGCCTCTTCCTCTGCGGCCCCAATGCCGTTAACCTACGGAACGGCCCCGCCAGCTCGCAGGGGGGTAGGGAGAGTGGCACAACACCACCACGCCTCTCCCCCTGCGATACCACCACGGCCGCAGAAGATAGGGAGTAGGGCGCACCGTAATACCGGCACTCCTCTTCTTCTGCGGTCCCACCTCCTAGCGCGTCCGCAGCGGACTCCTCCAGCCCGCTGGGAGCGCCCACCTCGAGCCAGCCGGCGGTAAACAAGCCGGCCCTGGTTGCTTCTTCGCTTCACCGTGGGTGTCCAGTCCACGGTTACTAAGCCCCACCGCCACGTCAAGGTGTGCAACCATCGGGGGGAGGTAAAAGGTAGGAGGTAAGCTAACCTAACCTAACCTTTTTTTTTTTTTTTTGATATCGCAGGGGAAAGGACGTTACGCCTTCCCCGGGAGGGGTATCCCGGGGATATGTGGGACTCCCGACGCGACTCGCCGGTTTACCCACTAAAACTGAACCTGCGGATTGCCATCAGCCGTTATAATGGGAAGTGTCCCGGATCTGTCTAACACAGGACACCCCCCGCGACCGGCCGGTCTACCTCTATAGGGACCGGACTTCCACCACAATTAGGGGCCACTCCGACAACCTGGAGTGTCCCCCTCGGCGCCGGGACTAGCTAAGCCGGGGAGGTTCCCATCCTCTCCCGGAGCCCCGGTTGGACAGGAGACTATTGGAGGAGGTTCGCATAGCGACGCCTCCTCGCTCCCGTCCTACGCCGGCGGAGCGGAACAGAGGATGGATCTATCTCTCTGTCCCGCTCCGCGGCCTCTTTCTGCGAAATGACGGATTCGCAGAAAGAGACCGCCGCCTGCCAGGCCTCATCGCTCTCGAGCATGCAGCGAACCACACTCGAGAGCGAGAGGTCCCGCCCAAGCACTGCCACGAGATCGTGGCGCTGCACGGCCCATCTGACGCACACCTCTAGGGTGTGCTGGGCCGTGTCCTCCGCAGCACCACATTCGTGACAGGCTGGCGTAGGCTCCCTCCTGGCGACCCTACACAGGTACGCACCGAAGCATCCATGCCCGGTGAGCACCTGTGTAAGGCGGAAGGTGAGGGGTCTCCGCTTGCGGCGCATCCACGCCGCAAGGACTGGACGCAGTGCCACGGCCGTATGCTGGCCGTACGGCGACTGCTCCAGGACCTCACCCCACCTCCTCAGCAACCACTGCTCTCCCAGCCTTTGGAACCGCCTTAGCTCCTCCCACGGGGGGACCTCGCCGCGTGACCTCCCCTCTGACACGAGGAGGTTCATCTCGGCAAGGACCCTTGCCGTGAGTTCCCAAGGCGGCTCACCCGCCAGGGCAGTAGCTGCCACCCAGGAGACCGTACGGTAGCCCCTGATGACCCTCACCGCTATGACCCGCTGCATTTTGTGCAGCTGGGCCACATTACGCACGGTGAGGGCATCCGCCCAGATTGGGGCTCCGTACAGGGCCATACTCCGACACACTCCTGAGTACAGCCGCCTGCAGGCTTGGCTGGGCCCTCCTACATTCGGTAGGAGCCGGCCCAGCGCTGATGCCACCCTCACGACCTTCGGCCCCAGTTGTTGGAAATGGGGACCGAAGGTCCACCTCCCGTCCAGGGTGAGTCCGAGACACTTAAGGGTTGGACTCACCCTGACCTCCGTCTCTCCGATAAGGAGTCGTGCACCCGGTGGGGGTCGTTTCCTCCCGGGTCCGCGGAAGAGCAGGGCTTCGGTCTTGTCTAGACGTACCCGAAGCCCCAATCGCTCTATGCGGCTGACTACTAGGGCTACCCCCTCCTCAGCCAGCCGCGCGGCCTCCTGATACGTCCTCCCCCGGAACGTGACGTATGTGTCATCTGCATAGCAGATGACATCTGTTCCGGGGAGGATGCCGCTCCGCAGGACCCAGTCGTAGCCAGCGTCCCAAAGGTTCGGACCCAGAACCGAACCCTGGGGGACGCCGCACTCGACCTTCCGCCTCTCTAAGGACCCCGACCGATCCTCGAACACGATCTCCCTATCGGAGAGATACGCGTCCAACAGCCTCCCGAGATACGGAGGCACTTCGAAATAGTTCAGTGCCTCGCGTATTACGCTGTGGGGGAGACTGTTGAAGGCGTTGGCGATGTCCAAGGACACCGCCACCACCACCTCCCTCCCGCGTTCCGCTTCATCCGTCACCGACTTCAGGCGCCTCACTGCATCGACGGTCGACCGACCGGTCCGGAACCCGAACTGCGAATCTGATAGTCCGGGCCCCGGACCCTCCTCCAAGTGCTGAACGAGACGGGAGGCTATTACGCGTTCAAACGCCTTGCCCACCTCGTTCAGTAACACGATCGGCCGCACCGCCGACGCACAGTCCGGTGGTCGCCCGCCCTTAGGTAACAGGACGAGCCGACCCTCCTTCCACGCCTTCGGGAACTGACCGCTCTGTAAGCAGCGGTTAAACAGTTCCCGAAGGCTGTCTTCGAGGTGCACGAGAGCTATGGATAGGACTCTCCCGTGCACCCCGTCCGGACCAGGCGCCCTTCTCTTACTACGGAGGCGGGACAGAACCGCCTCCATTTCCAAGTCGGTGACGGGTGGCGGAACACCCTCCTCCATCGAGCCCGGCGTCCGTCGGGCCATCCGCGGCGGAGCGAAGCCTACCGGGGGGTCCGGGAACAACTCCCGGACGATGTTCCCCAGCAGATCCG
The DNA here is from genome assembly GCA_905404095.1 of Glaucopsyche alexis. Taxonomy (NCBI): domain Eukaryota; kingdom Metazoa; phylum Arthropoda; class Insecta; order Lepidoptera; family Lycaenidae; genus Glaucopsyche; species Glaucopsyche alexis. Next base: position 21,275,029 of record FR990061.1, read on the forward strand.
GCTGGAGCGTTTCCGTCAGTGGGGCCGAGTGGGCGCGAAGCTTGTCTCGCGCCCTTTTATACGGTCGGCCCCACGGGTCATTCTCTAGACCCTCCACCAGCTCCAGCCGCGCTCGCTCCTTGGCCCGACCGATGGCCAGCTGCAGGATCTCCCTTTTGGCTTTGTAGACCCTGAACAGCCGGCCATCACGCTCCTCGTCCTGGGGACGGCGCCGCCTGCTGCGAACGTAGGCGCGGCGCGCCGCATCGCAGGCGGCTCGGAGGTCAGCCAGCTCGGCCGACCACCAGTACACCGCCCGTCGAGGAGGGGGAGGACCCCAAACTCTTGGCATGGCTGCCCGGCAGACGTTAGAAAGCACGTCGCCAAAGCAGCCAGCCATTTCGTCCACCCCCAAACCTTCCAACGACGGGAGGCTCCAGCGGCCAACGATGGCCGCCTCCTCCGCTATTTCCCGGTTGAGCTTAGAGAGTGCCCAACGCGGGAAACTGCTACGTCCCCCGGACATCGACGCCGAGCTCGATGCGGAGGCTGGAGACACCTCGAACCGTATGTAGCGATGGTCCGAGAGTGTCTCCACCTCCGTAACAACCCTCCACCCTGCTACCCTGCGCGCGAGGTCGGGAGTGGCGAACGACAAGTCCACCACTGAACCGCCCGTCCGCCGCACGCAGGTGAGGACCGTCCCTGTATTGAGTAGGGACAGTCCCGAGGCCAGAGCCCACTCCTCCACTTCCCTCCCCTTCGGATCGGTGACACGGGAACCCCACGCCGAGGACTTGGCGTTGAAGTCCCCTGCCACCATTACGGGGAGGGGGGGCTACCCTCCTGATCAGCGGCCCCAGAGCATCGAGGAATTGCTCTAGGGCGGCTAGGTTGCGGTTTGGGGAGAAGTAGACACCTACTACTACAATATCTCCCCGAGCCGCAACGACGTACCCTGGCCCCCTCATTCTGGGTATGAAGGGGGGGCCAGTACCTGGCCTCACCACAACGGCGACGGAGCCCTCTGAGTCCCCAGCCCAATACGGCTGAGGGGGTACGAGGTAGGGCTCCGCCACCACCGCCACATCGATTGACCACTCCACCATCGACTGCAGGAAGAGGTCCTGAGCCGCGGCGGAGTGGTTTACATTCGCTTGAAGAAAGCCGAGATGTCCTGGCATTATTCGGACATCTCGGCCTCAGGCGCCACCATCCTCCCCCCCGATGAACGTGGGGAGGAGGAAAATTTTCCGCGAACTGATGGGGGGTTACACAATCTACCCCCCATCACGTGGTCTGCCTTTAACCCCGCGTCGCTACACACAGCGCAGCGGAACTCGGTGGAATCGCAGCCGGCTAATTTATGTCCCGGCTGCCCGCAGCGATAGCACAGACCGCTGCGGTCCTTTTCACACTGGCACAGGCCTGCCATGTGCCCCTTCCCCAGGCACCTAAAGCAGTGCCTGGGTCGTGCCCCCTCATGGTGGAGTCGCACTTTGCTCCATCCAATGCGGATAGTGCCCAACTTTATAAGTCTCTTGGCCGCGGCCAGCGGACAAGAAGCGCGTACGGTACCTACGCCTCGAAAGTCGAAGCGCAGTTCACCGACCCATACGTCTCCCCGGGAGCAGCCCCCTTCCGCAGCTACTGCTGCCCTGACTCCTTCCCGCGTTGCTGTCTCATCAAGACCCGTCAACCTAAAATCGGTCGTTTTGACGGGCCTGACAACATCTGCGACCTCGGACAGCAACTCCCCCATCTTCTTAGCCAAGGCATCCGCCTGCTCAGCGCTGCCACGCCCTGGCACCTCTATGAGGCGAGCCCCGGTCGCCGCAGTTTTCAGCCTGAGAGGCCCAATCCCCAGCTCCTCAAGGTTGAGCTGTTGTTGGGCCCTTGTCAGAACTGACCCGTATGTCTCCCCTTTCAAAGCTGCCTCCGGCCGTAACTTGACTATTACGGCGGAGGAGCTAGGGAGCACAAGTTTTACCTCCTTCCTCTTTTTGTCATTAGAGGCGGAGGGCTGCTTGACTCCTTGCGTCTTCTTCTTCGGTGGCTTGCGCCTTACGACCTCGGTCCAGGCATCCGTGGGCACCGAGGAAGAAGAAGCTGCTGCTCCTTCTGTCGATCGCTCGTGCGATCGCATCACAGCCTGCGGCGCTCTAGCCGACTTGGGGGCGGAAGGGCCAAAGCTCGTCCATTCCACCCCCTTCTTTTGGCCCTTTGCAGACGAAGAGGTTCCCGGCCTCGCCGCTGAGCGCACTGGCAGTGCCGGGAACTCCTCCCGGCTTTTCTTCGCCGCTTCAGGAGCCGCTTTCGGTGCCGCAACCTCCAGGGAGCGTCGCACTCCCAACACTGGCGACACCTCCCTCGGCGTCGGAGCCACATCTAACGTGGCAGCCCTTGTTTCACGGGCTGCCCTCCTCTTGTCGCTTGCCAAAGGCGGGCGAATGATCGGCGGAGGCGGCAGGCGATCCTCCAATACGGCAAGGCGACCGTCCACAAGATTGCCAACCAGCCGGGCAATATTGTTTTCAAGTATGCCCAGCTGATCGCTGGACATGGGACTAGCCGCCTTCTTGACCTTCGCTGCTGCCGTCTTGGCCTCCTCGAAGTCCCGCCTATATGCACGGACCTCTTCGCGAAGATTTGCAACCTCTCTTCGCAGTCTCCCGTTATCTGCCCGAAGGCGGCGTGTTTCCTCCGCCTCCGTGCGTGACATCAACGCCTCAATGACTGTTTTAACAGCACCAGTGGCCCGCCTTATTTTTGCGGCGTATCCGCCCTTAAGGTTCGTGGACCTGCCAGCTATGCCGAGGATCTCCTGCAGATTTGCCTCGGCCGCTTTAACCAGCTCTTCAGCCCCCAACAGGTCCACATCCAAGTCCAAGGGACCAGGAGGGATTTCCGGATCGGCAATCTCCGTATTCGCCCTTAAATACGCCCTTTTTTCAAGAGCGGCAACAAAATCGGCCTCACGAGCCTCCTCCGTACGATCTCTTAACGCTTGCCGGGCATTGGTAGACCCTCGAGTCCTTCCGCGCTTGGCAATGCTCTTACGCACGGTCTCAGCCTCCCCCGTAACATCCTCCATGTCCTCCGTGTCGGAAATCTCGGAATAGAGACGTTTGGTCCGGGGTACCTCTGACTCGGAGTTCGAGTGCATGGACCAATCACCCAGCGCCTCCTCCAGAGTGATCCCAGCTCGGCTATAGCCCCCCTGGCGATCACTCCTCTCTTTCACCCTTCTACTAATTTTCCCCTCCCCCCCGCTCGAAACGTCCCCAAACTCAAGCCTTAGCCCTCGTCCAGTAGACTTCCTACCTCCCCCCTCCGATTCGGTAACCCCCCCCTCTTCTACCTCCCCCTCCCCTGACATGGTCCCAAAACTGTATTTTGGGGTACCCCAGGGGACACCTCTGGTATTAAGTCCGCCCTAGAAGATATGTTCAGGCAGATGGCCTGAATACGAAAAATAAAATTTATAAAATTATATACAAAAGCCTACACCAATATAAAAAATAAAAACACATCCAAATGAAAGGACAACACAAGCAAATATATACAAAGTGATTCCCCCCCCCCCCCCCCCCGGGGGTCACCCACGCAAAACAGCACCGGGACAAACTCGTCGACCAGTGATGCTCTACGTAGATGACTTCCCGAGCGTTTGTATGAAAATTCAATACTAAACGTAACACCTACAAAAAATGAGATATCTCCAAAACTACTGGGAATTTTGGGATAAAACAACCACCAAAAAATTTGTCAAGCAAATACGCTTCCGAAGACGCCCTGAACTTAAACATCCGTCGGAAAGTATACCCTCCACCTAAGGAAATTCAAGCTCAACCTAACCTAACCTAACCTAACCTAACCTAACCTAGCCTAGGTTAGTAAAAATAAGGCTCGATTCACACTGAAACGAAACGATATGCGAGGCGGCGCTGAAATAAAACGTGTATCTTTTTGTGTACTTCAATTATAAAATATCTTGAAAAGCAGCGCCACATCGCTTCGCACATTTTCGCGGTGTGAACTGGCCCTCACACACAATTGCCACTTACAATTTTTTGGCGTATGAAAACACGACTCTTAGTAATGAGAAGAAGAGGACCACAACGGGAGGGGAAGATTTACAAGTGCAAATATGTATTTAAAAACAGCCGCATACGAACAAGAAATCTTGAAAACTAATACAATTGTCAGCTTGTCAGCTAAACCATTTCATACTGAAATGGTTTAGCAGTGGAATGAAATAATGACGCAATCGCAATGTTCTAACAGCCTACGCTCGAGTAAATGCGTTTGCAATTCTTAGGCCTTTGCATCCGTTAATGGATGATTTATACAGTATTCTCCGAGCGAAGTAACCACTCTTGAAATACTGTAGTGCCTGGGACAGTTGGTTTTTAAATGTCGTATGGTTGCCCAAGCACATACGGCATTCTCACAACATAGTCAGCCTAGTCCAGAGGAATGAACTAGTCAATACGTCTGGAGCCAACTATGTGCGGGTTTCCTCACGATGTTTTCCTTCACCGTTAGAGCGTCCGTATAATGTACTTGAGATCTGAAAAAGTCTCATTGGTACACGCCACAACCTGGGATTCGAACCTACACTCTCTCGAGTGCAAACCAAACGGTCTACCCACTAGGCTACGGAGCTCTCTTTGCAATTATGTGCTGTATTACACCCCACCACATACATAGTTGGTGTGATAAATTTCGTGAAAAAATTTTTGAAGTCTTACTTTACTTTAATATTACTAATATATATGTTACAGCCAAAGTAATAAATCTGGATATTATATATACTATCCAGCCATTATTTATAATGATTCAGGGCCCCAATTCTCGTACCTCGAATCTCGGTTCGATTTTCACGCTGACGCATTCACACATGCGTCAAATCATGCGTGCGCGAGCGGGACAGACTGACAATCGAACCGATATTCGAAGCACGAAAATCGAAGCCCTGGTGACGTAGGGCGATTACGAAGGTGGAATAGTGGTGGTGAACAGTCATCAACAGTCGGCTGTCAACTGTCGGTGGGGAGGTCTCGTTCGGCGTCTACTCCAACATAAACTGGACATCACGCAGCTGACGCTTTTACTTTATCAGACAAAAGCTTGACTAGCATGATGGAATACTGTCTAAAAGTCGATCAAGGGACTCTAATTGGGGAAAATTAGAGTCCCCACGATGCCGATGTGGGGAATTTAGGTGACTTCATCGTACATGGTTTTTGACCATGTCAGCACAGCCTAGACCGTCCACATTTAGCATAACATGACTTGTACGATGCCACGTAGTCCAGTCCGTCGTCATGTCATAAGTGTGGACGCACCTTTAGATAGTACAATAGAATTTCGTACGGCATTCTTGTATGGGAAATGCTGCTGAGAAAACAAATAATACGTGCTATGTTTATAATGTACTTTTAAAAGCTGAAGAAATCGGTATATCTACAGTTACATCATAATTTTGGATAATGTATTATAATGGAAATAATTTATCTATTATTTTGTGAAATCTAACAAACATTCGAGAAACACTATACTTATGTATGTGCTTGATTTACCAATACCATAAAGTACCTAAAGCATGTTACAGACACAATATTTAAACAACAAATCTCGTAAATAAAAATAATCATATTAATACTATCATTTCACGCTGAAATTGTAACATTGATGTTTTATCTAAACAATTTTACGGCTGTAATGATTTTGTAGCGCGAATGTGATTTATACAAGCTTGGCAAGGTGTTTATGTTATGGTCGTGTTACCGTTGCTACATTTATTTTGTTTACACAATGTGTGGGCACAAGATGACGGTAAGTGTTCAACTGCAGTCCTAGTGTTTGATGAATAGCCTACGCTTGCGACTTCGTTTGCCCAGAACGAAAACATTTGAAAACTTTTTGTTTTTCTTTGAAAACTCGGTGGGATTCGTACCCGCAACCTGGCTGGCTTGAGCCGACGCGCTAACCGAGTTTCAATATTCTTGGGTCATGGAGGTATTTTAAATATGTGTATAATTTTAAAATAAAAAATTCAAATATATTTATAGTATAAAATTATTAAATATACTTCTCGTTGTCTGATCCCATGGGGCCAGATTGACGTGGTGTGAAGCGTCCATAGATACCATTAATATACATTATTTGGTTGCAGCTACATCTAACCGTTTGGAAGAATCGCCTCCCAAAACTTCCCGCAGCTACGAGTACTACCACGAGGCGATAGAGTCAGACGCTGCAGAAAATGTACGTTGACCAGAACCTCAACTCTCGTATTTAAAGTAGACTTTCATTTTACTTTGATTGTATTGTAAGTAAACCACGTGTTATCATGAACTGATTTTATGATGTTTCGGCCAATCAGAGCGCGTTTCACGTTGGTTTAACGTTACTGCTGAAATTCCAGAAAAATCGCTGTGTTAATCCAGAGCCTAAAGTACTATAACCTACCATACTAAATTTTATCAAAATCAGTTTCGTAATTTTTGCGTGAAAGAGTAACAAACATCCATCCACCCATGCATCTATTCTTACAAACGTTCTCACCTGTAATAGTAGTAACATTAAAATCTCAGTATACTGCAGAATGACCCCAAGAATGTACTGAAAACCTTTACGTATGGGTTCCCAAAAACTGGCCTACAAATTTTCTAAGGAAATCGACATGATCATTCAGCATATTATCTGGAATTAGCATCTGAAGCCCACATTGGGTCGTATCTTACTGTATTTGAGCCTTGAGCTCTTTTGAAGAGCTCTCCTTGAAGCTTAAAGTCAGGAAGATACGGCTTCCGTAGCGTGCAGCAGTGGTCGTTGTTGATAATGATATTTCAAATACAATTCAGTTCGGTTGGAGAGTCTGGGGAGGCATAGCCGTGTCTATCACTCAGGTGCCCTACGCCGTGCTATACGGCTATACGTGCGGCGGTTCGCTCATTGCACCCAACTGGGTGATCTCCGCTGCCCATTGCGGGTAAGTTACATACATGACAAGCAGGGCCGGGAAACTCGAGCGGCAGCCGGAGAGCGAAATAATAATTCGACACTTGCTTACTAAGCTGTTTGTCTATTTACCCAAATATAGCGTTTAAGTCGTCAATAAAACACAAATACAAATTCATTTATTACCAGTATAGCAAAAACATTTGAAACATAACCGTCCCCCAAACTAGTCGCTGCCTGTACTATGGGGGAAGGAAGAAGGAAGGAAATTACACCCAGATCATCCGTCTCACAATAAAACAAAGCTCTTAATGACTGTAGGGAATCGTTTTTTTTTTCTATTACATTATAAATACAAAATACAACTGATAAACAGAAAACATAGTCGAACGATAATTGCCGAGGGCCATCAAGAACTTGGTCGTACTATACTTTGTTTTGTCCATATCACCTCACTCGCGTAGAACTCATGCACAAATATTTTCAGCAAAGAAAATTCCATACACGCGGGGTCAGAGATCTCTGCGAATACCCAAGAGTACGCCATCAGCAGGCACGTATTCCATCCCAGTTGGTCCTCTCGGAAAAAACATTACAATGACTTCGATTATCTTCTGCTAAAGCTGTCCGATCCTGTGCCTGTAACTAAGCGTACGAGGCCAATTGCCTTGGGAGGGCTCGAAGATCTTCGTGCAGGACAATCCGTAGCTATTAGTGGATGGGGGTTTTCGGAAAATACGGTAAGCCTTGCGTCCGTGAGTCCCTGGGAGTGCTTGTGTGAGCGTACTCGTGTGATGCTTGTGTAAGTTTTAACCATAAGTGTCGTTCCTAAACAGTTACATAAATCCCGTTATACCGTATATATATCCTCCAATTTAGTTTAATTAATGCTAAAGGGGGTAATCTTAAATACCAGCCAAGTAGTAAGAAAGTTGATACAATTAGATGCAAATAAGAATACAACTAACCATACGCAATTCCGAAGAAAAAATTCACAGATTTCGTGCCTCACACGACTATCGAGCACCTTGGAAATGAATCTACGGAATTCGAAAAAATATTGTCGCTGAGTGACTAGAAAGTCGGGATAATAGGAAAAGGTTACAATAAAACTATAAAGTTAAATGATTATTATTTTATACCTAGACTAGCTTTTGGCCGCGACTTCGTACGCGTATATATATTGAGGTTATTAATTTTCCTTTTATTTTTAGAAAGAGACCTTAATTATTATGCTAAAAATAAATTAAATTAAATAGTAAATTAGTCATCAAGAATAGGAATTACTTTACGCAATGAATAGCTATATTTACATATACTGTACGTAGGGCTGGCCCAGGCCTCATACATTTCTTGAACATCTCTTTTAAAAGGGGGATTGTGACACATATTTTATAATAACATCCATGTATTATCCCGATCCCGATCCCAATCCCAATCCCAATCCGAATCCGAATCCGAATCCGAATCCGAATCCGAATCCGAATCCGAATCCCAATCCTAATCCCAATCCCAATCCCAATCCCAAAACCAATCCCAATCCCAATCCCAAAACCAATCCCAATCCCAATCCTAATCCTAATTCTAATTCTAATTCTTTAGCAAATAAGTTTTATTTCATACTTTTTTGTACATTTTTACTATGGAAGTCGGTTTTGTTGATAAATAATATTAGTTATATTTATTATTTTATTATTTAACATTAATTAACATATTTTAAGAAACTTATGCTATCTACAGACACACGAATTTGGTACGGAGCGTACAGCGAACCATATCTGGAGACCAAATTCGGTGTCGCTACACACGCACGGATTTGGTACGGTGCAGTGAAGCGAAACGCTCGACACTCGAGTGTTCTATTTTATGCTCTATTACATTAGCACAGTTTCTAAGAGTTCTATTTACAGTGCGGTTTTTAAACGACGACGATGATTCCCGCAATTCATTGATAACGGGCAGTGATACCAACACTTTAAAAAATATTTCTCCCCAAATTTTACCCCTGATTACTTATACCATTGACAGGTCTAAGAGATAATAAGCTAGAAAGAAAGGTTATGTATTTAACATAAAGACTTACGCGTGAATAACATAAAACTAACTTGTCTTAATCTGATTTCACTCCCAATACATTTTCATATCCCTGGCTATATACACACATTAAAATAATTTTTATTATTACATACAAATTGATTCATAAGGAGTAAACTCTAAACATCCTGTCCTCTAGTAAACCCCGTAGATAATTTCCCTAATTTTGGGGGGTACATCCCTAAGTTGGCAACACTGATACTGTTGTACGGCCAAACCGCCGGACTGCTCTACACACGCACGAATATGGTACGGAACGTACCAGATCCGATGCGGACAGCGGCGAACTCTTCGCCTTCTTCATATGTTCGCCGGACTGCCCTACACACGCTCGGATCTGGTACGGAGCGTACCAGATCCGCTGTACGCTCCGTACCAAATTCGTGTGTCTGTAGGCACCATTATAAATACAGAAACGCCCCCGCTATTCTCACTCTATTGGCAAAACGAACTCAAGCGTTTATTTTATGCCACGTTTCTGAGAGGTATTTCACCAAATAAACATTTCATAACTGTGGACCTTAATATACAATCACCAGTGATGATAATCATTAGGTACTATAATATTAAATTATTATTATTTATTGTACGAGTAGTCGGTGGAAAAAAAGGAAGTAGCAATAAGCATTAATTAATATAATATTATAGTGATGATGATGATGATCACGAATATAATTTTGCCAATAGTACAATTTCAAAGACCAATATACTGGTAAACAAAACTGATAAGTACTGAGTGCTTATGTCATCCTAATTCATGTTGGTGTTTCGTGTGATGACGATGGTGATGATGATGATTACTGTAATTGACAAAGTGGTATATATGCTTGTAGTTCTTTGAAAAACGCCGAAAGCCCCAAAACATCTATCTATAAGGAGTCAGGAGTTATGTTCATTACTTTTGGATCCAGGTTATACCTTGGTGCAAATTCTTACTTTTTGGTAACACACGCTTGGATTACGTCAGAAAAAAATTTAAATCGCCGTATAAGTCCATATAAATTTCGAGGAGTTCCTTTGATAACTCTTGGATCTCATCATCATGTCACCACTTTGCGGTCAAAAGGACCGATTTGGGATTGTACACTGTACATCAAAAAAATAAATTTGATAATCGGTCCACAGACGGGGAAGTACCTAATCGTTGAACACACAAGAAAAATAAAAATATATACAGCTGAATGTATATCGCCACTGCACTCCTCCGAAACGGCTTGACCGATTCTTATGAATTTTTTTTTTGCATATTCGGTAGGTCTGAGAATTAGTCGTAATCTATTTTTTACTTATGGTAAAACAAAGTTTGCCGGATCAGCGAGTACAAGATACAAAATTAATAGATTAACATAAGTATCCTCGACATAACACGTGTGAATAAACAAATTGCAAAATTTCTACGCGCGTATCGAAGTTTGAATAATCGTCGATGTGGCGCATAAGTATAAAGCACCTAGGAGCCCGAGCTTTACTCGGTGTTTTTTAGAACAATAAAATAAGAAAAATAAATAAAAAAATCTTTTTAATATTATACATCTATGTAAAGTAAAAAAAACAAATATAAAAGAAAAAGAAACAATGAGAATTACAAAAATATTTTCTTACCGTGATTCGAACCCATCACATTCTGAATTTTCAAACAATGCGTAAGTTACACGTAGGCACGCATACCAAGCTGCCAACAAGACTGACGTAAGAAAGTCGAAATTATTGATATATTGTTGCACGTCAAAATAAAAAAACATATATTGCTTAAAAATGCGCAGTTTCTAAGGGTTAAGACCTGGCTAGATCGATTTTTCACACCCAAAACTCACCGCGTACTAAATTTATGTAAATACTTGTAACCGTTGTCGAGATTCTGAATATAAACATACAAGATGGTCTCGCTTAAAGCATAAAATATTAACTTTTTTGTTTCAAAAAGGTTAGGCTATAGGGCGAACCCTTAACCCGATCATATTTGTTTTAGGCTCAAATTATAGCTGACTTAACTGTCCAGAGGAGTTTTTCTCAAATTTTTGATATCATTCTTCGTTTCGAAAATATCGAGCACCAAAATCAAAAATTCGGAATAAATTGAATTTTTTTTTTCGGCCATAACTTTTTTAGTTTTTGACTTTCTCGAAAAATTCTTTTTGCACTTTATAGATCTCGTGAATACGCATCTTTTAATAATAATTTTTAGTATCATATCTTTACAACTCTCCAAGATATAACGGGATCGCACTTTTTCGTGAATTCAGCCCCTATACTGAAGCGATCGAAAAGACATTTCCAATGTCAAAAGGCTAATGTTACTCTTTCGTGAGCATCATAATAATCCTAAATTGCTTGATGTGCTTTTCGAGAGGTATAGATTTATCACAACTTTCTAAGTAACATTGGCAGTCAGGTTTTTGATATTTGATTTATTTTGCTAATAATCTTTGTAGAAAAACATTACTAGAGATACAAGTTGGATGTCGGACAGACTGCGGCAGGTGTGGATGACGGTGATCGAAACAAAAGAATGCGTGACGCACCAGCTGCCCTATTATATGTCGAAGTGGAATTTTACCGCGAAAATAACACCACGGATGGTCTGCGTGGAAGGCGACAAACGCGGTACTTGTTTTGTAAGTTTTTTTTTTTTAAGAAATGGACCAGGAAACGAGCAGACGGATCAGCTGTTAATAAGCCATTACCGCCACCCATGCACACTTGCGACAACAGGAGAATTAAACTTGAAACTTGAAACCCACTGTACTTGTCCCCTGGTGTGGCGCACTTGAGTTCCTAGTCCTTAAAATCGGCTTGGGCCTCCGGTAATTACACTCCCTTGGTGAATCACAACGCAAGCTATATTTGACGTCAGTTTTCTGTAATTGTTTAAGAGCATGTTATGTCAATGCCAAACTCTCCTGTCATGTTGAAGCTTAAGATAGATTATTTCAAAGACTTCTATTATTTAGTTAGCCGAAAGGCTATGTATAGTATAGACATGTATTAGTATTGCTCCTCTGTTATATGAGTTATATATTAAATGTATCTGTTGTACGTGTAGTAATAAATCAACATATTGTGATGATATGATTTGTATCATTTGTATCTCCATGTAACATAAGAAGTATCCCCCAAGAGTCGCCAAGAGATTCAACATAGACCACCTGGCTGGAGCATCAAACAGTAAGGCGGGGGCATTTATCCTGTTAAGCCGGCCCTTTCGTAACGCGGTTCACAAAGTCGAGAGAATTTTATAGACAGAGAGCCATATTATGTTTCACCTCAAAAATGGAGGTAATGTAAGGCTCGTCTCGCAACTGACCCTATTCTAGCCTCGCTTAACTTGCCTAAATTTTAATTTGGCAATTTCAGGGCGATTCCGGAGGACCAGTGGTGGCGAATAATAGGCTGGTGGGGTTGGTGTCGTGGGGCCCCCACTGCGAGCCCCTCCAGATATTCTCCAACGTGATCAAAGTAAAGGATTGGATCAGTAAAACTACGAAACTGACATTGTGAGGCATGGATGGATCATCGTCCACGTGGCAAAAAAACCGCGCCGCCTAGCCTCACCAATAATAATATAATACGAGCTGAAACAAGATTAATTTTTTCCTTAATTCTTTAGAATATAATAAAATAAAACTAATATAATCATTATAATTTCACGATGATTTTGATCTGCTGTCGTCTGATCTAACTAATTTTACGTCTGTTATGATTCTATAGTGTTAATGTCCATTGATTAAATAAATTAAACGAAAGTAACGTGTCTATGGAAGCCTCGCATATTGTCTAAGTATAGTCATGTTACTGTTGCTATATTTTTTTATTTACACAGTGTGTGAGCCTTAACTGACGGCAAGTGGTCCGTGGTAGCCCTCAGCTGTTTAATGAAATGGTCGCTTAAAATTGCTACCAAAGTATTGGTTAAATTCAGCGGGTTATTTTTATGAAATGAACCAGGAAACGAGTAGGTAGGTAAGCGATTTCTGTCCTGGCGATTTTCATGATTTGTGTTACAGACAAAATATATCGGTCATCTTAAAAAATATTTTCAACTAGAAACCACAAACAAAGACACGCAAATGCATTCCGGTCTAATGGCACCCCCGAAAGATACCCCTTGTCACGAGTACTTGAATTCGTCCTCGGGCACCCCCAGGTTCCCTAGTGCAGTGCTCTTGAATTATATAATATACCACCAAAGTATATTGTGATTACAAAATAGGAGCAATCAAAGCTTTTTTAAAATATTTCCCAATATTACGGTAAAAGGATGCTACTATCATTGGACGCGAAACATATGGCGAAAAGCAAAGTCTTTGGGACACTCTAAAATGAAGGCTGAAAGAAGAATTGTGGGCCTGACAGCAGTTTTACCACTTCTTCCATCTGATAATATTCGAGAGGCCTTTGAATATATCAAATCGGAATGTAGGATTGATATGAAAAAAAATATAAATTACATAGAAAGATTTTGGCTCGGTGTACATTCACCTACGATTTTTAGCATCTTTGGAGAACGTCATAGGCCGAATAACGTTTGGGAAGGTTACCACTCCAAATTAAAAATAACTAATCAATAAGAATACAGTAACCGTGATGCGTTTACTAAACGTATTACAAAATATTCACAATTTGAATGCAGTGCCCAAAATCCGGAAACGAGCAGACATCAAAAATGATGATTTAATAATGCACATTCTTTTGCAATTTCTGAACAATGAAATAACATTAGAGAAACTGCATTAAATAATGTACTTTAATTGTTAAGAAAATGCAAAACAATGTGTACTATTAAATAAAGCTTCATTATTTATGTCCGCTCGTTTCCCGTTTTTAGGTACTACAAAATTGTGAATACTTATTATGCAATACGTTTTGTAAACGCAGCACAGTTACAGTATACCTTGATTATTGGATAATAATTTTTAGGAAATAAATGATATTTGTATTTGTAACATTTTTATAGCTGTCTCCCATCACTATTCTATTGGTGGTGTCATTAAAACTTGTCAATAGTTCTTGTGATACCACTGGTACACATTTGTATGGATTTGACGTCTGGGGGTGCCACGAGGACGAATTCAAGTACTTGTGACACCCCCAGGGGTATCTTTCGGGGTTACCGTTAGACCGAAATGCGCAAATGCTGAATACGCAAATGTACTCATGTCTGCTGTTTGTTCAAATCCAATTAAATTATAATTTGCCAGTAATATGGAATAATAACGTCGAATGCTGTTTGCCACGAAGACCAAAGCTTACGAAGGTTTATGACGCACACTTGGAAACAACTACATACAAATCTCGTAAACGAATATAATTCTAATATCATTTCACAATTCACGCTGATGTTATTTTGCTGGCATCTAATTTAAACAATTTTACGTCTGTAATGATTTTGTATCGTGAAAGTGGCACATTTCTCGCCTTGCAGGTTGTTTGAGTATGGTCGTTTTACCGTTACTATATTTATTTCATTTACACAATGTGCGGGCCGAAGGTAAGTGTTGAAGCACAGTCCACTATATTTAAAATAGCTTTTTCTTGCAAATTCATTAGCTCATACATAGCTCCAGCGGAATATTGTACATTTTACTGATTCTATATTTTCAATCTGTTTAGTGATATTTGCATATAAACTACAGATACATAGACACATTTCTCACGATCTTTGGTACTGCATCAAATGCTTTTCGTTCTTATTCAACCTGGTCTCAATAAGAACTGAAATTCCGATTATATTCTGATTCTAGTTGTATCTAATAGTTTGGACGAATCAGCTTCCAACAGTTCTCGCGGCTACCAGTACTACCACGAGGTTAAAGAGTCAGGAAAATTAGATGCTGCAAGTGATGTAAGTTGTTCAGGTTTAAAGATAAAGTAAAATTGTACAATGACTTTACATAAATATCTAACGAAGTTATACGTAGTTCTTATTGTTTCTACAGTAATTATTATTATTAATGGTTAATGAAATGCTCAATTCTGCCACGTCATCCTGGTACTCCCAGCCCAAGTGGTACCGTAGACTATAATAGACTCGTGTTAAGTGCCGTATTTGGATACTATAATGCCAATGGGACCATGGTGCCATCTGTCTCAAGTTTCATTTCAATTTATGAACCTCATATCCAACCGTAATATCTAAGTCATCTATTTTAAAACAAATTTAAGTAAGTATCCTGCGATCCAACAAAAATTATTTTAAGTATGATATAATATATATTTTGCTTTTGCTCCCAATGTATTACGTCATCATAATTATTAGTCTCCTTTAATACAATGTAAACGGATTACTGTGATGAATCGAAAAGTAACTTGAGATGAAACGTACTTACTTTATAAGTTTATTTTTCGTTTGTTTTTTTTTTTAATTATAATTAGTATAAAAAAAATGTTCATGGCGAATAGTTACAGAACATGGTTATAATAATTGAATATCTATTAATATATTAACTCTTAGATCATTAGTGTTTGCTTCAATTTAATTTCGCAAGTTCGACTAATTACTATAAACCTCATATGATTTAAGAAAGGTAACTTTTTCACCTGGCGTACAAAAAAAAATCTTTTTCATTCAAGATTTATAACTTGGTATAGTTTATATATAATAATAATAAAAATGCTTTTTAAATAAAAGCTTAGAACAATACTGTTAATTTTGTACTGATAAGTAGAACAACAGTTATTTGAGTATTCCCTTGTTGATTTATGGGCACATAGCGTAGCGTCACTACATCTAAAATAGTATTGTAAATAAACCTATAATATGTACTAATTATTTATGCTGAATCTATATAATATACTACTTTAAATTGTGTCGATTTAATTGCCTACCGCATTTCTCTTATTCCCAGGTCATTATTGTAATAAAAAGTTGTTTATTAGATGGTACGACAGTTAATAATCATTTACTTAATCTGCAGATTAAACTCCCGTGAACAATTTCATCAAATTATAGGTAAAACAAAGTAAAAGATCGCAAAAGCGATTTGATACTAATAAACGACGAAACTTGCAGGCATATTTTTGTTTACGTTTAGAATAAATTGGGTTTACATACGTACATTGTTACTTGCGTGTTCAAAATTACTTCGTTCTTTTTTTTTATGAAATAAGGGGGCAAACGAGCAAACGGGTCACCTGATGGAAAGCAACTTCCGTCGCCCATGGACACTCGCAGCATCAGAAGAGCTGCAAGTGCGTTGCCGGCCCTTTAAGAGGGAATAGGGTAATAGGGGAGGGTAGGGAAGGAAATAGGGTAGGGGATTGGGCCTCCGGTAAACTCACTCACTCGGCGAAACACAGCGCAAACGCTGCTTCACGCCGGTTTTCTGTGAGCCCGTGGTATTTCTCCGGTCGAGCCGGCCCATTCGTGCCGAAGCATGGCTCTACCACGTAAAAACACACGTTACTTGCATTAACAGTATGTATCATAAAATTACAAATGTTTAAGACGGTAATAAAAAGTTATTTATTAGTATGACAGTTAATATTATTTATTTAATACGTAGATAAAACTCCCGTGAACAATTTCGTCAAATTATAGATGTAACAAAGTAAATGATCGCAAAAGCGATTTGATACTAATAAACCACGAAACTTGCAGGGTAATTCACTGGTACTTACTTGCATTAACAGTATGTATCATAAAATTACAAATGTTTAAGACGGTAATAAAAAGTTATTTATTAGTACGACAGTTAATATTATTTATTTAATCCGTAGATTAAACCCCCGTGAACAATTTCGTCAAATTATAGATGTAACAAAGTAAAAGATCGCAAAAGCAATTTGATACTAATAAACCACAAAACTTGCAGGGTAATTCACCGGTACTTACTTGGCTCTAATAGTCCATACGGTTAAGGTTTTAAGACACTTATTTATCACAATGACTCACAATTCACTTTACATGAGAAAATATTTATAATTAGTTACGCAATACAAAGACTTGGAACATATAGTGACATGTCGTAAATAAAATTTACTTCACAAATAATAGTCAGTCTTAACATTCACTATCAAACAATATGAGGGTAGTTAGTAAAACATTGTAACTAAACAGAATAATGTCAGACATTTGCTATCGACTGTCGTAATTTAAATATAGGTAATTATAATAGCAGTTTGTATGGGTAGTATTTATAAATTCAATTTTCAATGTATTTATGATAACTTGTACCTTCCGTGAAATCCCGTCGTTGGTACCACACTGATTAAGATCCTAGTTAGGCCTAGACAGCCTGGAGACCGCCGAGCTATTAAACCCATCTAACTGTTGAATATTTGAAACTAATTTACCTCTAAATTTCTCAATACGTTTTGTATTCACAGGAATATAAACAAGCTTTTCTTGAGATTTATTTTCACAATTAATATTAAATGAAGCAAATTGTCCACAGTGATCAGAGCTAAGCGCATTAATTATTTCTTTTTTTATAAGGAGTAATATTAGTTAAAATATTATCAATACAAGTAGCTGCTGTATCACAACTTGTCGACAATAACTTGTCGGTTCATAAAATAAATTAATGAGGTTATACGATTTTAACAATGATGTGAATCTAACAGTAGTGGAGTTTGAGTCTAATAAATTATAATAATCTTCTTGTTAGATGCACATATTTTTGTCAACACTTCTTCCATGATTTGTTCAAAGGAATAAAAGCCTGATGGAGGCCTGTATACGCTTACAATAATAAAATGGCTCAACTCAATACAGGCTACCTCAATTATTCGTTCAGTAGAGAGCCTTATAATATCTTTACGTTCTTTAAATGTTATTTTTTTATTAGTTAATATTAAAGAACCACCTCTAATGGCATTCTCTCGACTGAACGAACTAGCTACCTGGTGACCACAAAAGTTAAATATTAATTCATGTTTGTTTTCATTCAATTCGTGATCAAACAGCGAGCTACAATCATTGTCAGAAATGTATTCACTGCCTTTCATTTTTCATGTCCTTTAGGAAATCAGGAAGAGCAAAACACGATTGGCATCTCAATGTTCTTTCTGATATTGCGGAGAGTCCCAGAAGTGCGAGTGACAGTCGTCGGTGATGATAATGATGATGTGTCATATTTAATTCAGTTCAATTGGAGGTCCTGGGGCGGTTACGGCGTGACCATCACTGAGGCGCCCTACGCCGTGCTGTACGGCTGGACGTGCAGCGGTTCGCTCATCGCGCCCAACTGGGTGCTAACAGCTGCCCACTGCGGGGAGTAAGTAACCTCACGACAAGTTGTTCCACACCTTCGGCGTGGCGATACACGCCACGCCACTTTATTACTACACTATTAAAATGACCGATCAGATTAGTTCTTTAATGACGCTAACATAAGCTAAGCAAGCAGGGATTCTATGAGCTGGAAGAATTGCTTGCTAAGCTGCTTAAATAAGGCAGCTTGGCAAGCGAGGGAACTCTTTTTTCTCGTAAATCTTAAAATTACAACCATCATTCTCACTTTCTAACACCCAAATCATCATCACAATCACTTTAAAATGTTACAAACATATTATTTTCAGCGAAAATTATTTTGTACACGCCGGATCAGAGCTTTCTGAAAATACCCAAGAGTACGCCATTAGCAGCCACGTGTATCATCCGGGTTGGTCAGCTCCGAAAAGTCATTTCTATGACTTTGATTACCTTCTCCTGGAACTGGCCGAGTTTGTGCCTATTACAGATTATACGAGACCCATCGCATTTGGAGGATTTGAAGATCTTAATGCAGGTCAACCCGTAGTTGTTAGTGGATGGGGGGATACAAACTTCGTGGTAAGCATGGTTCAGAGATGATTTTTAACCCCTGATACAAAAAGAGGGGTGACAAACGCACCACAAACGGATATAAACTTAGCTGTGCCAAACATCATGCTACTCCGTTCACACGATTGTAAAACTGTAATGAAAGATTTTGCTTCACGTATAATATAATACTAGATGAATTTATAACATTCATTATTATAAAGTTAAATTATTTACATTAAGGCCAAGGCTAAAATTTAACGTAACTTGACAAATAGGCTTGACGAATTTTAGAAAGATATCGTTCAATTCAACATAATTGCAGGAATAACTTGGACGTTTTGATATTTGTTTTTTTTTTCTGCTAATTATATTTCTAGTTCGGCCTCACAAAAGAAAATAGTTTGATGTCGGAAAGACTGAACCAGGTGTGGATGACGGTGGTTGACCACAGCGACTGCGCCACGCGAGTGCTCCCCTACTACGTGTCAAAGTTTGGCGAAAACGCGGGAATCACGCCACGGATGGTTTGCGCAGAAGGCGACAATGGTGGTGCTTGTTATGTAAGTTTTACGTAGGACTGGAATACGAGCAGATGGTGCACTGAAATCAATTTTCTATGACCCAAGAAAGACCGTAACAGAGAATGAGTGAAATGACGTACATAATAATATCTAGGCATTACTTTGTTTTTATAATTACTTTCTGCACTATATTCTGAAACAGTTTTATACAGATGGGCTAGAAAATTTTTGAACGTCATAAAGCTGATACCAAAAGAAGTCGAAAGTGGTGTAAAAATTTGCAAAGTAAACAAAGCAAAGCCAGATTTTTCTCATCTAAACGACAGTGATATAAGAATTGTCGAAATGAGCCAACTCTTGCTTAGCGGAAAGGGCACATTTAGCTATATAAGTTTATTTGAGATCGGTAAGCTGGACCCACTTCATAATTTGGTAATTTCAGGGCGACTCCGGAGGCCCGGTGGTAGCTAACGATAGGCTGGTGGGGCTAGTGTCATGGTCGACGCATTGCGAACCCATCCTTATGTTCTCCAACGTACCCCTCGTGAAGGATTGGATCGCGACAACCACTGGGTTGACTTTGTGAGACGGCGACGATTTATGTGACGATATAATGCGTTGCCACACCAACGTTCATCACTGCATCAAGCACACTTTGGTTCTCCTTTTTAATGTGACAGAAAGAGCCATTGATAAAAATAATTATTTACTATGTAATGATTTCTTCAAAACAGTTAAGAAGCTGCATGCAACTATTTTATTTTCAGCAAAAACTTCTACAGTAGTATAAATAGCATTTTGTTATGTAGTTAATAAAATTAAATAATGCCTTATACATATTTTATGTATATTACATTATTTTAACGCCCTAGGGACTTCAATAACAACTAGAAACTACAAATAAAGACACGCAAACTCTTGTCTGCTGCGGAGTATGGTCAAATGCAAACAAATTATTAATTTGCCCGAAATATAGTGTTATGTAGTATGTACAAGAACGTCGGATGCTGTTTGCCACGAACACCAATGTTGCGAATATTTGTCATAAGCATTCGTGGAAACAACCACATAAAAATATCTCGTAAACGAATAAAATATCATTTCACGCTGATGTTGTTCCGCTGACGTCTAATTTAAACAATTTTACGTCTGTAATGATTTTGTATCGTGACACTGATCCATTTCTATGTAAGCATATCAGGTTATTTGAGTATGGTCGTTTTACCGTTGATATATCTTTTTTATTTACACAATGTGTGGGTCGAAGGTAAGTGTTCAAACACAGTCCTCTATATTTTTAATAAAATAGCCTTTTATTGCGAATTCACTGGCTCATAAATAGATCTAGCGGAAAATTGTACATTTTACTGATTTTATTTTAGAAATCTATTAAGTAATATTCGCGTATAAACTTTAACGTACTAGACACATAGGCACATTTCTCATGATCCTTTGTACAGGATCATATTGTTTTCATTGTTATAAAACATAAGAACTGAATCTCTCTGATGAATGAGAACTGAAACTATCTATTCTATTCTGATTCTAGTTGTATCTAACATTTTGCACGAATCAGCTTCCAACAGTTCTCGCGGCTACCAGTACTACCACGAGGCTAAAGAGTCAGGAAAATTAGATGCTGCAAGTGATGTAAGTTAAAAGATAAAAATGAGTGTACTGTGACTCGACCGGCTTTTTGTAACGTGACTAATTTATATAACTTTATACGAATTAGAAATTTCGAACCACACCAAAAATGTAATCTTAACGTATGGATTCCCGCCTGATCGAAAAGCGAGCTATAAAGTCTTATCCAAACTCAAAGACTGTATTCACTGCCCATGTCCTTCAGGAAATCAGGAAGAGCAAAATGCAGTCGGCATCTCATAGGTAATTTTTTCCTGATATTGCGGAGAGTCCCTGGATTGCGAGTGACAGTTGTCGGTGATGATAATGACGATTTATCGAATTTAATTCAGTTCAATTGGAGGGCCTGGGGCGGTTACAGCGTGTCCATCACTCAGGTGCCCTACGCCGTGATTTACGACTCGACGTGCAGCGGTACGCTCATCGCGCCCAACTGGGCGATCACCGCTGCCCATTGCGGGGAGTAAGTTACGACAAGACAAGTTGTTAGATATTTCCCAAGTCAAATGAAACAGTCAATTGTAAAACCGATTTATAAAAAAGGAGATAACAGACATGTCAAACTATCGACCCATTACGCTGATACCTGTGATTTCTAAAATCTTTGAGAGGGCTATGCATATTAAATTAGCATCGTATTTAAATCATAATAATATATTAAGTAAACAACAATTCGGTTTTACCAAAGGTAGTTCAACAGCCCTGGCGTGCTTTTCCCTTGTGAAGCAAGTAACAGAAGCACTTAACAAAAATGAAAATATAGCGGCCGTCTTCTTAGATATGAGCAAAGCCTTTGATCTTGTCAACCATGATCTACTCTTAAAAAAATTACAGTATTACGGAATTAGGGGCAACGCGTTTAACTGGTTTCAGTCATATCTGGAAAATAGGTCACAATGTACAGAAGTCACGAATGTCGTCAAACATTACGCAATCAGACATCGATCTAGTTATAAAATTATTAAAAATGGCGTCCCTCAAGGCAGTATTCTAGGTCCAACACTTTTCCTTCTGTACATAAATGATTTGCCAGATGCCACTAAACACGACTGCTATATGTTTGCTGACGATACAACCTTGTTAATTAAATCTAATAAAAATAAAATTGACGCTGAAATACAATTTGAAGTTGACTATATTACAAAATGGCTTAATCTAAATTATTTACATATAAATATTAATAAAACTAATATAATTAAATTTGACAATTTGACTAATACTGATGACATAAACTTAATTAACGATAAAAACACAATTAAAAGCGTGACCTCAGCATCGTTCTTGGGTATTATACTGGACAAAAAGTTAAAATGGAAAGATCATATCACAAAAGTATGTAGTAAATTAAACAGTTACGTCTTTGCCCTAAGGAGAATAAGAAATACTGTATCACAAGATGCAGCTCTTACAGCATACCACGGATATGTATCGTCTATCCTTAGATACGGACTTGTTCTATGGGGGAACTCACCAGATATAAACAATGCTTTTCTCACACAAAAAAAAATGTATACGGGCGTTAGCAAATGCGGAATACCTAGCTCCCTGTAAGCCGCTATTTAAGAAATTTCACATCCTTCCATTAGCGTGTCAATATATATTTGAGACATGTATATTTGTGAAAAAACATAGCCATCTGTTTGAGACCCATATGACTACAACTAGGTATGCAAGTAGGGATAGCAAAAAGCTTTGTGTGCCTCGTCAGAAAAAACAAGTATACAGCGATAACAGCTATTGTATGTCAATAAAAATTTTCAACATGTTGCCCAAAGACATTAGAGATATTTCTGTATTATTTAAGTTTAAAAGAATACTATTAAATTGGTTGCTGGACAAATGCTTTTATAGTAATAAGGAATATTTTGAATATTTAAATAATGCAAAAAAAATTGACACTAAATAATTATAAATTATAAATAAAAATATAAAAAATGTATATGTAGTAGGTTTAATATATTGAATAATTGAATTGTATTGACAGTTGACATTACTAATAATTATTATTTATCTTGATGTGACCTTTATATGCCTATTATTATCAATATTACTCTGAATTCTTATATGTAACCTTTAAATGATTTAAATAATTTATGTATAATTTGAAAGACATTAATCCATAATTATTATATAATATTTCCACACCTCTAAAGAGGTAGAAATTGTGAAACTAATTAGACTTAAGAACACTGTACACCAATTTCTCGGAAATAAACGATATTATTATTATTATTGTTCCACACCTTCAGCGTGGCGACACACGCTTCGCCACTTTACGTAACTTCGCAAATACTATACGTAATATCCACACAATTTCACCGTGTTGCAGTTTGGTTTTCAAAAGTATCACTATTAAAATGACCGATTAGGGTACTTTTTATTCGTGCCTACATAATTAATTCATTCATTCATTCATTAAAAATGCAGTTAAAAGCAAGCGAGTGATTTTTTTTCTCGTAAATCTTAAAATTGCCAATAAAACTACAACCAGACAGCCTTCTCACTTTCTAACTACAAAATCATAACAATCACTTTAAACTGCTACAAAAATATTATTTTCAGCGGAGAATACTTTATACACGCCGGGTCGGAGTTTCTTGTAAATGCCCAACACTACGCCATTAGCAGACACGTGTACCATCCGGGTTGGTTCGCTCCGAAAAGTCAGTTCCTAGACTTTGATTATCTTCTGCTGGAACTGGCCGAGTTTGTACCAATTACAGATTATACGAGGCCCATCGATTTTGGAGGATTTGAAGATCTTTATGCAGCTCAACCTGTAGCTGTTAGAGGATGGGGGGATACGAGACATGTAATGTGTTTGTTTAATATTAATATAAATAACAGAGTCATATCAATCACATCCTTAAATAGTTACATTAATAAAAAATTAAATAAAATATGTTTCCTTATTTTCAAATAGTTTCCCAACCCTTTATGAACTAACGTCCCCCTTACAAGAACACAAAGCTCAGACGACCCCCTTTACATCATCATTATCATTTTTATTTTTTATTTTTATTTATTCAGAACATATATGTACAGCTACTTATTATTTATTCTACAATGATAGATTCGGTTAGTTCTACAAATTGTTGGTATCATCTCAGGCAGGGGCCAGCCAGTCGTATTTTGAAATTGTTATAACTACTAAACTATTGCACTGAGAGTAACGGTGTCTAGTATTTTATTTTAGCAAACGTCCTCCTCTATCATTGTAATGCTAAAATCTGACTTACCTACATTTTATTCAGCTTTCGAGGAAATAAAGATATACCTACTTTTAAAGAAAAGTAGGTATGCCTCAAATGGGCTCGTAAAAGAGCGAACTCTTTTGAGGCTATCAAAGGCTTGACGAATTTTAGAGGGGTATCGATCACTTCAACACAACCGCAGGTATAGCTTTAAAGTCACACTTTTGATATTATAATTTTACTAATTATATTTATAGGTAGGCCTCAAAAAAGAAGATAGTCGGTTGTCGGTAAGACTGAACCAGGTGTGGATGATGGTGGTTGCTAAGACTGCGCCACGCGAGTGCTCCCCTACTACGAGTCAAAGTATGACGAAAACGTGGGAATCACGCCACGGATGGTTTGCGCAGAAGGCGACAATGGTGGCACTTGTTATGTTAGTTTCCGTAAGACTGGCATATAGTACATAGGTATGGATGGTAAATATAAAGGAGTGATAATATTTAAAGGCAATATGTCTCATAAATAGAGTGCACTGTGAAAGTAGCAGCACTGAAAGTTACTTTTTACTTCCATACATTTTTATTTCACGCGTATCGTACCTACCCTAGTAACCATTAGTGTCTTACCAGTGTTAGCACTATAGTCTGATTCACAAGATCCGTACTGTCAGTGAATTTCTGTCCAAGGGCACCGAAAATTATGATTCAGGGCTCATTCGATTCGGCCCACAAATATCAGTTATTGAAAAAAGTTCACTTCTTCTCTTAGGTTCCCCTATTCTAGATGATTCCCTTCCGGATTTTATAAACAGTAAATTAGATTTTAGTGAAACTTTAGACCGCCTTCTCCAAATTAACTGTCACATGGCTTTTACCTTAATTCGATATTGCTTATTTGTTCCAAAATTTACATATGTCTTGCGGTGTTGCCAACTGTGTAAGTTCCCCCAACTTCTCAAACGTTTAGACGACACCATAAAACATACACTTTCTTCGATTCTTAATATAAATTTTGACTACCGCTCATGGACTCAAGCAACGCTTCCAGTAAGGTTCCGTGGCCTGGGCATTCGACAAACGTCCAACGTAGCCTTACCGGCGTTCTTGTCCTCAGTCCACGCAAACCACGCAGTTATTTCGAAAATTTTAGAGCGCTCATCCTGCCCCTTAAATATTCCTTTTGCGAATGAGGCCAAGGACGCCTGGGGCATTGCTAGTGCCGGCAGCAATGTGCCCGAGAACACATTTTCCCAAAGGCTTTGGGACGAGCCCATATGCAGACTGGTGCGGAATAGTCTTGCAGTCCTGCAGAGCGGGCTCGTCTTTTGGCTGAGGAGATGTGGGAGTCGGGCGTTTGGCTGCAGGCACTACCGTCAGCCAACACTGGAACACTGATGGGCCGCAATACATTTCGGCTAGCCACTGTCCTGCGTCTTGGTGCCCACCATGTCGTCCCTCATCAGTGTGTTTGCGGCGCGAATGTAGACAGCCACGGTCACCACGGGCTGTGCTGCTCACGAAGCGCTGGACGCATTTCCCGGCATCACAGCCTGAATGACCTCATTCGTCGGGCTCTTGTCACCGCCGGTGTGCCAGCTATACTGGAGCCCTCCGGTCTGGCGCGTGATGATGGCAAGATACCTGATGGAATGACCTTAGTTTCTTGGAGTGTGGGACGGGCTCTAATATGGGACGCTACTTATGTCGATACCCTTGCTCCGTCCCATGTCCAGGGCACCTCGAACTGTGCGGGCGCGGCTGCAAACCAAGCATAGAACCTCAAGCGGCGCAAATATGAGAACCTAAGCGGAGATCTCATATTTGAACCGTTTGGGGTGGAAACCCTAGGCGCATGGGGTCCGGGCGCACATAAGCTTTTTAAAGAAATATCAAAAAAGCTTGCTGAAGCCACCCGTGACCCCAGAGCCGGGAACTACCTGGCACAACGGATAGCCATTGCTATCCAACGAGGCAATGCTATCAGTTTGCTAGGTACTCTGCCAGATGGGGATGACCTAGGGAAGTTTTTTATTTATATATATTTTTAGAGATAGTTTTATTTGTAAATATGTCTTTTTTTTATTTTTAGTTTATTTTAAATTTTAGATATCATTAGGTTATTATAACTTGTTTAAAGCTAAGAATTGTACAGTAAAGTTTAATAAAACGGTATAGTTTTAACTCAAAAAAAAAAAAAAAAAACAAAAGAGTCCCACCTCTCGGAACTCTATCACCAATATTTATAATTTTAATTTAGTGGAAAATAGCGCTAAGCATGGTAAATTTCACGAGATTCATTAATACTATCACTGCAAGCAGCACCAACACACACAATCATACCACAGCGTAATAAAGATACAGTGGATCAACGCGTTTGAAGTCGCGCGAAATGCCGCTTTTGTGTAGGTATTCGTCATTGATGCAGGGCTGTCACAATAATAATATGTTTTATTATAATCTGTTCTACATTTTGTGTATTCGTAGTATGAGTATGTAGAGTACTAGGAATAAAACAAAAAAATATAATATATAGAAGTATTAATGAAGAGTTTTATTATAAAAAATACAAATGCGTATATAAAAGCTCAGGGTTCGCATGATATATATCAATTGATATATATCGGATATATATCAATTGATATTTATGCTTGGTATATGGAAAGAAGTGGTCTCTGCCTACTCCGACGGGAAACAGGCGTGATTATATGTATGTATGTATATATCAAAATTGATATTTATATTTAAAAATGTAAAATAATGTTTTAAATGTAAAAATCTTACATCAAGTCATAGTCTAAATACACAGGTCTTATTTTCCGAGAGTTTCACAAGCCTAGGTCATCAAAAACTTGCTATTTGACACGACATTAACTGATCATAGCCGTCGACGCGGCTTGTAACTTAGGCTTATGATACCCACGTGACCCCCTGGTTTTCGGAAGAGAATTACTTGTTGGTTATTATACTATTGTTATACCATTTATACCATGTGTCATATTAATTCGACTGATAAAATTAATACACTTGTTATAAACTTTCAAATTCTTATTAATACGAGATGATGACATGCAGTCTCTCACAGCACATGTAGTATGAACCATTGTAAATAAGTACCTAAATACAACTCAAACGAAACACTGTCGCAAACCACTTTAAACAATCAAAATTAAAAAGCGTCAACCCTTGCTGACGTGTCTCAAGCGAGTGTATGGCAGCTTGGGCTCGCTATCGCTCTCTCACCCCGCACGCCCCGCACGATTGCTCTGTGTCCGTTGGCCGACTGTAAGTTCCATAGACTGTGATTATACTATCGTAAAACTCGTTGTTGCTGTACTGATGACGTAATGTGGTTTAGAAATAGAGAGATTTATTGTAATGTATTGACCAATTATGACCATTTAGTGAACAATTAGGAGAACTATTTTAAGCCTCGAATTATTGATCTTGAATTGTTGCATAATGATGTAACATTATTAAAAAGATAATCTGTCATTCATAGGTGTCACTTTGATGCCTATGATAGAATATTCAGTTAGCCATAAGGCTATGTATAGCTTAGACGTGTGTATGTCTATTTGGCCTCCTTAACATATTATATGTATGATAAGATATACTGTATGGATGTTATATGTAGAACATATGTAATAAAGAAGAATATACAATCATTGTATCATTGAATATCTCCACCGTGAGTTTATGAGAAATGCTGCTGGGTCAACAGATCCAACATACAACATGGTGTTAGAAGTGTGAGGTAAATACAAAAATATATGAACGAAAAAGAGGGTACATCAAAAACTCAAGAATAACCACAAAAAAAGCTTGAAGGCAGTCGGAACTTAGGAACGATCGGTGAAAAAAGTGTGTGAAGACTGAAGACCTAACAATGGCTGGAAACGGAGTACAGAAACTTGAAATTTCTACCGAAGTTATCAACAATAATGCTGAGAATTTCAAGAAATGGACGCAATCATTCGAGATATACCTGCTGGCATCAGGAATGGAGAAGACAGAAGACAAAAGAAAAATTGCAATCATGCTGCATTCCATGGGAGAGAAAGGTCTAAATATATATAATTCCTTCAATTTGGACCTGGAGGAAGCCACATATAAAGATGTCAAGGCAAAATTCGTCGAGTATTTTGAACCCAAGAAGAATTTGACGGTAGCAAGACACAAATTTTTCACGCTGAAGCAACGTGTGAACGAATCCTTGGAGAACTTTCTTATGGAATTAGAGAATGCAAGTCATGCCTGTGAGTTTGGTACGCTCCGCGACTCGCTGGTAAGGGACATCCTTATTGCGAATATGGCTACAAATTTCTCGCAATTTCGTCAAAAACTCTTACTCGAGCAAGATCTGTCCCTGGAAAGAGCCAAACTTCTATGTAGAACACTCACAATGGCACAAAAAAGTGAAGAATCAATGAATGCAGCAGATGGAAGAGAAGAAGCCACAGTATACAAGCTACACAGAAGTCGTCAGAACAGTCCTTATACACACCAGAAGAGAAGAAAATCTAAATCTCCGTCACGCCAAGGTCAACCAAGGTCAGCTACGCCTGGATCCAGAACAAAGTGTGTGAAGTGCAACACAGTCCATGGTCACCGCAACTGCCCAGCGTGGAAGCACAAATGCAGGTCATGTTTTAAATATGGACATTTTACTCATTTATGCTTTAAGAAAAATAGTGTCAGGAGTTTAGTCTCTGGGGTAGGCAATATGCATCTCGATGATGAACCGAGTGCTGCTTGCTTAGTAAGCAATGCTCCTACTGAGAGATTCACTATTGGGGCGTTGTTCAATATTAAAAATATAAAGTCACAAAGTACCAGTTCAAATTTGAGTAAAAATGACATTAATTCCTGGCATTATTACTTAAAAATAAATAACAAATGTGTAGACTGCATAATTGATACTGGGGCAGATATAAATATGATGTCTTACAAAGTGTTTAAAGAATTAAATCTTAAGTTTGACAAACAGAGTAAAAAAATGTGTAAAAAATATAATATCTATGCTTATGGGGGAAAGCAACCAATTCCCATTATGTCAGTGTCAAACATATGGTGTATATTTGAAAACAAAAAAGAACCTGAAAGTGTTACTTTTGTTATAACAAATTTAAACTGTCCTACTGTAATTGGTTTGCCCACTTGTATAAAGCTAAATTTAGTTATAAAAAACTTTAATTTAAGTAATATGTGTAAAGAACCCTGTGACAAAATTGTGACCAAATATAATGATGTGTTTCAGGGTCTAGGCTGTTTACCATATGAACACAGTATTGTGTTAAGAAAAGATGCTGTGCCGTGCATAGATCCACCCAGGAAGGTGCCATTTGCTTTGGTGGAGCCGTTGCGGAAGGAGCTCGAACTCATGGAGGGATTGGGGATCATCCAGAAAGTCCATGAACCAACTCTCTGGGTGAGTAGCTTAGTTATTACCATGAAAAAGTATGGAGGATTAAGAGTTTGCCTAGATCCTAGAAATTTAAATAAAAACTTATTGAGATGTCATTATCCCATTAAAAATATTGATGAAGTAAGGTCTAAATTGTCCGGAGCCTCATATTTCTCACATTTAGATGCATTTTCTGGATTTTATAATATAAAATTAACTAAAGAGAGCAGTGACCTTTGTACTTTTCAAACTCCCTTTGGTAGATATAAATTTTTGAGATTACCTTTCGGAATAAGCACGGCAACAGAAATTTTCTATAAAACTATGATAGATTTATTCGGAGACATTGAGGGAATAATAATTTGGTGTGATGACATTTTAATATACGGTGAAACAATTGAAATACACAATAAAAGATTAGAATTGTTTCTGGATAGGGCTAGACAAGTCAATTTGAAATTAAATAGGGCCAAGTGCAAGTTTCTTTTAGAAGAAATCGCATATTTGGGCTATATTTTCAGTAAAGATGGTGTAAAAATTGATCCAGAGAAAATTAAGGCTATAAAAGAAATGCCAATACCAAAAAATATTAAAGACTTGCAAAGATTTTTAGGTATGATAAATTTTTTAGCACCATTCATAGAAAACTTAGCTGACAAAACTAATATTTTAAGAAATTTGTTAAAAAAGGATGTGTTATGGCTTTGGGATGAGAATTGTCAAAAATGCTTTGATTTATTAAAAGAAATTATAACTAAAGCGCCCGTGTTAGCAAATTATGATTGTAATTTACACTTGACTTTGTCGGTAGATGCCTCAAGATATGCCGTCGGTGCCGCTATATTTCAAAATAAGCGACCCGTGGCTTACAGCTCAAGAACACTGACCAGCTCACAACAAAATTATGCTCAGATTGAGAAGGAATTGTTTGCAATACAATTTGGATGTAATAAATTTCACCAATATATTTATGGCAGTAGAATAACTGTGCAAACTGATCACAAACCGTTGATTTATTTATTTAAGAAGCCCCTACATGAAGTACCTGCTAGGTTGCAGAGAATGATGCTTTCTTTGCAAGGCTATGACTTAGATGTGGTTTATGTACCTGGCAAATTTATGTATATAGCAGATACTTTGTCTAGAGCAGCACTTACTGAAAAATACATACCCCCATATGAACATGATTTACAGTACCATGTAAATACTATATTTTCTAACCTCTCTGTAAGTAAGCCATATTTGAATTTAATATTAACAGAAAGTAATAAAGATGAATCATTAACTTTGCTTAAGTCTTATATTCAAAACGGGTGGCCTAAGAGCAAAGACAAAATAGCATCTATGGTAAAACCATATTGGAATATTCAAAATGAAATACATATAATGAATGAATTACTATTTAAAGGAAATAGGCTTATTGTTCCTAAATCTTTGCAAAAACAAATATTAGATAAAATTCACTGTGGTCACTTAGGTATAAATAAAACACTTAATATTGCTAGAGAAACAGTTTATTGGCCGAATATAAATGCTGACATTAAAAATTTAGTTGATCAATGCTTAGTATGTGCTAAGTTCAAGCCAAACACAACAAATGAGCCGTTGCAGTGCTACGAGATATCCCATCTTCCCTGGCAACAGGTAGGTGTTGATTTGCTATATTTTGATGGAGAAAGTTTCCTTGTCTGCATGGATTACTATTCCAAGTACATTGAGTTAGCTTCTTTGCATAAAAATTACACTGTGGACGTTGTTGTTAAGAATCTTAAATCGTTTTTTGCTCGTCATGGAATACCGAAATCTCTTGTATCTGACAATGGTCCACCTTTTAACTCCAGTAAATTCAAGTCCTTTCTTGAGGAGTGGGACATTGAACACATAACAAGCAGCCCACACTGGCCAAAATCCAATGGTCAAGCTGAAAGCGGGGTAAAAATTATAAAAAACATTTTGAGAAAATGCAAAGAGGATGGCTCTGATATATACTTGTCATTGTTACATTATCGTAATACAGCTAAGGGAGATTTTCCCAGCCCTGCTTCATTATTAATGTCTAGAAGCTTACGAGTAAATTTACCAATACTAAATAAAAAGTTATATCCTAGAGTAGTTAAATTTTCGACATATGAGAAATGTCACAAACATAGCAGAGACAGAATGTCTTTTTATTTTGACAGGAATGTTAGGCAAAAGTCATATGTATTTCAGCCAGGAGATTATATATATTTTAAAAAAGATCCTAAATCCGTTTGGACTCCGGGAATAATTAAAGAGAAATTGACGTGTGGTAGGTCGTATTATATTGTAGATTTAAACGGTGCTGTGTATAGGAGGAATATAGGACACATTAGACCTAGAAAAAGAGATTTAAAAAACATAAATACTCCTCCTTCTTCTTCTGGTAATGGCGAAAGCAGTGGCAAAAATGACAGTATGGTTACCATACAGGACATTGCTAACCCCATGAGTTCGGTGAATTTCGGAAACGGTCTTTTTCAAAATTGTGATAATGATGAAAGCTGTGTTCCTATGGAGAGTCTAGTGAATACCGATTATGTAACCAGATCTGGTAGAAATGTAAAACGTCCTAAACTGTATATTCATGAAAAATATGATTAGTTATATAGTAGTATGTTTTTAGTTGTGTACATATTGTAGTATTAGTTGCGTTATCTTGAAAAGGGAGGTGTTGCATAATGATGTAACATTATTAAAAAGATAATCTGTCATTCATAGGTGTCACTTTGATGCCTATGATAGAATATTCAGTTAGCCATAAGGCTATGTATAGCTTAGACGTGTGTATGTCTATTTGGCCTCCTTAACATATTATATGTATGATAAGATATACTGTATGGATGTTATATGTAGAACATATGTAATAAAGAAGAATATACAATCATTGTATCATTGAATATCTCCACCGTGAGTTTATGAGAAATGCTGCTGGGTCAACAGATCCAACATACAACAGAATGTTTTTATTTAATTAATAAGTCCTTTAATAACGCTGACTAATGATTATAATGTACTGACCAATTATGACCATTAAGTGATTAATTAGGCCCAGTATATATTTTTTTAATTATCCAAAATGGCGGCGATGTGGTTCGCCACCCATCACGTCTTATTCTCGCGGAGGTGAAAAGTGGCCCATGGAGAGCCGCTTCGCTACGTTGAATGTAAGAGGAGGAATGGATGGTAAGAATGAAAGTGGACGAAGCGAAACAAGTATGTAAAAATTGTAGCAAGTGGAAAGAAGGTCTCTGCCTACCCCTACGGGAAAGAGGCGGTCTCTGCCTACCCCTACGGGAAAAAGGCGGTCTCTGCCTAACCCTACGGGAAAAAGGCGTGATTATATGTATGTATGTACCACCGACAAAGTTCCCGCTCGACCAGTCTCTAAACATTCACCTTTGCGCTCAAAATACTTAATCGCAAAATAGTAACCGCAATGACTGCAGACGAGGTTTAACTACGTATTTAAACGTGAGTATGTTTGCGAGCCCACTATTCAACGGCGCTGTTGAGCCATTTTCATCTTATGCCTGGTCGAGCGGGAATTTGCTCGGTAGTACTATTTTAAAACTCAAATTTTTATTTCGGGCAGCTAACAAAATTTTCTTGTCCTTGATATTTTAAACTCTTCGAAAAAATGTCTGTATGAATGACCAATTATTGTAATATATTTGTGACCATTTAGGGACTAATTAAGAGCACTATGTCAAACCTCAAATTTTTGATTTAGGGTCGCTAACAAAATTTTCTTGACCTTGAATGTCTTTGTTTAATTAATAAGTCAATCGATAAGTTCTACTATTTTTAAGAGTCTTGAAAAAGAAAGTTTCAGGAATTACTTTGTTAACAGAATCAAAGAACCTAGCCTATTTCGTAATGTAAACTAAATTTGGAACTGTGTTATATCTTCGGAAGTTAATAAAAAAAAATCCGATAGTAGATGCTTAAGTAACTATTTGCTAAACAGCGTAATCTGTATAGTGTTTAACCGTAGATCAGCTGAAATATCTTACCACGGACATTTAAATAATCTGGCCTCTTCCAGGGACAGGGAGCAGTATGTATATGCCGGCTCCACCTACCGCAGCATTCCTGCTGCCCTTGATACATCTTCTTCATGCTGCTTTTAATTCGTTTGACGTAGGCATTGACTATAAAAATTTGACGAACAGGCGATTATATATTTGAGGTGGTTCCAAAACTTTGGTAATGAACGGGCGGCAGCTCAAAAGTTTCAAGATGCTTGAAGAATTAAGGAGGGTTGGACCCTCCTTAATTCCTCGTGCATCTTGAAACTTTCTGTCTATAATAATTAATTTATTTATAATTATTTTTACGTGGTAGAGCTATGCTTCGGCACGAATGGGCCGGCTCGACCGGAGAAATACCACGGGCTCACAGAAAACCGGCGTGAAACAGCGTTTGCGCTGTGTTTCGCCGAGTGAGTGAGTTTACCGGAGGCCCAATCCCCTACCCTATTCCCTTCCCTACCCTCCCCTATTACCCTATTCCCTCTTAAAAGGCCGGCAACGCACTTGCAGCTCTTCTGATGCTGCGAGTGTCCATGGGCGACGGAAGTTGCTTTCCATCAGGTGACCCGTGTGCTCGTTTGCCCCCATATTTCATAAAAAAAAATATACTCACACTTAAGTATGATTATGATTAATGAACGAAACCAAGAGGAAGAGCACGTTATATAGGTAAAAGTTAACCTAACCTAACCTAGGTTAGTAAAAATAAGGCTCGATTCACACTGAAACGAAACGATATGCGAGGCGGCGCTGAAATAAAACGTGTATCTTTTTGTGTACTTTAATTATTATAAAATATCTTGAAAAGCAGCGCCACATCGCGTCACACATTTTCGCGGTGTGAGCTGGCCCTCACACACAATTGCCACTTACAATTTTTTGGCGTATGAAATCACAACCCTCAGTAATGAGAACCACAAAAGGAGGGAAATATTTACAAGTGCGAATATGTATGATATTTAAAAACAGCTGCATACGAACAAGAAATCTCTAAAACTAATATAATTGTCAGCTAAACCATTTCATACTGAATGAAATGGTTAGCAGTGGAATGAAATAATGACGCAATTGCAATGTTCTTACAGAATACGCTCGAGTAAATGCGTTTGCAATCTGTACTGTATTACGCCCCACCACATACATAGTTGGTGTGATAAATTTCGTGACAATTTTTTTTAAGTATTGCTTTAATTTTATATTACTAATATTATTACACTGATTCTGGTGACGTAGGGCGATTACGAAGATGGAATAGTGGTGGTAAACAGTCGGCTGTCAACTGTCGGTAGGGAGGGTCTCGTTCGGCGTCTACTCCAACATAAACTGGACATCACGCAGCTGACGCTTTTACTTTATCAGACAAAAGCTTGACTAGCATGATGGAATACTGTCTAAAAGTCGATCGTGGGACTCTAATTGGGGAAAATTAGAATCCCCACGATGCCGATGTGGGGAATTTAGGTGACTTCATCGTACATGGTTTTTGACCATGTCAGCACAGCCTAGACCGTCCACATTTAGCATAACATGACTTGTACGATGCCAAGTAGTCAAGTCCGTTGTCATGTCACAAGTTTGGACGCACCTTTAGATAGTAGAATTTCGTACGGCATTCTTTTATGGGAAATGCCGCTGACATAACAAATAATACGTGTTTTTTTATAAAATGTCCTTTTGAAAGCTGAAGAAAATGGTATATCTACAGTTACATCGTAATTTTGGATTATGTATTCTATTGGAAATAATTTATCTATTATTTTGAGAAATCTACTTGATTTACCAATGCTAATGATAATAATAATAATAAAACATTTATTCAACAAACACGCTCACATTACACTACATTATTAACAAACATCGACATTAAACATAAACAATCACGATAAAATAACAATTAACAGTAAAATGAGTAAAACGGACATTTGCCTAAACCACATAGAGAGAAAAAAAAGAACTTAGATTATACATATTAATATTAACATACAGAGAAAGACAAATAAGAAAATAGACAAAAAGGAAGGTATAAGGCAGTGTAATGCGAACAGCTGTCGAAAAGGACTCCACTCAGGTGAACGATCGCGGCATAGTACACAACTATCCCGCAATCCCTGATATTCTGTGGAGTCTCGTTGTTGTCAGGCGATTGACAGATACACACTAGCGGCATTATATAATCATACAAAATAACAATAAGAGATATTCCTACATACAATATTATATAAAATATATAATTATTACAACGAAATAAGATAATGCCAATACAATACAAATAATAATATTAACTGAGAAAAAAACAGCGGCGACGAGCTGCCGAGATGCGGAAGCACTCGCGCCCGCGTAGACCCCTTAGTTAGAATCATAAATTAAGCGAGAGGGCGCTGCTATGCCACTATTCACGTCGGCTCCGTACAGGTTGATAAATTAAAAATAGTAAAAGTATATTTCAAGTAGTAAAAAGTGATTAATTGTATGAAGAAAAGTGCAAATAACAGAGTATATTGTTTTCGGACTCATAACTATTAAAACAAACTCAGAAACTTCGAAAATAATATCCAACGGACACAACAACATAAGTAAATTTATACAACATCTACGTTACAAAACGATATAACTGAACATCAAGAAGGTCAAGTGAATGTGTTCTACTTAAAATTAAAGACCAGTGAAAAACGATTTTCAAATTTTTTATGAAAAGTTGCATAATATAACCTCAAAAATTGCAAATTCATTACTGCAATTTACATATCGAGTACATTAAACGCCATCTATCATATAACATAGACAACTGTTCGATACTTAGTAACTGTCAAGTGAGTCAACCTTTGCAATTGTCACTAGAGGGCGCTAAGGGTAGTAAACAAACACCAGCTGACTAATATCCATGGAGGAAATTATGAAAATTTTGCAAAATATACAGCATGAACTGGCACAACAAAAGTGAGATATGAAAGATATGGAAGCCAACATAAATAAAAATATTGACAAAAAATTCGACCACATTGAAGAAATTACAAAGCAACTTGAACAAAAAATTGTAAATCAACAGAAAACTTTAGACTATTTGGAGAAACAAATGAGAAAGAAAAACATAATCATTTTCGGTGTTCCAGAGTCAGAGAAAAATTAAGAAGATTTTCTCAATTTAATTCTAGAAATTATTAACAAAAAAAAATGAACATAGCCTGCAAAAGAGGAGAAACAGAAACGGTATTTAGATTAGGAAAAAGAAGCGACAAAATAAGACCAATTAAAGTTACAATCACAATGACAAGTAGAAAATTACAACATCTCAAAAGTAAGAAAACATTAGAAAATACAGGTATATACATAAAATAAGACTTTATGCCAGCTGTTTTACACGTAAAGACGTAAACGTAAAGAGCTTCAAGAAGAGTTTCAAAAAAGACGCTTAGCAGGTGAAAAAATAATACTGCGCCAAGATAAAATAGTATCATTAAATACCGCAGAATGGCACTCATACAGCAAAGGGTCTTCAAACAAAAGATTACTCTCAGAATCTCCTGAAATCAAAATTAATGCAGAAATACCGAACAGTAGAGAACACGCTAAACAAACGCACAAGAAAAACAAAGCACAGAATATTACAAGTTTCTTGCGTCCTTCACAATTAAATACCACACAAAAACCCTCTACAAGCTGCGAAAACATAGAACCTCCAAAAAACTAAGTGTCGCCCTTACACCTCTCTCAACACAATATATAGAAGATAACAATAGCAAAAAGCTCCGTGGGGGAGAAGAATAATATCGATTCTTCTCTTGACTACAACCCTCCATTATAAGAGAGACATACTTCAAAAAGTAAGAAAAATAAAACAAATCTCTACATTGGCACATACAACGTGAGAACTCTGGCAAGCGAGACCAAACTTATAGAGCTTACAAATGCA
The DNA here is from genome assembly GCA_905404095.1 of Glaucopsyche alexis. NCBI lineage: Eukaryota > Metazoa > Arthropoda > Insecta > Lepidoptera > Lycaenidae > Glaucopsyche > Glaucopsyche alexis. The sequence continues at coordinate 21,312,546 of FR990061.1, forward strand.
TTTAATAATATCAAATATGACATTATCGGATTGTCAGAAACAAGAAGGATAGGATACGGAATAGACGAGTATGACGAATTCTTGCTATGTTACAACGGACAGACAAAAGGAAGATATGGAGTCGGCTTCATTATAAAAAAGTACCTAAAAACCTGCATCAAAAGCTTCGTAGGCTTGTCCGATCGCGTAGCACTTTTACATACAATAATCAACGATACACCTATAATACAGGTATACCTATAATACAGGCACCTACCGAAGAGTCGGAAGAAGCGGAGATTGAATTGTTCTATGAAACTCTACATAAAGCTTATGAAATGTCAAGTAAAAACACAATTGTCATTGGCGACTTTAATGCAAAATTAGGACAGATGAAAAATAATGAGCACACAATTATGGGTCATTATGGCATTGGGAAGAGAAGTGCAAGAGGACAAATGCTAATACAATAATATGCTCAAGAATACAACCTTTCCATTTTGAACACTTTTTTCAAGAAAAAGTTTAGTCATAAGTGGACCTGGAAATCACCGGATCATGTAACTAAGAATGAAATAGATTATATTCTTGCAAAATTTCCAAAAAGGTTCGAAGATGTACATGTCTTAAACAACATTGAATTTCTATCTGACCACAGAATGGTGAGGTCAAAAATATCACTAAACCAAATTAAAAAAATCCCAGCAAAGTACAATGGCTCTACCTTCAGCCTGAAAACCCAAAATGAAGCAAATTCTTATCTTCAAAACATATAAAAAACCTTAAAAGTATAGAAATAGATAAAATTTATTATACAGGTCAAACCTTATACAACCAACTTGAAAAATGTATACTAGACAGCATGAAAATAGAGAAACAAATTGACAAACCTAAATTAAATAAAATACTCAGAAAAGAAACTTTAAACCTCATGAAACGAGAGAGAGAACGAAGAAATTAAGCTCTATTTATAAAATTACTAACAAAAGTATAAGAAAAGATTACAAGAATCACAGCTTAAAAATAATAGAAAAACACTTGACAAACAGTGGAAGTTGCAAACGCGCTTTTCAAGAGCTCCTTAAACATAAAACCTGGATACCAAGCTTATTAGAAAACTCTACCCCCACACACAATAGACAAAATATACTACAAATAGCAACTAAATTCTATAAAAATCTTTATGACCAGAAAGACCATAACAGCGTAAAACCCATCTCTTTTGGCCCTCAACATAAAGAAAACATAGAGTGGAGCGAATCAGAAATAGATAGAGAAATAAAGAAATTGAAATCATTCAAGAGCCCAGGACCAGACGGAATTCCTAACGAGGCACTCAAGTTAGGACGAACCCTGCTAACACCTATAATTAGAGATGTGATAAACGGTTTAAAATCAAAAGTTAACTTATCCGTTATTTAATATTCAAAAGCAACTTATTTTAACTGCTTAGCTGCTTATCTGCTTATCTACCTATTGCCGTTTTTCGATCGTTAAAACTGATTTCAATGAACTTTCCTTCGTACTTTGCAGGCTTAGCACTGTCGGAAATCTGAATAATTAATTTTTATATTAACAGTACTTACGACAAAAACTTAATAAACTTAATACTAAAACAATGCACGAAAAGTTTATATTACGTCCATATGGACCATTATTATATCGGTAATTCTCCGATTCGACGTTCTTTGCCTAATTACCGTAACCTTTTTTATTTTTCACTGATTTGACTTAAACACATTAAATTATGAAGCAAATCAAAGATACGTATTCAATAATTAATGAGGCATGTAACAATTAATTGTGGTTATCTAGATAATGAGACTTAAAAATTTTATGAGTATGGTAATTAGAAAAAAAATAATATTTAATGTAACGGTAATTAGCAAATATCATCAAGTCTTTGTAAAAATGATATAATGAAATGATAATGACACACATTAATAATTGAAGTGATAGAATTAACGATGTCTCTCATAACTATAACCTACCAATAGTAAAAACAGACACTTTATCATTGCTATCATTTAATAAAAATTAGACACTTTTTTTGACATTTATTTTGATTGCTGATACAAAATATAGTAATTTAAAAGCTTTTATTTAACTTGGAATGTATGTTAGTTCGGGTGCAATGTAGTTAAGATTCCAATCTTGCTACTAATTTTAAAGCAGATATCTTCAACCGATTGAGCTGAAATTTTGTACACTTGTTTAGTTTGGATGACAATACCTATTTAATTCGTTCTCGGCGTTGTTGAGCGGCAAGCCTTCTCTTTTCTTTAACTTCCTCTTTGGGTTTTCCCATCCTATAATTTAATAATTTTATGAATGGTCAGCATATAATATAGACATATTTACGGACAATGATAATAATAATCTACGAAAACCGCGGGAAAACTTTCCATTGGTACGACATCGCGGCTTCAGTTAGAAAACAAGTATTAATTTTTCATACAACGGTAATTATAAACATATGGTAATTAGTATACGGTAATTAGAAAACGATAGATTTTCTTAAAAATGTCGCAAACTGACACAGTATGCAAATACTAGCTTATTACAACATACGGAGGCCAAAGTACTGTCTCCATTTACATGATCAACTTGGGTCTATCTTAAAAAATCAAGTATTAAAATAAGAACAACGGTAATTAGAAAAGTTTTTAACCAAGGCTACGGTAATTATATACTCACGTGCTTCATTGGCGGTACACTAAAGTTAGAGACGTGCAACTGCTGATGGTCCTCGGTACACACGGAGGATACGCGACTCGTACGGAAGTGGTGTGCCAAATACTTTTATTTAGGGATGTGCACCCGAGAACAGCAAATGTTACGGCAATTATAACTTTCGATTGGACATGCAATTACTTAATGATAATTAATTATAGACTGGTTCTATTGAGTCGATATTTTGTTATGCGATACAGGTTGCTTAATATCGTTTAAAACGTTGAATGAATCAAAGTAAATCTGTACGTTATAAAAATTACAAGCAAGTTTTAAGATTTAGTCGGTGTGCGGACACGCCACGGTGATTAGAGAATAGAGGTTTTTTGAGCATAATTTAAAATAATTAAGTCTTAATTACTTAAAACAGAAGCCAATATTTTTGTTTACAGCTAGATACGGATGCTATCTAACATATAAAAAATAATACAATATATGATAATATTACGGATTATACAAGCCCGGACACGTAAAATTTGCTAATCGGAGAATGGCCGATATTTATTATTTACAATAAAAGTTCACGGTAAACCACTAACACACCACTATTACGATTAAAATACGAATTATTGCGTAACGTTATATAACGTGTTTTCGTCAAGCCGCAAAGCGCAACTAACAAAAAGTGAATAATCATGAAACAGCATATAAGTTATAAGTACAAAAAATAAGCCGATTATTAAAACTTTAAATAAGTGATGAGCTATATTAAAGAATTTTCACTCTTATTGCGCTGACATAAGAACTATTTTTCTTTGCTCATACCACACTTATGGCTTAATGACTATAAACGATATAACGATAAGTATAAGTGTAAAGCGCTTACGTTTATAAACGACTTTTCAACGTATTTATAAAAGCACGCTTTTTTAAACGTTTTTCTTTAAACGGCCATCTCTACCTATAATAACTTATTTATTTAATATTATACTTAAAGAGAAAAGAGTGCAGGAACAATGGACAAAATCAAATATAATACTACTCTACAAAAAAGGTGACCCGAACGAAATAGGAAATTACCGTCCCATCAGTATACTGCCGAGCCTCTAAAAACTGTTCTCGCAATGCGCAAAAATAGATAACCATCAGTTAGTTAATAGAATCAGGCGTTACTTTGCGGAAATCCATAACATAAATTTAATAAATATTGTTATATTTAGCAATCTTCCGCCAAATAATAATACCCACAACCTGCAAGCAAATGTGTGAGTGCACGCATAAGCATGCGTAACGCACCTCCCTCCTCCCACACTGCTTATGCGTGCACTCAGATGCAAGATCGTGCAAACACCACCACCACACAAGCAAAAATGTCAGCAAGATCGTGCAAAGCCCCACACCACCATGCAGGTTGCAAAACTCGACGCGCGTTTCGCCCCGAACCCGGAGCATCCTCAGGAAGTGGACCTGCGAACAAAGTTCGTTAGTAATGCTGCCAAGCAAACCGCCACCTTATATAGACTACTGGCTACTAGTACCCCCACCAAACATATTAATGAGCGGTGACGTAGTCAAGCAAGTTTGGTCATTCAACAATGCAAGTCTATTGTTGTTCTTTTCTTTAATTATTTCTAATTGTTCCAACACGCTCAGTCGAAAGCCTTTGTCACATTTATGTAATACCTTATAGGAATGGCCATCGGGTACACTATGACCACTATCTAAAAGGTGTTTAGCAAAATGTGATTTATCACGATGACCATTTCTATAGGCCGCGATGTGTTCTTTGTACCGAGTCTCAAAGTTACGTCCAGTTTGACCCACGTATACACTATCGCATTCAGGACAATCGATTTTATAGACGCCGGATTGGTACTTTAAATCAATCCGGTCTTTATTATGACACAATTGATTTTTTAAGGTATTATTTGTCCTGAATGCGACGTGCATGTCGTTATTTCTCATTATTTTGGATAAACGTGCAGAGACCTCACCCATGTAGGTCAAACTGGACTTGTATCTAACTACATCCTTATCAGGAGTCCCTGCGTACAAAAACTTAACCAATTCCTTTTTATTTTTATTATTCAAAATATTATTAATAATTTTGGGATTATACCCATTCGACTTAGCAATTTGGTAAATTATGTTTAACTCTTTCTGATAATTTTCTTTACTAAGAGGAATGGACACTAATCTGTGAACGTAACTATGAAAAGCCGCGAGTTTATGTTGCCAAGGATGACATGAGGATGCATGAATAGTAGTATTAGTATATGTCGGTTTGCGAAAGATTCCAAAACTGTGTTTATTGTTGTCTCTAGTAATAGATAAATCAAGAAAATTAAGCGTTTTATTGTCTTCACATTCTAATTTAAATTTAATTTTAATATGTTTTTTATTAAGATTTTTTAACAAAAACGTCCAGTTGTCTCTGTGTACCGGTCCAACAAAGGATGCAATCATCGACATATCTATAGTAATATAAAATACTTTTGTCATTAACAATATTTCTTTGTTCAAAATCGTTCATAAATATTTCGGCCAGCAAGGGACTCAGTGGTGAGCCCATTGCTAGACCGTCTTGTTGAACAAAGAATTGATTGTTAAATCTAAAGTAGTTTTGTTCCATGCAGATTTTAGTAAGAGCAAGCAATTCCAGACCTTCACCAAGAGGCAAGCGTTTTTCCAATTCATTCCCCAAAATACCCAACGTTTCCTCACATGGAACATTAGTAAACAAACTGTCTACATCAAGCGAAACTAATTTGCAACGAGGTGGCAAAGTCACATTTTTAATTTGGTTTACTAATTGCAAGCTATTTTTAATTGCATAAGGTGGCCGAAATGAAAGCCTTTGTTTAATAATGTAATTTAATGACTTTGCCAACTCGTATGCTGGTGCACCTATATATGAGACAACTGGACGCATGGGGATATCAGTTTTGTGAATCTTTGGCAAACCGTACAGTGATGGTGCGCGAGGATTCATTGGAATAAGTTTTTTCTTCGCTGATTCGGTACCAAATAAATATTTATCATTGTTTATGGCTAATTTAATCTTAGCCATAAACTTGTTAGTTGGGTCAGAAGGAACCCTTAGAAATTGATCACACCGAATCACGGTATTTACTTTTTCCAAGTAATCGTCACGCTCCATCACCACTATTGTGTTACCCTTATCTGCCTTAGATATAACCAAGCCATTATTATCTATTGTTTGTTTTAATGACCTCAAAGCTACTCTTTCAGGGTTAAATGAATAACCGGAAGGAGTACCCTTGATTTCATTCGCTAGTAAACCCTTAACCATGTTATCCTTTTTATTAACTACAGTTGCTATCTCTGAATCAACCGCAAGCATTTCCAAAGCATTCTGATTAATATTAGGAGTTATATTATATTTAAGACCCTTTTCCAAAAGTGACATGTCATCCTTGGCAAATTGGACATTGGTTAAGTTTTTGACGCGAGGGTGAAAACAAAAAGCTTCAGACTGTGACTCTGTATAGGGTTGTACAAATCTATTTTTATTTACTAAAGTCTGAAGCTTTTTTCTTTGATTAATATATTTAGCATGCACTTCGATTGATGCGAAATCACGTGCTTTTTCGTCTAACCAATCGAATTCAATGTTATGTAATTTATGTGAGAGCTCGGTATAAAGAACTTTGAGATGTAATTTTAAATTATCTCTAACGGTAAACCAGTGACGTATCTCTTCATTAAGCCAAATGGCTTCGGCTTTTTTAATAGCCCTATTGGCGGCTCGACTGTGCGTGTTGGTTTTAATGTGTATATAATTAGGAACAACATTTAGATGTTTGCATTGTTGATTGAACCAAACATTTTGGGCGGCGACTCGATGTAACTTTGTTAGTTTAATATAGAGTCTTGCCTGTACGGTCATGCTCACCGATTTTAAATAGTTAATAGAATCAGGCGTTACTTTGCGGAAATCCATAACATAAATTTAATAAATATTGTTATATTTAGCAATCTTCCGCCAAATAATAATACCCACAACCTGCAAGCAAATGTGTGAGTGCACGCATAAGCATGCGTAACGCACCTCCCTCCTCCCACACTCCTTCCGGTTATTCATTTAACCCTGAAAGAGTAGCTTTGAGGTCATTAAAACAAACAATAGATAATAATGGCTTGGTTATATCTAAGGCAGATAAGGGTAACACAATAGTGGTGATGGAGCGTGACGATTACTTGGAAAAAGTAAATACCGTGATTCGGTGTGATCAATTTCTAAGGGTTCCTTCTGACCCAACTAACAAGTTTATGGCTAAGATTAAATTAGCCATAAACAATGATAAATATTTATTTGGTACCGAATCAGCGAAGAAAAAACTTATTCCAATGAATCCTCGCGCACCATCACTGTACGGTTTGCCAAAGATTCACAAAACTGATATCCCCATGCGTCCAGTTGTCTCATATATAGGTGCACCAGCATACGAGTTGGCAAAGTCATTAAATTACATTATTAAACAAAGGCTTTCATTTCGGCCACCTTATGCAATTAAAAATAGCTTGCAATTAGTAAACCAAATTAAAAATGTGACTTTGCCACCTCGTTGCAAATTAGTTTCGCTTGATGTAGACAGTTTGTTTACTAATGTTCCATGTGAGGAAACGTTGGGTATTTTGGGGAATGAATTGGAAAAACGCTTGCCTCTTGGTGAAGGTCTGGAATTGCTTGCTCTTACTAAAATCTGCATGGAACAAAACTACTTTAGATTTAACAATCAATTCTTTGTTCAACAAGACGGTCTAGCAATGGGCTCACCACTGAGTCCCTTGCTGGCCGAAATATTTATGAACGATTTTGAACAAAGAAATATTGTTAATGACAAAAGTATTTTATATTACTATAGATATGTCGATGATTGCATCCTTTGTTGGACCGGTACACAGAGACAACTGGACGTTTTTGTTAAAAATCTTAATAAAAAACATATTAAAATTAAATTTAAATTAGAATGTGAAGACAATAAAACGCTTAATTTTCTTGATTTATCTATTACTAGAGACAACAATAAACACAGTTTTGGAATCTTTCGCAAACCGACATATACTAATACTACTATTCATGCATCCTCATGTCATCCTTGGCAACATAAACTCGCGGCTTTTCATAGTTACGTTCACAGATTAGTGTCCATTCCTCTTAGTAAAGAAAATTATCAGAAAGAGTTAAACATAATTTACCAAATTGCTAAGTCGAATGGGTATAATCCCAAAATTATTAATAATATTTTGAATAATAAAAATAAAAAGGAATTGGTTAAGTTTTTGTACGCAGGGACTCCTGATAAGGATGTAGTTAGATACAAGTCCAGTTTGACCTACATGGGTGAGGTCTCTGCACGTTTATCCAAAATAATGAGAAATAACGACATGCACGTCGCATTCAGGACAAATAATACCTTAAAAAATCAATTGTGTCATAATAAAGACCGGATTGATTTAAAGTACCAATCCGGCGTCTATAAAATCGATTGTCCTGAATGCGATAGTGTATACGTGGGTCAAACTGGACGTAACTTTGAGACTCGGTACAAAGAACACATCGCGGCCTATAGAAATGGTCATCGTGATAAATCACATTTTGCTAAACACCTTTTAGATAGTGGTCATAGTGTACCCGATGGCCATTCCTATAAGGTATTACATAAATGTGACAAAGGCTTTCGACTGAGCGTGTTGGAACAATTAGAAATAATTAAAGAAAAGAACAACAATAGACTTGCATTGTTGAATGACCAAACTTGCTTGACTACGTCACCGCTCATTAATATGTTTGGTGGGGGTACTAGTAGCCAGTAGTCTATATAAGGTGGCGGTTTGCTTGGCAGCATTACTAACGAACTTTGTTCGCAGGTCCACTTCCTGAGGATGCTCCGGGTTCGGGGCGAAACGCGCGTCGAGTTTTGCAACCTGCATGGTGGTGTGGGGCTTTGCACGATCTTGCTGACATTTTTGCTTGTGTGGTGGTGGTGTTTGCACGATCTTGCATCTGAGTGCACGCATAAGCAGTGTGGGAGGAGGGAGGTGCGTTACGCATGCTTATGCGTGCACTCACACATTTGCTTGCAGGTTGTGGGTATTATTATTTGGCGGAAGATTGCTAAATATAACAATATTTATTAAATTTATGTTATGGATTTCCGCAAAGTAACGCCTGATTCTATTAACTATTTAAAATCGGTGAGCATGACCGTACAGGCAAGACTCTATATTAAACTAACAAAGTTACATCGAGTCGCCGCCCAAAATGTTTGGTTCAATCAACAATGCAAACATCTAAATGTTGTTCCTAATTATATACACATTAAAACCAACACGCACAGTCGAGCCGCCAATAGGGCTATTAAAAAAGCCGAAGCCATTTGGCTTAATGAAGAGATACGTCACTGGTTTACCGTTAGAGATAATTTAAAATTACATCTCAAAGTTCTTTATACCGAGCTCTCACATAAATTACATAACATTGAATTCGATTGGTTAGACGAAAAAGCACGTGATTTCGCATCAATCGAAGTGCATGCTAAATATATTAATCAAAGAAAAAAGCTTCAGACTTTAGTAAATAAAAATAGATTTGTACAACCCTATACAGAGTCACAGTCTGAAGCTTTTTGTTTTCACCCTCGCGTCAAAAACTTAACCAATGTCCAATTTGCCAAGGATGACATGTCACTTTTGGAAAAGGGTCTTAAATATAATATAACTCCTAATATTAATCAGAATGCTTTGGAAATGCTTGCGGTTGATTCAGAGATAGCAACTGTAGTTAATAAAAAGGATAACATGGTTAAGGGTTTACTAGCGAATGAAATCAAGGGTACTCCTTCCGGTTATTCATTTAACCCTGAAAGAGTAGCTTTGAGGTCATTAAAACAAACAATAGATAATAATGGCTTGGTTATATCTAAGGCAGATAAGGGTAACACAATAGTGGTGATGGAGCGTGACGATTACTTGGAAAAAGTAAATACCGTGATTCGGTGTGATCAATTTCTAAGGGTTCCTTCTGACCCAACTAACAAGTTTATGGCTAAGATTAAATTAGCCATAAACAATGATAAATATTTATTTGGTACCGAATCAGCGAAGAAAAAACTTATTCCAATGAATCCTCGCGCACCATCACTGTACGGTTTGCCAAAGATTCACAAAACTGATATCCCCATGCGTCCAGTTGTCTCATATATAGGTGCACCAGCATACGAGTTGGCAAAGTCATTAAATTACATTATTAAACAAAGGCTTTCATTTCGGCCACCTTATGCAATTAAAAATAGCTTGCAATTAGTAAACCAAATTAAAAATGTGACTTTGCCACCTCGTTGCAAATTAGTTTCGCTTGATGTAGACAGTTTGTTTACTAATGTTCCATGTGAGGAAACGTTGGGTATTTTGGGGAATGAATTGGAAAAACGCTTGCCTCTTGGTGAAGGTCTGGAATTGCTTGCTCTTACTAAAATCTGCATGGAACAAAACTACTTTAGATTTAACAATCAATTCTTTGTTCAACAAGACGGTCTAGCAATGGGCTCACCACTGAGTCCCTTGCTGGCCGAAATATTTATGAACGATTTTGAACAAAGAAATATTGTTAATGACAAAAGTATTTTATATTACTATAGATATGTCGATGATTGCATCCTTTGTTGGACCGGTACACAGAGACAACTGGACGTTTTTGTTAAAAATCTTAATAAAAAACATATTAAAATTAAATTTAAATTAGAATGTGAAGACAATAAAACGCTTAATTTTCTTGATTTATCTATTACTAGAGACAACAATAAACACAGTTTTGGAATCTTTCGCAAACCGACATATACTAATACTACTATTCATGCATCCTCATGTCATCCTTGGCAACATAAACTCGCGGCTTTTCATAGTTACGTTCACAGATTAGTGTCCATTCCTCTTAGTAAAGAAAATTATCAGAAAGAGTTAAACATAATTTACCAAATTGCTAAGTCGAATGGGTATAATCCCAAAATTATTAATAATATTTTGAATAATAAAAATAAAAAGGAATTGGTTAAGTTTTTGTACGCAGGGACTCCTGATAAGGATGTAGTTAGATACAAGTCCAGTTTGACCTACATGGGTGAGGTCTCTGCACGTTTATCCAAAATAATGAGAAATAACGACATGCACGTCGCATTCAGGACAAATAATACCTTAAAAAATCAATTGTGTCATAATAAAGACCGGATTGATTTAAAGTACCAATCCGGCGTCTATAAAATCGATTGTCCTGAATGCGATAGTGTATACGTGGGTCAAACTGGACGTAACTTTGAGACTCGGTACAAAGAACACATCGCGGCCTATAGAAATGGTCATCGTGATAAATCACATTTTGCTAAACACCTTTTAGATAGTGGTCATAGTGTACCCGATGGCCATTCCTATAAGGTATTACATAAATGTGACAAAGGCTTTCGACTGAGCGTGTTGGAACAATTAGAAATAATTAAAGAAAAGAACAACAATAGACTTGCATTGTTGAATGACCAAACTTGCTTGACTACGTCACCGCTCATTAATATGTTTGGTGGGGGTACTAGTAGCCAGTAGTCTATATAAGGTGGCGGTTTGCTTGGCAGCATTACTAACGAACTTTGTTCGCAGGTCCACTTCCTGAGGATGCTCCGGGTTCGGGGCGAAACGCGCGTCGAGTTTTGCAACCTGCATGGTGGTGTGGGGCTTTGCACGATCTTGCTGACATTTTTGCTTGTGTGGTGGTGGTGTTTGCACGATCTTGCATCTGAGTGCACGCATAAGCAGTGTGGGAGGAGGGAGGTGCGTTACGCATGCTTATGCGTGCACTCACACATTTGCTTGCAGGTTGTGGGTATTATTATTTGGCGGAAGATTGCTAAATATAACAATATTTATTAAATTTATGTTATGGATTTCCGCAAAGTAACGCCTGATTCTATTAACTATTTAAAATCGGTGAGCATGACCGTACAGGCAAGACTCTATATTAAACTAACAAAGTTACATCGAGTCGCCGCCCAAAATGTTTGGTTCAATCAACAATGCAAACATCTAAATGTTGTTCCTAATTATATACACATTAAAACCAACACGCACAGTCGAGCCGCCAATAGGGCTATTAAAAAAGCCGAAGCCATTTGGCTTAATGAAGAGATACGTCACTGGTTTACCGTTAGAGATAATTTAAAATTACATCTCAAAGTTCTTTATACCGAGCTCTCACATAAATTACATAACATTGAATTCGATTGGTTAGACGAAAAAGCACGTGATTTCGCATCAATCGAAGTGCATGCTAAATATATTAATCAAAGAAAAAAGCTTCAGACTTTAGTAAATAAAAATAGATTTGTACAACCCTATACAGAGTCACAGTCTGAAGCTTTTTGTTTTCACCCTCGCGTCAAAAACTTAACCAATGTCCAATTTGCCAAGGATGACATGTCACTTTTGGAAAAGGGTCTTAAATATAATATAACTCCTAATATTAATCAGAATGCTTTGGAAATGCTTGCGGTTGATTCAGAGATAGCAACTGTAGTTAATAAAAAGGATAACATGGTTAAGGGTTTACTAGCGAATGAAATCAAGGGTACTCCTTCCGGTTATTCATTTAACCCTGAAAGAGTAGCTTTGAGGTCATTAAAACAAACAATAGATAATAATGGCTTGGTTATATCTAAGGCAGATAAGGGTAACACAATAGTGGTGATGGAGCGTGACGATTACTTGGAAAAAGTAAATACCGTGATTCGGTGTGATCAATTTCTAAGGGTTCCTTCTGACCCAACTAACAAGTTTATGGCTAAGATTAAATTAGCCATAAACAATGATAAATATTTATTTGGTACCGAATCAGCGAAGAAAAAACTTATTCCAATGAATCCTCGCGCACCATCACTGTACGGTTTGCCAAAGATTCACAAAACTGATATCCCCATGCGTCCAGTTGTCTCATATATAGGTGCACCAGCATACGAGTTGGCAAAGTCATTAAATTACATTATTAAACAAAGGCTTTCATTTCGGCCACCTTATGCAATTAAAAATAGCTTGCAATTAGTAAACCAAATTAAAAATGTGACTTTGCCACCTCGTTGCAAATTAGTTTCGCTTGATGTAGACAGTTTGTTTACTAATGTTCCATGTGAGGAAACGTTGGGTATTTTGGGGAATGAATTGGAAAAACGCTTGCCTCTTGGTGAAGGTCTGGAATTGCTTGCTCTTACTAAAATCTGCATGGAACAAAACTACTTTAGATTTAACAATCAATTCTTTGTTCAACAAGACGGTCTAGCAATGGGCTCACCACTGAGTCCCTTGCTGGCCGAAATATTTATGAACGATTTTGAACAAAGAAATATTGTTAATGACAAAAGTATTTTATATTACTATAGATATGTCGATGATTGCATCCTTTGTTGGACCGGTACACAGAGACAACTGGACGTTTTTGTTAAAAATCTTAATAAAAAACATATTAAAATTAAATTTAAATTAGAATGTGAAGACAATAAAACGCTTAATTTTCTTGATTTATCTATTACTAGAGACAACAATAAACACAGTTTTGGAATCTTTCGCAAACCGACATATACTAATACTACTATTCATGCATCCTCATGTCATCCTTGGCAACATAAACTCGCGGCTTTTCATAGTTACGTTCACAGATTAGTGTCCATTCCTCTTAGTAAAGAAAATTATCAGAAAGAGTTAAACATAATTTACCAAATTGCTAAGTCGAATGGGTATAATCCCAAAATTATTAATAATATTTTGAATAATAAAAATAAAAAGGAATTGGTTAAGTTTTTGTACGCAGGGACTCCTGATAAGGATGTAGTTAGATACAAGTCCAGTTTGACCTACATGGGTGAGGTCTCTGCACGTTTATCCAAAATAATGAGAAATAACGACATGCACGTCGCATTCAGGACAAATAATACCTTAAAAAATCAATTGTGTCATAATAAAGACCGGATTGATTTAAAGTACCAATCCGGCGTCTATAAAATCGATTGTCCTGAATGCGATAGTGTATACGTGGGTCAAACTGGACGTAACTTTGAGACTCGGTACAAAGAACACATCGCAGCCTATAGAAATGGTCATCGTGATAAATCACATTTTGCTAAACACCTTTTAGATAGTGGTCATAGTGTACCCGATGGCCATTCCTATAAGGTATTACATAAATGTGACAAAGGCTTTCGACTGAGCGTGTTGGAACAATTAGAAATAATTAAAGAAAAGAACAACAATAGACTTGCATTGTTGAATGACCAAACTTGCTTGACTACGTCACCGCTCATTAATATGTTTGGTGGGGGTACTAGTAGCCAGTAGTCTATATAAGGTGGCGGTTTGCTTGGCAGCATTACTAACGAACTTTGTTCGCAGGTCCACTTCCTGAGGATGCTCCGGGTTCGGGGCGAAACGCGCGTCGAGTTTTGCAACCTGCATGGTGGTGTGGGGCTTTGCACGATCTTGCTGACATTTTTGCTTGTGTGGTGGTGGTGTTTGCACGATCTTGCATCTGAGTGCACGCATAAGCAGTGTGGGAGGAGGGAGGTGCGTTACGCATGCTTATGCGTGCACTCACACATTTGCTTGCAGGTTGTGGGTATTATTATTTGGCGGAAGATTGCTAAATATAACAATATTTATTAAATTTATGTTATGGATTTCCGCAAAGTAACGCCTGATTCTATTAACTATTTAAAATCGGTGAGCATGACCGTACAGGCAAGACTCTATATTAAACTAACAAAGTTACATCGAGTCGCCGCCCAAAATGTTTGGTTCAATCAACAATGCAAACATCTAAATGTTGTTCCTAATTATATACACATTAAAACCAACACGCACAGTCGAGCCGCCAATAGGGCTATTAAAAAAGCCGAAGCCATTTGGCTTAATGAAGAGATACGTCACTGGTTTACCGTTAGAGATAATTTAAAATTACATCTCAAAGTTCTTTATACCGAGCTCTCACATAAATTACATAACATTGAATTCGATTGGTTAGACGAAAAAGCACGTGATTTCGCATCAATCGAAGTGCATGCTAAATATATTAATCAAAGAAAAAAGCTTCAGACTTTAGTAAATAAAAATAGATTTGTACAACCCTATACAGAGTCACAGTCTGAAGCTTTTTGTTTTCACCCTCGCGTCAAAAACTTAACCAATGTCCAATTTGCCAAGGATGACATGTCACTTTTGGAAAAGGGTCTTAAATATAATATAACTCCTAATATTAATCAGAATGCTTTGGAAATGCTTGCGGTTGATTCAGAGATAGCAACTGTAGTTAATAAAAAGGATAACATGGTTAAGGGTTTACTAGCGAATGAAATCAAGGGTACTCCTTCCGGTTATTCATTTAACCCTGAAAGAGTAGCTTTGAGGTCATTAAAACAAACAATAGATAATAATGGCTTGGTTATATCTAAGGCAGATAAGGGTAACACAATAGTGGTGATGGAGCGTGACGATTACTTGGAAAAAGTAAATACCGTGATTCGGTGTGATCAATTTCTAAGGGTTCCTTCTGACCCAACTAACAAGTTTATGGCTAAGATTAAATTAGCCATAAACAATGATAAATATTTATTTGGTACCGAATCAGCGAAGAAAAAACTTATTCCAATGAATCCTCGCGCACCATCACTGTACGGTTTGCCAAAGATTCACAAAACTGATATCCCCATGCGTCCAGTTGTCTCATATATAGGTGCACCAGCATACGAGTTGGCAAAGTCATTAAATTACATTATTAAACAAAGGCTTTCATTTCGGCCACCTTATGCAATTAAAAATAGCTTGCAATTAGTAAACCAAATTAAAAATGTGACTTTGCCACCTCGTTGCAAATTAGTTTCGCTTGATGTAGACAGTTTGTTTACTAATGTTCCATGTGAGGAAACGTTGGGTATTTTGGGGAATGAATTGGAAAAACGCTTGCCTCTTGGTGAAGGTCTGGAATTGCTTGCTCTTACTAAAATCTGCATGGAACAAAACTACTTTAGATTTAACAATCAATTCTTTGTTCAACAAGACGGTCTAGCAATGGGCTCACCACTGAGTCCCTTGCTGGCCGAAATATTTATGAACGATTTTGAACAAAGAAATATTGTTAATGACAAAAGTATTTTATATTACTATAGATATGTCGATGATTGCATCCTTTGTTGGACCGGTACACAGAGACAACTGGACGTTTTTGTTAAAAATCTTAATAAAAAACATATTAAAATTAAATTTAAATTAGAATGTGAAGACAATAAAACGCTTAATTTTCTTGATTTATCTATTACTAGAGACAACAATAAACACAGTTTTGGAATCTTTCGCAAACCGACATATACTAATACTACTATTCATGCATCCTCATGTCATCCTTGGCAACATAAACTCGCGGCTTTTCATAGTTACGTTCACAGATTAGTGTCCATTCCTCTTAGTAAAGAAAATTATCAGAAAGAGTTAAACATAATTTACCAAATTGCTAAGTCGAATGGGTATAATCCCAAAATTATTAATAATATTTTGAATAATAAAAATAAAAAGGAATTGGTTAAGTTTTTGTACGCAGGGACTCCTGATAAGGATGTAGTTAGATACAAGTCCAGTTTGACCTACATGGGTGAGGTCTCTGCACGTTTATCCAAAATAATGAGAAATAACGACATGCACGTCGCATTCAGGACAAATAATACCTTAAAAAATCAATTGTGTCATAATAAAGACCGGATTGATTTAAAGTACCAATCCGGCGTCTATAAAATCGATTGTCCTGAATGCGATAGTGTATACGTGGGTCAAACTGGACGTAACTTTGAGACTCGGTACAAAGAACACATCGCGGCCTATAGAAATGGTCATCGTGATAAATCACATTTTGCTAAACACCTTTTAGATAGTGGTCATAGTGTACCCGATGGCCATTCCTATAAGGTATTACATAAATGTGACAAAGGCTTTCGACTGAGCGTGTTGGAACAATTAGAAATAATTAAAGAAAAGAACAACAATAGACTTGCATTGTTGAATGACCAAACTTGCTTGACTACGTCACCGCTCATTAATATGTTTGGTGGGGGTACTAGTAGCCAGTAGTCTATATAAGGTGGCGGTTTGCTTGGCAGCATTACTAACGAACTTTGTTCGCAGGTCCACTTCCTGAGGATGCTCCGGGTTCGGGGCGAAACGCGCGTCGAGTTTTGCAACCTGCATGGTGGTGTGGGGCTTTGCACGATCTTGCTGACATTTTTGCTTGTGTGGTGGTGGTGTTTGCACGATCTTGCATCTGAGTGCACGCATAAGCAGTGTGGGAGGAGGGAGGTGCGTTACGCATGCTTATGCGTGCACTCACACATTTGCTTGCAGGTTGTGGGTATTATTATTTGGCGGAAGATTGCTAAATATAACAATATTTATTAAATTTATGTTATGGATTTCCGCAAAGTAACGCCTGATTCTATTAACTATTTAAAATCGGTGAGCATGACCGTACAGGCAAGACTCTATATTAAACTAACAAAGTTACATCGAGTCGCCGCCCAAAATGTTTGGTTCAATCAACAATGCAAACATCTAAATGTTGTTCCTAATTATATACACATTAAAACCAACACGCACAGTCGAGCCGCCAATAGGGCTATTAAAAAAGCCGAAGCCATTTGGCTTAATGAAGAGATACGTCACTGGTTTACCGTTAGAGATAATTTAAAATTACATCTCAAAGTTCTTTATACCGAGCTCTCACATAAATTACATAACATTGAATTCGATTGGTTAGACGAAAAAGCACGTGATTTCGCATCAATCGAAGTGCATGCTAAATATATTAATCAAAGAAAAAAGCTTCAGACTTTAGTAAATAAAAATAGATTTGTACAACCCTATACAGAGTCACAGTCTGAAGCTTTTTGTTTTCACCCTCGCGTCAAAAACTTAACCAATGTCCAATTTGCCAAGGATGACATGTCACTTTTGGAAAAGGGTCTTAAATATAATATAACTCCTAATATTAATCAGAATGCTTTGGAAATGCTTGCGGTTGATTCAGAGATAGCAACTGTAGTTAATAAAAAGGATAACATGGTTAAGGGTTTACTAGCGAATGAAATCAAGGGTACTCCTTCCGGTTATTCATTTAACCCTGAAAGAGTAGCTTTGAGGTCATTAAAACAAACAATAGATAATAATGGCTTGGTTATATCTAAGGCAGATAAGGGTAACACAATAGTGGTGATGGAGCGTGACGATTACTTGGAAAAAGTAAATACCGTGATTCGGTGTGATCAATTTCTAAGGGTTCCTTCTGACCCAACTAACAAGTTTATGGCTAAGATTAAATTAGCCATAAACAATGATAAATATTTATTTGGTACCGAATCAGCGAAGAAAAAACTTATTCCAATGAATCCTCGCGCACCATCACTGTACGGTTTGCCAAAGATTCACAAAACTGATATCCCCATGCGTCCAGTTGTCTCATATATAGGTGCACCAGCATACGAGTTGGCAAAGTCATTAAATTACATTATTAAACAAAGGCTTTCATTTCGGCCACCTTATGCAATTAAAAATAGCTTGCAATTAGTAAACCAAATTAAAAATGTGACTTTGCCACCTCGTTGCAAATTAGTTTCGCTTGATGTAGACAGTTTGTTTACTAATGTTCCATGTGAGGAAACGTTGGGTATTTTGGGGAATGAATTGGAAAAACGCTTGCCTCTTGGTGAAGGTCTGGAATTGCTTGCTCTTACTAAAATCTGCATGGAACAAAACTACTTTAGATTTAACAATCAATTCTTTGTTCAACAAGACGGTCTAGCAATGGGCTCACCACTGAGTCCCTTGCTGGCCGAAATATTTATGAACGATTTTGAACAAAGAAATATTGTTAATGACAAAAGTATTTTATATTACTATAGATATGTCGATGATTGCATCCTTTGTTGGACCGGTACACAGAGACAACTGGACGTTTTTGTTAAAAATCTTAATAAAAAACATATTAAAATTAAATTTAAATTAGAATGTGAAGACAATAAAACGCTTAATTTTCTTGATTTATCTATTACTAGAGACAACAATAAACACAGTTTTGGAATCTTTCGCAAACCGACATATACTAATACTACTATTCATGCATCCTCATGTCATCCTTGGCAACATAAACTCGCGGCTTTTCATAGTTACGTTCACAGATTAGTGTCCATTCCTCTTAGTAAAGAAAATTATCAGAAAGAGTTAAACATAATTTACCAAATTGCTAAGTCGAATGGGTATAATCCCAAAATTATTAATAATATTTTGAATAATAAAAATAAAAAGGAATTGGTTAAGTTTTTGTACGCAGGGACTCCTGATAAGGATGTAGTTAGATACAAGTCCAGTTTGACCTACATGGGTGAGGTCTCTGCACGTTTATCCAAAATAATGAGAAATAACGACATGCACGTCGCATTCAGGACAAATAATACCTTAAAAAATCAATTGTGTCATAATAAAGACCGGATTGATTTAAAGTACCAATCCGGCGTCTATAAAATCGATTGTCCTGAATGCGATAGTGTATACGTGGGTCAAACTGGACGTAACTTTGAGACTCGGTACAAAGAACACATCGCGGCCTATAGAAATGGTCATCGTGATAAATCACATTTTGCTAAACACCTTTTAGATAGTGGTCATAGTGTACCCGATGGCCATTCCTATAAGGTATTACATAAATGTGACAAAGGCTTTCGACTGAGCGTGTTGGAACAATTAGAAATAATTAAAGAAAAGAACAACAATAGACTTGCATTGTTGAATGACCAAACTTGCTTGACTACGTCACCGCTCATTAATATGTTTGGTGGGGGTACTAGTAGCCAGTAGTCTATATAAGGTGGCGGTTTGCTTGGCAGCATTACTAACGAACTTTGTTCGCAGGTCCACTTCCTGAGGATGCTCCGGGTTCGGGGCGAAACGCGCGTCGAGTTTTGCAACCTGCATGGTGGTGTGGGGCTTTGCACGATCTTGCTGACATTTTTGCTTGTGTGGTGGTGGTGTTTGCACGATCTTGCATCTGAGTGCACGCATAAGCAGTGTGGGAGGAGGGAGGTGCGTTACGCATGCTTATGCGTGCACTCACACATTTGCTTGCAGGTTGTGGGTATTATTATTTGGCGGAAGATTGCTAAATATAACAATATTTATTAAATTTATGTTATGGATTTCCGCAAAGTAACGCCTGATTCTATTAACTATTTAAAATCGGTGAGCATGACCGTACAGGCAAGACTCTATATTAAACTAACAAAGTTACATCGAGTCGCCGCCCAAAATGTTTGGTTCAATCAACAATGCAAACATCTAAATGTTGTTCCTAATTATATACACATTAAAACCAACACGCACAGTCGAGCCGCCAATAGGGCTATTAAAAAAGCCGAAGCCATTTGGCTTAATGAAGAGATACGTCACTGGTTTACCGTTAGAGATAATTTAAAATTACATCTCAAAGTTCTTTATACCGAGCTCTCACATAAATTACATAACATTGAATTCGATTGGTTAGACGAAAAAGCACGTGATTTCGCATCAATCGAAGTGCATGCTAAATATATTAATCAAAGAAAAAAGCTTCAGACTTTAGTAAATAAAAATAGATTTGTACAACCCTATACAGAGTCACAGTCTGAAGCTTTTTGTTTTCACCCTCGCGTCAAAAACTTAACCAATGTCCAATTTGCCAAGGATGACATGTCACTTTTGGAAAAGGGTCTTAAATATAATATAACTCCTAATATTAATCAGAATGCTTTGGAAATGCTTGCGGTTGATTCAGAGATAGCAACTGTAGTTAATAAAAAGGATAACATGGTTAAGGGTTTACTAGCGAATGAAATCAAGGGTACTCCTTCCGGTTATTCATTTAACCCTGAAAGAGTAGCTTTGAGGTCATTAAAACAAACAATAGATAATAATGGCTTGGTTATATCTAAGGCAGATAAGGGTAACACAATAGTGGTGATGGAGCGTGACGATTACTTGGAAAAAGTAAATACCGTGATTCGGTGTGATCAATTTCTAAGGGTTCCTTCTGACCCAACTAACAAGTTTATGGCTAAGATTAAATTAGCCATAAACAATGATAAATATTTATTTGGTACCGAATCAGCGAAGAAAAAACTTATTCCAATGAATCCTCGCGCACCATCACTGTACGGTTTGCCAAAGATTCACAAAACTGATATCCCCATGCGTCCAGTTGTCTCATATATAGGTGCACCAGCATACGAGTTGGCAAAGTCATTAAATTACATTATTAAACAAAGGCTTTCATTTCGGCCACCTTATGCAATTAAAAATAGCTTGCAATTAGTAAACCAAATTAAAAATGTGACTTTGCCACCTCGTTGCAAATTAGTTTCGCTTGATGTAGACAGTTTGTTTACTAATGTTCCATGTGAGGAAACGTTGGGTATTTTGGGGAATGAATTGGAAAAACGCTTGCCTCTTGGTGAAGGTCTGGAATTGCTTGCTCTTACTAAAATCTGCATGGAACAAAACTACTTTAGATTTAACAATCAATTCTTTGTTCAACAAGACGGTCTAGCAATGGGCTCACCACTGAGTCCCTTGCTGGCCGAAATATTTATGAACGATTTTGAACAAAGAAATATTGTTAATGACAAAAGTATTTTATATTACTATAGATATGTCGATGATTGCATCCTTTGTTGGACCGGTACACAGAGACAACTGGACGTTTTTGTTAAAAATCTTAATAAAAAACATATTAAAATTAAATTTAAATTAGAATGTGAAGACAATAAAACGCTTAATTTTCTTGATTTATCTATTACTAGAGACAACAATAAACACAGTTTTGGAATCTTTCGCAAACCGACATATACTAATACTACTATTCATGCATCCTCATGTCATCCTTGGCAACATAAACTCGCGGCTTTTCATAGTTACGTTCACAGATTAGTGTCCATTCCTCTTAGTAAAGAAAATTATCAGAAAGAGTTAAACATAATTTACCAAATTGCTAAGTCGAATGGGTATAATCCCAAAATTATTAATAATATTTTGAATAATAAAAATAAAAAGGAATTGGTTAAGTTTTTGTACGCAGGGACTCCTGATAAGGATGTAGTTAGATACAAGTCCAGTTTGACCTACATGGGTGAGGTCTCTGCACGTTTATCCAAAATAATGAGAAATAACGACATGCACGTCGCATTCAGGACAAATAATACCTTAAAAAATCAATTGTGTCATAATAAAGACCGGATTGATTTAAAGTACCAATCCGGCGTCTATAAAATCGATTGTCCTGAATGCGATAGTGTATACGTGGGTCAAACTGGACGTAACTTTGAGACTCGGTACAAAGAACACATCGCGGCCTATAGAAATGGTCATCGTGATAAATCACATTTTGCTAAACACCTTTTAGATAGTGGTCATAGTGTACCCGATGGCCATTCCTATAAGGTATTACATAAATGTGACAAAGGCTTTCGACTGAGCGTGTTGGAACAATTAGAAATAATTAAAGAAAAGAACAACAATAGACTTGCATTGTTGAATGACCAAACTTGCTTGACTACGTCACCGCTCATTAATATGTTTGGTGGGGGTACTAGTAGCCAGTAGTCTATATAAGGTGGCGGTTTGCTTGGCAGCATTACTAACGAACTTTGTTCGCAGGTCCACTTCCTGAGGATGCTCCGGGTTCGGGGCGAAACGCGCGTCGAGTTTTGCAACCTGCATGGTGGTGTGGGGCTTTGCACGATCTTGCTGACATTTTTGCTTGTGTGGTGGTGGTGTTTGCACGATCTTGCATCTGAGTGCACGCATAAGCAGTGTGGGAGGAGGGAGGTGCGTTACGCATGCTTATGCGTGCACTCACACATTTGCTTGCAGGTTGTGGGTATTATTATTTGGCGGAAGATTGCTAAATATAACAATATTTATTAAATTTATGTTATGGATTTCCGCAAAGTAACGCCTGATTCTATTAACTATTTAAAATCGGTGAGCATGACCGTACAGGCAAGACTCTATATTAAACTAACAAAGTTACATCGAGTCGCCGCCCAAAATGTTTGGTTCAATCAACAATGCAAACATCTAAATGTTGTTCCTAATTATATACACATTAAAACCAACACGCACAGTCGAGCCGCCAATAGGGCTATTAAAAAAGCCGAAGCCATTTGGCTTAATGAAGAGATACGTCACTGGTTTACCGTTAGAGATAATTTAAAATTACATCTCAAAGTTCTTTATACCGAGCTCTCACATAAATTACATAACATTGAATTCGATTGGTTAGACGAAAAAGCACGTGATTTCGCATCAATCGAAGTGCATGCTAAATATATTAATCAAAGAAAAAAGCTTCAGACTTTAGTAAATAAAAATAGATTTGTACAACCCTATACAGAGTCACAGTCTGAAGCTTTTTGTTTTCACCCTCGCGTCAAAAACTTAACCAATGTCCAATTTGCCAAGGATGACATGTCACTTTTGGAAAAGGGTCTTAAATATAATATAACTCCTAATATTAATCAGAATGCTTTGGAAATGCTTGCGGTTGATTCAGAGATAGCAACTGTAGTTAATAAAAAGGATAACATGGTTAAGGGTTTACTAGCGAATGAAATCAAGGGTACTCCTTCCGGTTATTCATTTAACCCTGAAAGAGTAGCTTTGAGGTCATTAAAACAAACAATAGATAATAATGGCTTGGTTATATCTAAGGCAGATAAGGGTAACACAATAGTGGTGATGGAGCGTGACGATTACTTGGAAAAAGTAAATACCGTGATTCGGTGTGATCAATTTCTAAGGGTTCCTTCTGACCCAACTAACAAGTTTATGGCTAAGATTAAATTAGCCATAAACAATGATAAATATTTATTTGGTACCGAATCAGCGAAGAAAAAACTTATTCCAATGAATCCTCGCGCACCATCACTGTACGGTTTGCCAAAGATTCACAAAACTGATATCCCCATGCGTCCAGTTGTCTCATATATAGGTGCACCAGCATACGAGTTGGCAAAGTCATTAAATTACATTATTAAACAAAGGCTTTCATTTCGGCCACCTTATGCAATTAAAAATAGCTTGCAATTAGTAAACCAAATTAAAAATGTGACTTTGCCACCTCGTTGCAAATTAGTTTCGCTTGATGTAGACAGTTTGTTTACTAATGTTCCATGTGAGGAAACGTTGGGTATTTTGGGGAATGAATTGGAAAAACGCTTGCCTCTTGGTGAAGGTCTGGAATTGCTTGCTCTTACTAAAATCTGCATGGAACAAAACTACTTTAGATTTAACAATCAATTCTTTGTTCAACAAGACGGTCTAGCAATGGGCTCACCACTGAGTCCCTTGCTGGCCGAAATATTTATGAACGATTTTGAACAAAGAAATATTGTTAATGACAAAAGTATTTTATATTACTATAGATATGTCGATGATTGCATCCTTTGTTGGACCGGTACACAGAGACAACTGGACGTTTTTGTTAAAAATCTTAATAAAAAACATATTAAAATTAAATTTAAATTAGAATGTGAAGACAATAAAACGCTTAATTTTCTTGATTTATCTATTACTAGAGACAACAATAAACACAGTTTTGGAATCTTTCGCAAACCGACATATACTAATACTACTATTCATGCATCCTCATGTCATCCTTGGCAACATAAACTCGCGGCTTTTCATAGTTACGTTCACAGATTAGTGTCCATTCCTCTTAGTAAAGAAAATTATCAGAAAGAGTTAAACATAATTTACCAAATTGCTAAGTCGAATGGGTATAATCCCAAAATTATTAATAATATTTTGAATAATAAAAATAAAAAGGAATTGGTTAAGTTTTTGTACGCAGGGACTCCTGATAAGGATGTAGTTAGATACAAGTCCAGTTTGACCTACATGGGTGAGGTCTCTGCACGTTTATCCAAAATAATGAGAAATAACGACATGCACGTCGCATTCAGGACAAATAATACCTTAAAAAATCAATTGTGTCATAATAAAGACCGGATTGATTTAAAGTACCAATCCGGCGTCTATAAAATCGATTGTCCTGAATGCGATAGTGTATACGTGGGTCAAACTGGACGTAACTTTGAGACTCGGTACAAAGAACACATCGCGGCCTATAGAAATGGTCATCGTGATAAATCACATTTTGCTAAACACCTTTTAGATAGTGGTCATAGTGTACCCGATGGCCATTCCTATAAGGTATTACATAAATGTGACAAAGGCTTTCGACTGAGCGTGTTGGAACAATTAGAAATAATTAAAGAAAAGAACAACAATAGACTTGCATTGTTGAATGACCAAACTTGCTTGACTACGTCACCGCTCATTAATATGTTTGGTGGGGGTACTAGTAGCCAGTAGTCTATATAAGGTGGCGGTTTGCTTGGCAGCATTACTAACGAACTTTGTTCGCAGGTCCACTTCCTGAGGATGCTCCGGGTTCGGGGCGAAACGCGCGTCGAGTTTTGCAACCTGCATGGTGGTGTGGGGCTTTGCACGATCTTGCTGACATTTTTGCTTGTGTGGTGGTGGTGTTTGCACGATCTTGCATCTGAGTGCACGCATAAGCAGTGTGGGAGGAGGGAGGTGCGTTACGCATGCTTATGCGTGCACTCACACATTTGCTTGCAGGTTGTGGGTATTATTATTTGGCGGAAGATTGCTAAATATAACAATATTTATTAAATTTAGATAACCATCAGTCTGTAGAGCAGGCGTGGTTTAGAAGAGGTTTCTCTACTGTAGACCACATCCAAACCTTGGATAGTATAATATAGAAGTACAAAGAATTCCAAAGACCTCTTTACTTAGCCTTTATTGACTATCAAAAGGCTTTTGACTCTATTTCTCATAATTCTATATGGGAAGCTCTGAAGGAGAATAACATAGACAGCACATACTGCAGTATAATAAAAAACATATACGAGAGAAGTACAATTAAAATCAGCCTTGAAACAAGTGGTCCTGAAATAAAAATCAAGAGAGGAGCAAAACTGGGTGATCCATTGTCTCCAAAACTCTTCATTGCTGTATTTATTTATTTATTTTATTTATTTATTTAATCACAGGAGATTCAACAGCCAAAAATTAACAATAAGTTACAAGTCATAGTATTAGACAGCCAATTACAGAATCTCACGTTTAGTGTGTGTTTATAATTGAAGTGATAGAATTAACGATGTCTCTCATAACTATAACCTACCAATAGTAAAAACAGACACTTTATCATTGCTATCATTTAATAAAAATTAGACACTTTTTTTGACATTTATTTTGATTGCTGATACAAAATATAGTAATTTAAAAGCTTTTATTTAACTTGGAATGTATGTTAGTTCGGGTGCAATGTAGTTTATTTATTTAATCACAGGAGATTCAACAGCCAAAAATTAACAATAAGTTACAAGTCATAGCATTAGACAGCCAATTACAGAATCTCACGTTTAGAAGACAGATTATGTATAAGAAAGTGTGAGCTATAGGTTAATGTTAAATTATTACACAATGCAAGACAGCTTAATAAAAAAGTGAATTATTTAAAAAATAAATTAAAATTTTTGATATAGACATGTTAATTGTGCTAGTTATATTTAAAATTACAGTTACACAATATTATTAGGAATCAAAGAATTCGTTGCCTAGTCGCCGCCTCACTGTCGCAATATTTGTGCAGAATAGGTCGATGCCTAAGTCAGACTTGTTGTTGAGAATTTTATTAAAATTGCTTGATGCTCGCCTCAGGTAAGTATTCTGTCTATAATTAGTGTGTGCAACGGGTAAGTAGAGAAGTGTTTTGGAGCGCGTTCTCGTGGGTACATTAAGTTTAATCTCTTTTAAAAGATTAGGGCAGTCTATTTTATTGGTTGCAATTTTTAGTAAAAATACTATATCTGCTATTTCACGCCTTCTGGTAAGCGGTAAAAAATGGAACTTCTTATATAACTCGATGTAACTAAAACTATGGTATGGAACCTTCAGTCGGTAACAGAGAAATTTAAAAAATCTCTTTTGAATATTTTCTATCCGAGTTGTATACACGTCGTACATAGAGTTCCACACCTGTGACGCGTACTCAAGAATGCTTCGTACAAAGGTGCAATATAATATTTTAAAAGTTTTTGCATTCTTGAAATTTTGAGATGTTCTCATTATGAAGCCCAGTGCTTTAGATGCTTTAGCAACGATACTGTTAATATGTTGATCGAATAAGAGTTTGCTGTCATGGATGACGCCTAGATCCCTAATCGAATTGGATTTAGATAGTAGTTTGTTTTTTAGTACGTATGGATAATTTATTTTGATATGCTTACGAGTGAATGATACAACAGAGCATTTTGAGGGATTCAAGTCTAATTTATTGTTAATGCAGTAAGTATTCAATCTGTGTAAGTCTGATTGTAATTTAGCGGCATCTGACTGAGACTCTACAGCAGTAAAAATTTTCATATCGTCCGCGAAGCACAGCAGTTGACTATGGCGCAGATAGTTTTCGATATCGTGGACAAAAATCAAAAACAGGAGAGATCCCAATAAAGATCCTTGAGGCACACCACTAGGTATTGTTATCCAGCTAGAAATGTAGTTACTAATTACGACAGCTTGCGTTCTGTTATCTAAGTATGACGCAAACCATCTTAGAAGATCTCCCCTAATTCCTATGATTTGGAGTTTATACAAAAGTAATGAATGGTCAATTCTATCAAAACATTTACTGTAATCCGTGTAAATTCCATCCACTTGCTTACCATTGTCCATACAGGCTGTAACATATTCGTTGAGGGTTATTAGATTGGATACAGTGGACCTACCCTTGAGAAACCCATGTTGATATGGAGAAAAGGCATTTTGTATAGCATGATAGACACGATTGTATACAATTTTTTCAAAAACTTTTGCTACCACACAAAGTTTAGAAATCGGTCTGTAATTACAGACGTCGTCCTTAGGCCCTTTTTTGTGGATTGGCGATATGAAGGCTGACTTCCACGTAGAGGGAAACGAGCAAGACATAAGGGATTTGTTAAAGAGGATTGTCAGTTTAGTTTCTTGAATATCATCTGTATTACAGATGATATTCAAGAAACTTAACTGTCAAAATCTAGGCATCTTAATTAATAAAGTATATCTTACACAGATGTGTAAGATATTCTTTATAAAACGCATCTGCGCTTCGCCGATGATATAATCTTATTTTCTGAAAATGGCTTACAATTTGAAACTATGATACAACATCTACAAAAAGAAAGTGTAAACGTCGGACTGGAAATGTACCTACAAAAGACTAAATTAATGACCAACTCCTTCAAAACACCAATAAAGATAGGAAACGACAACCTGGAATATATAGACGCCTATGGGTATCTAAGTAAACAAGTCTCGTTTCATCGCAATAACCTAGATGAAATAGATAGAAAAATAAATATAGCATGGCAAAAATACTGGGCTCACAGGGAAATACTGAAAATATGTCGCTTAAAATAAAAAAGAAAGTGATGTATAGCAGTATTCTTCCCTGTTCGACCTACGGACCTAACCTGGATATATACGAAGCAAGCGAAGGAAAAAATAAGAATTTGCCAAGCTGCCATGGAAAGATCCATATTAGGAATACGTAAAAGAGATAGAGTACGCCACACTAAAATAAGAAACAGGACGAAACAAATAGACTTCCTATTACACTCCATGAAACTTAAATGAAAATGGGCAGGCCATGTAGCCTGAACAGAGGACTCTCGATGGTCAAAACGTGTCGCTGTCCTATGGAAAGGGCCCAAGGGGAAAAGAAAAAGAGGCAGGCCGTTTAGAAGATGGATCGATGATATAAAAGATATAGCAGGAGAAGAGTGGCAAGAAAAGGCAAAAGATAGAGAGCAATGAACCAAAATGGAGGAGGCCTTTACCCTACAAAGGGGTTTTCATTCAAAGGCAAATAATAACAATGGCATAATAAATTTATAAGTACAAGACATTTCACTATTACATTTATAAAATAAATATGCATGATTTCAATTTATAAAATATCTTTTAAAATAAAATTAGAAATGATCGATAATAATTTAAATTTTACATTGATTGACATATGTAAGCTTTGTGTTGACAGTTGACACTGACACTGACATTTTGATTATGTACGAGTTTCAGCCATAAGAGGGAGCTACAAAAGAAGGAGAATTGAAAACGTGTGAATCGAAGAGTATAACATATTATAATTAAATTACGTTGTTAATAATCTCTTACAAACTTAGTTGTGAAATTGCTTTAATTTTAAAGTGCTAAAGTCGATTCAAGTTTTATAAGAAGAAAGTAAAGCATGAACATTTAATTGTCGATTCTCTGTTTTAGACGAATCACATTGTGTTGTGCCTAAAGAAGACCTCTGATCTTATAAATCGACAATTAAAAAATTTCGCAATTAGGCCCAGCTAATAAACCCTTTCAAATAATGTCACTGGACACAATAGGAGGATTTGGGGGTCAAAGATCAACTAAAAGATATTTGCATCTACTAGTAGAC
Organism: Glaucopsyche alexis; assembly: GCA_905404095.1. Lineage (NCBI taxonomy): Eukaryota > Metazoa > Arthropoda > Insecta > Lepidoptera > Lycaenidae > Glaucopsyche > Glaucopsyche alexis. Next base: position 21,341,842 of record FR990061.1, read on the forward strand.
CACTTCACTAGGTATGCATATATCCTATGTTCCAAGAATCAACATGCTCGAGACTTCATCAAACTTATAGAAAAAATTCCTAAAGAAGAAACAATAGACATCTTACTCTGACCAATACCCAGCTTTTAATTCGATTGAATTCAAAAATTATCTTAAAAACCGAAATATCCAATTAATACTTACAGCGGTAGACGCACCATTCTCAAACGCTTTAAACGAAAGACTAAATCAGACTATTGTGAACAAAATAAGATGCAAAATGAATGAATCAAAAGGAAAAACAAATTGGTCAAAAATAGCAGAAGAATGTAGGAATAGATACAATGAAACAAACCATTCTGTAACAGGATTTTCTCCCAAATATTTGCTATCTGGTGAATCTACAGACTTGTTACCGCATGAATTAAAAGAAAAACAGTTATTAATAAAAAGTTTGGAAGAAGACAGGAAAATAGCATTCCAAAGGTCAATAAAATCGCACGAATATAATAAAACTTTATTTGCCAAGAATAGATTACAACATGAATTTAAAAAAGGAGATAAGGTATATGTTGACTATGGAAACAAATTAAACAAAAAAAAGATGGATGAGATTAGAATTGGTCCCTTTGAAATTGAAGAAAAAATATCGGATTCAGTTTATAAAATAAATACCGGTCGTGGTACAAGATCTATTGGACTATATCATATCACAAAGCTCATTCCTATGCTTGTTGATTTTTAGATTTCGCAGCTAAATTTTATTCAACTTATGTTAAAAAAAATATTTTGCATTTCGAAGGGGGGGAGATGTAAGCTTTGTGTTGACAGTTGACAGTTGACACTGACACTGACATTTTGATTATGTACGAGTTTCAGCCATAAGAGGGAGCTACAAAAGAAGGAGAATTGAAAACGTGTGAATCGAAGAGTATAACATATTATAATTAAATTACGTTGTTAATAATCTCTTACAAACTTAGTTGTGAAATTGCTTTAATTTTAAAGTGCTAAAGTCGATTCAAGTTTTATAAGAAGAAAGTAAAGCATGAACATTTAATTGTCGATTCTCTATTTTAGACGAATCACATTGTGTTGTGCCTAAAGAAGACCTCTGATCTTATACATATTATGAATTATAAATCAATAAATTTGATACTCATGTAATTATATCCTAAATTAATTTTATTTTATTTTAATTAGATTATGTGATTATGTACATTCTTTATTTTATTATTGTAAAAGAGTGAGAAATAATAAAGGCTTTTTTTTACGTCTGTTATGATTTAGTACCATGAATGTCCATTGATTAAATAAATTAAAAGAAAGTAACGTGTCTATGGAAGCCTCGCATATTGTCTAAGTATGGTCATTGGTCATGTTAACGTTGCTATATTTTTTATTTACACAATACACAGTATGTGAGCCTTAACTGACGGCAAGTGTTCAAGCATAGTCCTCAGCTATTTAATGAAATGGCATTCGCTTAAAATTGCTACCAAAATGTTGGTTAAATTAAGCGGGTTATTTTTATGAAATGAACCAGGAAACGAGCAGGTCATTTGGGCAGGGCACTTGATGGTAAGATATTACCGCCGCCCGTGAATATACGAGTGTTTACGGGCGGCGCGGGCGGTAATAGCTTACCATACCAGAGGATTAACACTTGTAACTTCTCTGATATTGCGACTTGCGTTCCTGTTCCTTAAAATCCCTTATCACACTTTATGCCTCCGGTCATTTCACTCGCTGAACGAAACACAACGTAACCGTTACTTCATGCCGGTTTCCTGTGAGATCGTGGTATTTATCCGGTTGAACCGGCTCACTCGTGCCGAAGCGTGGGTCGCAGTGTATAGGTTTTTACTTATAATAGCACTAGAGACATAGTTTTATGTAGCTCTATTATCGTGTATTAACACAAACTTTCGCACGACATAGGTATAACATTATATTATAAGTAGGATTTCGAAGATGTTGTTACTAGCTGTAATTTGTTCCTCAGTCTAGTATTAACAAAAACTAAAATAGATGCCTCATAGAAATAAATATTTTTTATATTATGTATATTGACTTTTTGCCGTTTGGTCATTAATTATTTTCTCTACTGGCGATTTTCATGATTTGTGTTACAGTCATAACATCCTGAAAAATATTTTCAACTAGGAATCACAAACAAAGACACGCAAATGCTGAACACGCAAATGTACTCATGTCCGCTGTTTGTTCAAATACAATCGTTCTATTTATAAGATGTCATGTTTTGAATCTCTGAGAGAAAAATTTAAAGAAATAGGTATTCTGACCGTTGCTTCTCAATACATTTTGGACAATGTGTTGTATGTCAGAAAGAATTTAACGAATTTTAAAAAGAAAAGTGACACACATTGTAGGAATACTAGAAATAGGAACAAGTTAGAAATACCAGTGATCAGACTTAGTAAAGTAAGTAAATCTTTTAAAGGTCAATGTATACGCCTTTACAATAGAATCCCAGAAAACGTTCAAAATCTTTCCATTAATAAATTTAAAAAAGCTGTTAAAGAACGTTTGTGTGCTAAAGCTTATTATAAAGTCAGTGATTTCACTAACGATTGCACACCTTGGGAATAAGATGGCCCCATGCAAGGCTGCTTTTATGTACTTAAGTATGTTCTATGTACTTATGACTAATGTTATATAGATTAAGTTACAACATTGTAAAATATTTTTTGAAAAGAACAATTTTCCCATCTTTTTGCTAAAAGGTGGCCCCGTGCGAGTTTCTTACGCCGGTTCTTCTCGCCGGGCTAGTTTCCGAACCGGTGGTAGGCATCATGTAGGACAATTCTATAAGTGTTATATTATAACCTACATGGAAATAAAAATTTTGAGTTTGAGTTTGAGTTTGAATCAAATTATAATTTGCCAGTAATATGGCATAATAACGTCGAATGCTGTTTGCCACGAACACCAAAGCTTACGAAGGTTTATGACGCACACTTGGAAACAACTACATACAAATCTCGTAAACGAATATAATTTTAATATCATTTCACAATTCACGCTGATGTTATTTTGCTGGCATCTAATTTAAACAATTTTACGTCTGTAATGATTTTATATCGTGAAAGTGGCACATTTCTCGCCTTGAAGGTTGTTTGACGATGGTCGTTTTACCGTTGCTATATTTATTTTATTTACGCAATGTGTGGGCCGAAGGTAAGTGTTGAAGCACAGTCCACTATATTTAAAATAGCTTTTTCTTGTAAATGCATTAGCTCATACTCCTAATAGCTCCAGCGGAATATTGTACATTTTACTGATTCTATTTTATCAATTTGTTTAGTGGTATTTGCGTATAAACTACTAGATACATAGACAAATTTCTCACGATCTTTGGTACTACATCAGATGCTTTTCATTATTATTCAACCTGGTCTAAATAAAAACTGAAATTCCGATTATATTCTGATTCTAGTTGTATCTAACAATTTACACGAATCAGCTTCCAATAGTTCTCGCGGCTACCAGTACTACCACGAGGCTAAAGAGTCAAGAAAATTAGATGCTGCAAATGATGTAAGTTGTTTAGATTTAAAGATAAAGTAAGATTGTACAATGACTCGACTCGACCGGCTTTTTAACGTGAATATGTTAGTACTTATATAATAAATATAACTTTGTAGAAATTAGAAATTTCCCATTACGTGTGGATTCCCAAAATTCGCAAAGTGGACACCAAACATGTAATCTTAACGTATGGATTCTCGCGTGATCGAAAAGCGAGCTACAAACTGTCTTGTGTGTCTTGTCCAAACTCAAATATTGTATTCACTGCCCATGTCCTTCAGGAAATCAGGAAGAGCAAAATGCAGTCGGCATCTCCTAGGTAATTTTTTCTTGATATTGCGGAGAGTCCCTGCAGTGCGAGTGACAGTATTCGGTGATGATAATGATGATGTGTCATATTTAATTCAGTTCAATTGGAGGGCCTGGGGCGGTAACGGCGTGACCATTACTGAGGCGCCCTACGCCGTGCTGTACGGCTGGACGTGCAGCGGTTCGCTCATCGCGCCCAACTGGGTGCTAACAGCTGCCCACTGCGGGAAGTAAGTAACGACACGACAAGTTGTTCCACACCTTCGGCGTGGCGACACACGCTTCGCCACCTTATTACTACACCATTAAAATGACCGATCAGACTAGTTCTTTAATGACGCTTACATAAGCTAAGCAAGCAGGGATCCTATAAGCTGGGAGAATTGCTTCCTAAGCTGCTTAAATAAGGCAGCTTGGCAAGCGAGGGAACTCTTTTTTCTCGTAAATATTAAAATCGCCAGTAAAATTACAACCAGCATTCTCACTTTCTAACACCCAAATCATCATCACAATCACTTTAAACTGCTACAAACATATTATTTTCAGCGAAAATTATTTTATACACGCCGGGTCAGAGCTTTCTAAAAATACTCAAGAGTACGCCATTAGCAGCCACGTGTATCATCCGGGTTGGTCAGCTCTGAAAAGTCATTTCTTTGACTTTGATTATCTTCTCCTGGAACTGGCCGAGTTTGTGCCTATTACAGATTATACGAGACCCATCGCCTTTGGAGGATTTGAAGATCTTAATGCAGGTCAACCCGTAGCTGTTAGTGGATGGGGGCATTCGAACTACGTGGTAAGCATGGTTCAGAGATGATTTTTAACCCCTGATACAAAAAGAGGGGCGACAAACGCACCACAAACGGACATAAACTTAGCTGTGCCAAATATAATACTCCTCCGTTCACACGATTGTAAAACTATACTGAAAGATTTTGCTTCACGTATAATATAATACTAGATGAATTTATAACATGCATTATTATAAAGTTAAAATATTCACATGAAGACCAAGGCTAAAATTTAACGTAACTTGACAAATAGGCTTGACGAATTGTAGAAAGATATCGTTCAATTCAACACAATTGCAGGAGTAACTTGGACGTTTTGATATTTGTTTTTTTTACTGCTAATTATATTTCTAGTTCGGCCTCACAAACGAAAAAAGTCGGTTGTCGGAAAGACTGAACCAGGTGTGGATGACGGTGGTTGACCACAGCGACTGCGCCACGCGAGTGCTCCCCTACTACGAGTCAAAGTTTGGCGAAAACGCGGGAATCACTCCACGGATGGTTTGCGCGGAAGGCGACAATGGTGGTGCTTGTTATGTAAGTTTTACGTAGGACTGGAATACGAGCAGATGGTGCACTGAAATCAATTTTCTATGACCCATAAAAGACCGTAACCGAGAATGAGTGAAATGACGTACATAATAATATCTAGGCATTACTTTGTTTTTATAATTACTTTCTGCACTATATTCTGAAACAGTTTTATACAGATGGGCTAGAAAATTTTTGAACGTCATAAAGCTGATACCAAAAGAAGTGTAAAGCGGTGTAAAATTTAGCAAAGTAAACAAAACAAAGACAGATGTTTCTCATCTAAACGACAGTGATATAAGAATTGTCGAAATGAGCCCACTCTTGCTTAGCGGAACGGGCACACTATAAGTTTATTTGAGATCGGTAAGCTGGACCCACTTCATAATTTGGTAATTTCAGGGCGATTCCGGAGGCCCGGTGGTAGCTAACGACAGGCTGGTGGGGCTGGTGTCGTGGGGAACGCATTGTGAACCCATCCTTATGTTCTCCAACGTACCCCTCGTGAAGGATTGGATCGCGATAACCACTGGGCTGACTTTGTGAGACGGTGACGATTTATGTGACAATATAATGCGTTGCTACACCAATGTTCATCACTGGATCAAGCACACTTTGGTTTTCCTTTTTAATGTGACAGAAAGAGCCATTGATAAAAATAATTTAAAGTTACTATGTAATGGTTTCTTTCAAACATGTCGACTGCTGCCACAAACATTATCGTAAGTGCAAAATCACTACTTAACAGGAGAGCGATTTAAAGTTTCAATTGCGATTTTTATGAAACATTACATTACAATATTTGATAAAACCACTGTCTTATACATTGGAATAGTTGACCGTTTTACATTATGTATTGCAGTTTTTAATAACTATTATAGTTTTTTTTATATTACACATTCGATTCTTTATTTGGTTTCTATTGATTAATTTTTTATCGAATGTACCAGATTCGATAGTGTTCTGAGACAAAATTCACTTGACTACTATCGAATGTACCCTTTTCGATACTATTACTCGACAGATATTTGTACTGAATCATCGAATGTGGTGCCTTCGATACTATTACTCGACAGATATTTGTACTGAACCATCGAATATGGCACTTTCTATTTTATTGTGTGTTGCATTTCTCAAGTCAAGTAATATTAAGACTAGTTTCGATATGCGATAACTGCTATTTTATTATACTAAGTTGTTATTGCTTTATTTTTGGGGATATTTATGACGAATAAAGAAAAAAACAATATATTAGTAATCAAAAAATATATTGTAGTAACAAAAATAAGAAGTTAGGAAAATAATTTCATTAGCGTCATTAAATTTTTATTCAAACCAAAATTATATATATATATATATATATATATATATATATATATATATATATATATATATATATTAAAAAAGTTTCTTATATATATATATATATATATATATATATATATATATATATATATATATATATATATATATATATATATATATATATATATATATATATATATTAAAAAAGTTTCTTAAATTGAATTTCGTAAAATATCGATGACTCTGAGACTGAGATTATATAACAGGAATACAATATAATATTATCAGTCTATGCCAGTCTTCTTGCGTTGACTTAAAAAAATACTGACTAAAATATTAGAGTAATATATTAATTTGTATCCAGTGCATAACAACTACAAATAATCACATTATAGCACATAATATGATTAAATAGATCAAAATTGGTTTTCTTATCATAATAATTCATTATTTACTACGCATAATTAATTACTCTACATTTTTAAGAAGAACCTATAAAAACAGACAGATTTAATATTATTTATTATAATAATATAATAGATACGAGGGCTGCACTAAAAGTATCCGGTATGGAATATTTCCACTGTTCCTGTCATATTAAAATCTTTTTAATTTAAAACTCCTTGGTTTTAAAAATCGAATACCGCTTATTTATTTAAAAAAAGATTCTCGGTCTTGTCACAAGGTCTTGTCAAACTTGTTTAGTCGTTGAGAAAATGGAATTGACTAGAGAAAATTCTAGAGCGATGATTTATTATGACTTTCGAAGTGGTTTAACACAAAAACAGTGTGTTGACCGGATGATTTCTGCATTTGGTGATAAAGCCCCATCCAAAACCACAATTTATCGCTGGTTTGCTGAATTTCAACGTGGACGTGTCAAGCTCAGTGATGATCCCCGTCAAGGTCGTCCAAAAACTGCAGTCACCCAAGAAAACGTTGATGCTGTGTGTAAGCTGATTGAGGAAGATCGACATGTGACATACCGCGAAATTCAGGCAACTTTAGACATTGGTATGAATCAAATACAAATAATCTTGCATGAACAATTAAGTGTAAAAAAGTTGTTTTCCCGATGGATACCGCATTTGCTCTGTGAAGAGCAAAAAGCGGCTCGCGTTACTTGGTGCGTCAGAACTCTCAAAAGATTCCACGCAGGATCCTCAAATGCTGTATACAACATCATATCAGGTGATGAATCCTGGATATATGCGTACGAACCCGAAACAAAAAACTAGTCACGAGTTTGGGTGTTCGAAAATGAGTTAAAGCCAACAAAAATTGTTCGTTCACGGAGTGTTGCAAAAAAATGGTGGCCAAGTTTGTCTCCAAAACCGGCCATGTTGCGACTATTCCTCTTGAGGGACAAAGAACGGTTAATGCAGAATGGTATGCTAACATTTGTTTGCCACAGGTCATTTCTGAACTCCGTAAAGAGAATTGCAACCGCCGCATCATCCTCCATCACGATAATGCGAGTTCTCACACCGCGCACAGAACAAAAGAGTTTTTAGAGCAATAAATCATAGAATTATTAGACCATCCGCCGTACAGCTCCGACCTAAGCCCTAATGATTTCTATACTTTCCCTAAAATAAAGAATAAATTGCGTGGTCAGAGATTTTCATCACCTGAAGAAGCTGTGGATGCCTACAAAACGGCCATTTTGGAGACTCCAACTTCCGAATGGAATGGTTGCTTCAATGATTGGTTCCATCGTATGGAAAAATGTGTCAAATTTCGCGGAGAATACTTCGAAAAGCAATAAATACATTTTTAAATCGTATTAATACTCTAATACCGTACCGCCCTCGTATTAATACTCTATTTAATAAGAGGAAAAAATATAGACTCCCATTTTATCACAGCAGTTATACTTATATAAAGTTTAAAAACAAAAAAATAACATTCTTCTCACTCATAATCTAAAACAGACCAAATAATGAGATTAATTAGTTATTTAAATTGCTTTTTTAATTTATTATAACATACCTTAATTACAAAAAGTTTATTACTTGTCTATAGACATTAACTAAAGTTTTTAAATAAATACTCATATACATCCCATGATAAAATTGAAGACTTTTGTAGAAATTATGATATTATACATATATAGGGATATATATGTATAATATCATAATGCGAATGCGAAATAAACACCTGATGATGATTTATTTCGAAACTGGTTGTGTTATTTGTAAAAAAATATAATTATATCTTATTATAGTGAAAAAATTTCACGAAAAATTGTGTTTTATTAGTGTTCGATAGGAATAGAGTTATAGGAACCCCACGTCAACACCACATCATCCTGAGTCATCTCAAATAATTTATAAGGAGAGCCAGTTGTTTTCGCCCAACGAACTAGCGTGTACCATGATTGGTCAGGTGTATAAATAATTTTGCCTTTAGAATATCGCTCAATAAGAGCATGCACACTATCTGCTTCTTGTTGACCCGACTCTAAAAATCTGTGCGTAATATCAATTTTGGATTTCTTACAGGCGAACATGTAGAGGCTATAGACAAGCCTATTACGGTTTTTTCCAGCGCAGTTATCCGCCCAAAATCGATATTTTTGTGCACCATCTGCTGTTTTAAAGTGTATAAAACTCTAACAAACAGCTCGCTACTTCATTGGCTCAAGTTTGGTCATATTTTTAGGCCACATGTAACATGAGACAACTTTTATTTCAGCATCGACAACTTTCATTTATAATAAAACAAGAAAACATACCCATTATGACAGTTAATTACCTTCTGAAAATCATAAGTTGCACAAATTATTATACCTGGTTTTTCATATCTAGTTATTTATCTTCAGATTTATATTTTTGCGCAGTTTGCGTGTTTGGTTGATGCTTCGTATGAGCTTCTTTTTCATCTTTAGTAGGGTTTTCAATGTAACTAAACGTATGACATGTCTCACATAAATCTTTCTTCGATATATGAAATGCAACATTCATATTATCATTTACTATAGTTCTATATTGCCTCTCTATTTGTGCTATAATTGTAATTTTTCAGTTGATCCCATTCTTTACACAAAGCAAACATCTTAGCAAAACTAAGATGACTTAATGTGATCACAAACATTTTGTATCATAACGCTGTCAATTTTTAAGTGATTCGAATGTTTTCCCCTGTTGCCAGTTCCTGTAATTTCTTCTGTATGTTCTGCATCTTTCTTACAAATTTGTTCAGAGCTACACGATGGGACAGGAGATAATTCATTACGATTTAAAATAATATTTTTGGAATCATGTTCTGCATCTTTGTTATAAGTTTTATCAGAGTTTGGTGACTGAACAGGAGTTCATACGTATCTAAAATAACGTTTTCATAATTATTTTGCAAAAAATTATCATGAATTGCTTCATTTTCTTCTCATTTTTTATTCAAATATATCCATTTTTCATATGAGAATTTATAACGCACAGGAGAAGCTGAAAATATAAAAAAATAATAATTAAAATATTGAAATGACCATCAAAAATGCAGGACGTTGACGTAGAAAAATATCGAAAATGCCACATTCGATACACTCTAAGCAGACAAATCTATCGAATGTCCCACTTTCAGTAACTTTTTAAGGATCACTATCAGAGAATAACATCGAAAGTGGTAGATTATATAAATAACATGTTTGTTCTGTCCTAATATATTATCGACAGTGGTAAATTCGATAGAATTCATTTGCCATTTTCCCTAATATAGTATTGAATGTGGTAGATTCGATAGAATTCATTAGCGATCCGTCCTATTATAATACAGAAAGTGGTAGATTCGATAGAATTTAATAGCTATCTGTCCTAGTATAGTATGGAAAGTGGTACATTCGATACAACTCATTATCCACTTGTCCTAATGAAGTATCGAATCTACCACATTCTATAGTTTTAAATCAATTATTTTAATACTTTCATAATGATTTACTTTTGTCATAATTGAATTTCTGTATAATAAGCAGGTATACATAGTAATTTTATTCTTACATTTGAGCTTTCGAATAAACGCTTATAACAATAAATAATCGTAAATAATGGAAAACTTACCAGGGTCGTCATCATTAATAGTGTTTGAAATAACAACATCTGACATATTTTCATTGCTTCTTTTTATCATATTCACTAGTTTTTTCCTCTTTTATTTATTTTGAACTATAAATAAAACGAAAACAAACCTAAACTTAACCTGAAAAAACCCGTGGGTACTTGCTCACATTTGGAGGAATACTAACGAAGCAGGTAATTTCGTCATGCCCGCGCGTACCGCTGATCATGAACATAATCGAAAATGGTAAGTTCAATGTTATTACGTGTCTACTTTATGAATTTTCGATAGTGTTCAATTGAAAAACAGCCGAATTAATTATTATTTTTACAAAATTTTAATGTAGAGTTATATATCTTTATATCTACTTATCATTAGTGCAATAAAACGAAAATCGCATTTTTGCAGTTTCGATATTGTTTGTAGCAGCAGTCGATGTAAGAAGCTGCATGCAAGTTAACCACTTTATTTTAGCTAAAACTCCTACACAAGTATAAATAGCATTTTGTTATGTAGTTAATAAAATTAAATAATGCCTTATATACATATTTTGTATAATATTCTTATTTTTACGCCCTAGAGACTTCAATGACAACTAGAAAATACAAATAAAGACGTGCAAACTCTTGTCTGCTGTGGAGTGTAGTCAAATGCAAACAAATTATTAATTTACCAGAAATATGGTACAAGAATGTTGGATGCTGTTTGCCACGAACACCAATCATGCGAATGTTTGTCATAAGCATTTGTGGAAACAACCACATAAAAATATCTCGTAAACGAATAAAATATCATTTCACGCTGATGTTGTTTCGCTGATGTCTAATTTAAACAATTTTACGTCTGTAATGATTTTGTATCGTGAAAGTGATTCATTTCTATTTAAGCCTATCCGATTATTTGAGTATGGTCGTTTTACCGTTGCTATATCTTTTTTATTTACACAATGTGTGGGCCGAAGGTAAGTGTTCAAGCACAGTCCACTATATTTATAATAAAATAGCTTTTTATTGCGAATTCACTGGCTAATACATAGATCCAGTGGAAAATTGTACATTTTACTGATTTTATTTTTTAAATCTGTTTAGTGATATTTGCGTATAAACTTTAACGTACTAGACACATAAGCATATATTTCATGATCCTTCGCACAGCATCATTGTTTTCATTGTTATAAAACCTGGTCTAAATAAGAACTGAAATTCCGATTCTATTCTGATTCTAGTCGTATCTAACATTTTGCACGAATCAGCTTCCAAAAGTTCTCGCGGCTACCAGTACTACCACGAGGCTAAAGAGTCAGGAAAATTAGATGCTGCAAGTGATGTAAGTTTAAAATAAAGTTTGATTGTACTGTGACTCGACCGGCTTTTTGTAACGTGACGTGTAAGTTATATAACTTTATACAAATTAGAAATTTCACACCACACCAAAAATGTAATCTTAACGTATGGATTCCCGCCTGATCGAAAAGCGAGCTACAAAGTCTTGCCCAAACTCAAAGACTGTATTCACTGCCCATGCCCTTCAGGAAATCAGGAAGAGCAAAATGCAGTCGGCATCTCATAGGTCATTTTTTCCTGATATTGCGGAGAGTCCCTGGATTGCGAGTGACAGTTGTCGGTGATGATAATGACGATGTGTCGGATTTAATTCAGTTCAATTGGAGGGCCTGGGGCGGTTACAGCGTGTCCATCACTCAGGTGCCCTACGCCGTGATTTACGGCTCGACGTGCAGCGGTTCGCTCATCGCGCCCAACTGGGTGCTAACAGCTGCTCACTGCGGGGAGTAAGTTACGACACGACAAGTTGTTCCACACCTTCAGCGTGGCGACACACGCTTCGCCACTTTACGTAACTTCGCAAATACTACACGTAATATCCACACCGTGTTGTAATTTAGTTTTCAAAAGTATCACTATTAAAATTACCGATCAGGCTACTTTTTATTTGTGCCTACATAATTAATTAATTAATTCATTCATAAAAAATGCAGTTAAAAGCAAGCGAGCGATTTTTTTGTCGTAAATCTTAAAATTGCCAATAATATTACAACCAGACAGCCTTCTCACTTTCTATCTTATCAATCACTTTAAACTGCTACAAAAATATTATTTTCAGCGAAGAATACTTTATACACGCTGGGTCGGAGTTTATTGTAAATGCCCAACATTATGCCATTAGCAGACACGTGTACCATCCGGGTTGGTTTGCTCCGAAAAGTTATTCCCTAGACTTTGATTATCTTCTGCTGGAACTGGCCGAGTTTGTGCCTATTACAGACTATACGAGGCCCATCGCTTTTGGAGGATTTGAAAATCTTTATGCTGGTCAACCCGTAGCTGTTAGTGGATGGGGGGATACTAGACATGTAAGCATGGTTAAGTGATGCTTTTAATGTGAGTTCTTTAATATTAATATAAATAACAGAGTCCTGTCAATCACATCCTTAAATAGTTACATTAATGAAAAATAAAATAAAAAATGTTTCCTTATTTTCAAATAGTTTCCCAGCCCTTTATGAACTACGGTCCTCTTTACAAGAACACAAAGCTCAAACACGGTAATGACATACGGAGCCGAAACGTGGACACTCACCGTAGGCTTGGTTCATAAGTTTAAGGTTGCTCAGCGTGCGATGGAAAGAGCGATGTTAAGGGTATCTCTGGTGGATAAAATACGTAATGACGTTATTCGCTAGAGAACTAAAGTCACCGACATTACTCAACGAATTAGCACGCTGAAGTGGAAGTGGGCCGGCCATGTCTGCAGACGGCAGACAATCGATGGAGCAGATAAGTATTAGAGTGGAGACCACGCTTAGGCAAACGTAGTGTAGGACATCCTGCGGCACGATGGACCGACGATTTGAAGAAGGTGGCTGGCAGTGGATGGATGAGGGTTGCCCAAGATCGGGATGGTTGGCGCTCATTGGGGGAGGCCTACGTTCAGCAGTGGACGGCAATAGGCTGATGATGATATTGATGAAAGCTCTGACGACCCCCTTTTCATCATCATTATCATTTTTATTTATTCAGAACACATACAGCTACTTATTATTTGTTCTACAATGATAGGTTCGGTTAGTCCTACAATTTGTTGGTATCATCTCAGGCAGGGGCCAGCCAGTCGTATTTTTCAAATTGTTATAACTGCTTAACTATTGCACTGAGAGTACAGTACACTATAAAGGAGTCTAGTATTTTATTTTAGCAAACGTCCTCGTCTATAATTGTATGGCTAAAATTTGACTTACCTACTTTCTATTCAGCTTTCGAGGAAAAAAAGGTATACCTACTTTTAAAGAAAAGTAGGTATACCTCAAAAGGGCTCGTAAAAGAGCGAACTCTTTTGAGGCTGTCAAAGGCTTGACGAATTTTAGAGGGGTATCGTTCACTTCAACACAACCGCAGGTGTAGCTTTGAAGTGACACTTTTGATATTTGACTTTACTAATTTTATTTATAGGTCGGCATCAAAAAAGAAAATAGTCGGTTGTCGGTAAGACTATCACTATCACTGGTTCAGCCAGGTGTGGATGACGGTGGTTGACCACTTTACAACTGCGCCACGCGAGTGCTCCCATACTACGAGTCAAAGTATGACGAAAACATGGGAATCACGCCACGGATGGTTTGCGCGGAAAGCGATAATGGTGGCACTTGTTATGTAAGTTTTCGTAAGACTGGCATATACTCGTAGTAGATGGATATGGATGGTAAGTATAAAGGAGTGATAACATTTAAAGGCAATATGTCCCTTAAATAGAGTTCACTGTGAAAGTAGCAACGCTGAAAGTTACTTTTTACTTTCACACATTTTTATTTCACGCGTATCGTACCTTGTAACCATTCACCATCCACAACAGATGCAGGTATCAGTCTTCTATGCAGCATATTTGGGGCCTGGGTGGGATCGCATGATGCACTTGGTGTCTTTTGTGATCTATCCAAGGCTTTTGACTGTGTCGAGCATGCTACGTTGGTCAGAAAATTATACCATTATGGTTTAAGGGACACGGCACTTAAACTTTAAAGTTCTTATCTTAATAATAGAACGCAGAGAGTAGAAATTAATTCTACAAAGTCTACTGGGACCAAAATAGAACTAGGTGTGCCACATGGGTCAATTTTAGGCCCGTTTCTTTTTCTCATCTATATAAATGATTTATCCTTATCTAGTTAAAGATAAGCATGAGACTAACTCTTTGCCGTTGACACTTCACTAATTTTTAATGTGAAGCGACGACAGTCAAATTATGACGAGGTAAATAGTGCTCTCTTAAAAATGGTACATTGGTTTAATGTTAATAATTTACTTTTAAATTCAAATAAAACAAATGTTTAAAGTTTAGCCTGCCAAATGTTAGGCAGGCACAAACCAAGATCCCCCCGATGGTTGCACGCCTTGTCGTGGCGGTGGGGCTTAGTAACCGTGGACTGGTCACCCACGGTGAAGCTAAGAGGCAACCGGGGCCGGTCTGTTTGCCGCCGGCTGGCCCGAGGAGGGCGCTCCCAGCGGGCTGAACATGCCCGCAGAGGACGCGCGTGGAGGTGGGACCGCAGAAGAAGAGGAGTGCCGGTATTACGGTGCGCCGTTCTCCCTATCTTCTGCGGCCGTGGAGGGATGGCAGGGGGAGAGGCGTGATGGTATTACGGTACGCCACTCTCCCTACCCCCTGCGAGCTGGCGGGGCCGTTCCGTCGAAACGGCGTTGGTGGGGCCGCAGAGGAAGAGGCATGTCGGTATTGCGGTGCGCCGCTTGCCCTATCCTCTGCGACCGAGGTGTGGTTGGTGGCAGAACCACAGACCTGATCTGCCACCGGGTACCAGTATATCTGGTACCCATGGCCTCCTAGTAGCAGACTCAGGGGGAGTCTGTTACAGTACTGGTGGAGGCCGAGGAGGAAGCGCACCTAATACCATCTGGTGCGCCCATCGTGGAGGGCCTTCGGGCTTTCAAGATGGAGCCGCTTGCAGGCGGCTGCCGCCGGCGGGGTCGCGATGTGTGTATCGTTCCCGTGGCCCCATCAGAGGGCGGTGAGGAGGAAGATGGAGGGGTTTTTAGTGGGTATACCACGAGTCCCACATCACCACTTGGGTGCCCCCTGCGCCTGGTATGCGTAAAGCATCCCCCCCCCCCCCCGGGAAAAAAAGGCACAAACCAAGATAAACATGTTTTGAATCTCTGAGAGATAAGTTTAAAGAAATAGGTATTCTAACCGTTGCTTCTCAATACGTTTTGGACAATGTGTTGTATGTCAGAAAGAATTTAACGAATTTTAAAAAGAAAAGTGACACATTGTAGGAATACTAGAAATAGGAACAAGTTAGAAATACCAGTGATCAGAGTTAGTAAAGTAAGTAACTCTTTTAAACGTCAGTATATACGCCTTTACAATAGAATCCCAGAAAACGTTCAAAATATTAAAGAACGTTTGTGTGCTAAAGCTTATTATAAAGTCAGTGATTTTATTAACGATTGCACACCTTGGGAATAATATGGCCCCATGCAAGGCTGCTTTTATGTACTTAAGTATGTCTATGTACTTATGACTTATATATATATATATATATATATATATATATATATATATATATATATATATATATATATATATATATATATATATATAGATTAAGTTTTAACATTGTAAAAATATTTTTTGAAAAGAACAATTTTCCCATCTTTTTGCTAAAAGGTGGCCCCGTGCGAGTTTCTTACGCCGGTCCTTCTCGCTGGGCTAGTTTCCGAACCGGTAGTAGGCATCATGTAGGACAATTCTATAAGCGTTATATTATAACCTGCATGGAAATAAAAATTTTGAGTTTGAGTTGAGTTTCATTAGTATCTTACCAGTGTTAGCGCTTTAGTCTGATTCACAAGATCCGTACTGTCAGTGAATTTCTGTCCAAGGGCACCGAAAATTATGATCCAGGCTCATTCGATTATAAATGATCTCTAGAAACTTTTTGAAATATTTCAAGAGGGGCTCGGAAAAATTGCAAAAGTTATAAATAATTCAGTAAAAAAGAGGCTATGGTTTTATGAAAATATCTCCGAAACTACTAAAGATATTCGAATTTTGAAAAAAAAATTCTTACAGAGGAGGAAATTTCCTAAAAATGAGTCCCACCTTCCGGAACTCTATCACATTTATAATTTTAATTTAGAGGAAAATAGCGCAAAGCGTGCCGGTAAATTTCACGAGATTCAATAATACTATCACTGCGAGCAGCACCAACACACACAATCATATTATTATTATCGTAAAACTCGTTGTTGCTGTACTGATGACGTAATGTGGTTTAGAGATAGAGAGATTTATTGTAATGTACTGACCAATTATGACCATTTAGTGAACAATTAAGAGAACTATTTTAAGCCTCGAAGTTTTGATTTTGGGATGCTTTTCTTGATCTTGAATGTCTTTATTTAATTAATAAGTCCTATAATAACGCTGGCCAATGAATATAATGTACTGACCAATTATGACCATTAAGTGATTAATTAGGACCACTTTTTTTTTATTATCCAAAATGGCGGCGATGTGGTTCGCTACCCATCACATCTCGTTCTCGCGGAGGCGAAATGTGGCCCATGGAGAGCCGCTTCGCTACGTTGAATGTAAGAGGAGGAATGGATGGTAAGAATGAAAGTGGACGAAGCGAAACAAGTATGTAAGAATTGTAGCAAGTGGAAAGAAGTGGTCTCTGCCTACCCCTATGGGAAAGAGGTGGTCTCTGCCTACCCGTACGGGAAAAAGGCGTAATTATATGTATGTATGTATGTACTATTTTAAAACTCAAATTTTTATTTCGGGCTGCTAACAAAATTTTCTTGTCCTTGATATTTTAAACTCTTCGAAAAAATGTCTGTATGAATGGCCAATTATTGTAATATATTGACCAATTATGACCATTTAGTGACTAATAGTGCTCCTATGGTCTATGTCAAACCTCAAATTTTTTATTTAGGGCCGCTAACAAAATTTTCTTGACCTTGAATGTCTTTATTTAATTAATAAGTCATTTAATAACGCTGACCAATTATCTTAATGTACTGACTTATTATGACCATTTAGTGACCACTATTTTAAGCCTCAAATTTTTGATTTTGGGCTTATAACAAAATTTTCTTGTCCTTGATATTTTAAACCCTTCGCAAAAATTTCTGTATGAATGACTAATTATTTATCGTAATGTACTGACCAATTAGGTGCACTATTTTAAACCTCAAATTTCTATAGTTGGACCGCTAACTAGATGGCGCCAATTTACACCTTATGACACAAAATCGTGCCGTCGCGCAACAGCTTTTTTAATTTCGACAGTCCGACGTTTGGTCCGACGCTCCAGAGGATGACTATTCTATAAAATAAATAAATATAACAATTTCCTAGAAAAAAAATACAATTTAAGATATTTCAAACTGGTTTTTCTCCAAAATTTTACGGAATACACATTTTTGCTACTGCTTCTCAGATAATACCTAAACGAAGAATTATGCCAGTAAATATTTATCACTCCGATTTGTTAAACCCCGTATAACCCAAGGACAATACGCAACACCGACAAATGGTAAAATAAAGTACATATTACTTTGTTTTTACAATTACTTTCTCCATTACATTTTGAAACAGTATTGTACGGATGGGCTAGAAAATTTATGAACGCCATAAGCTGATATGAAACACGAAAAGAGGTCGAAAGCGGTGTGAAAATTAGCAAGGTAAACAAAGCAAGCCAGATGTTGCTCATCTAAATGACAGTGATTTAAGGATTGTCTGGCAAATGCTCTTGCTTCGCGGAACGGGCGCATTTACCTACATAAATATAATATGTTAGATTAGTAATTTCATAATTTAGTAATTTCAGGGCGACTCCGGAGGTCCGGTGGTAGCTAACGACATGCTGGTGGGGCTGGTGTCGTGGGGACCGCATTGCGAACCCATCACTGGGCTGATTTTGTGAGGCAATAATTAATCTGGCAAAATAAATAAGCAATCAATGGATCAATCAATCAAAATATTTTATTTCTTCTAAAAGTGGTTTAATAGATGTTCATATTCATTCATTTCTTAAATCGAATGGCCCCAGTACACAGTCGCCCATGCTAGCTATTTATTACCCTCATTTTTAAAATCCATTTGCTGGACTAAAGTCTTCCTCAAAGATCTTCCATTCATCTCGCTCTCGCGCCACCGCTGCTCGGCCTTAAATGGTATGCAGCCAGTCGCGCTATCCTGACCTAGGCTAATGGCTTCGTCGGTCTTCTGGAGTCCAATTTCTTATCGAAAACGTCTTTGTAGGACTATTTATGCGAGCGAAGCCGCGGGAAAAAGCTAGTACCTATATTATAAAATAACATAGTACTACTATAGGTCTACCAGAATCTGATGGCATTTAAAAAAAAAAAAATGTGATTTTCATATGGCAATGTCAAGTATCACCCGTCACATCAAAGTACGTGATCTGTCAACCGCTGTTAAAATTTTGTGATTATGTTCTTGGAATTTGTTGTTTTTGTGAAAATATCCAAAAAGGCAACTCGATCTCAAGCTAGAAATATTGTTTTCTATGTCTATAGTAAAATACAGAAATAAGAAGGTGTAAATCGATCTCAATCTTATAATTTAAAGCTTGTGGTAGAGTTGACCGGTAAGTTAGAGTGAGTTGTTTTGATACTTTTAGTTTTTTTATATTTTCTTAGGTAATTATTGTGACTTCTTTAAATGTGTTTCCAGTACTATAAGGTGAATCGTAGCTGATGGCACATCGAATGATGATTTGTTTTCCATGCCTGGTAAAAGGAGGAGAGGAGGAAAAAAGAAAATCAACATAAGACAGTTTCGATTTATAGTTGATTAGGAATAAAGTAAACGAGTTCTATACAGTTCGGAAGGAAATTCCAACATTAAATAAACTGTTGCCAATTTAATTGTATGTTATTCGTAATAAATAAGTATATAAAGTAATTCACGATTGATTTATTTTTCATGAAATATCATTATCATTACCTACATAGTATAAAACAAAGTCCCTTTTTTGTCTGTCCCCTATGTATGCTTAAATCTTTAAAACTACGCAACGGATTTTGATACCGTTTTTTTAACAGATAGAGTGATTTAACGGGAAGGTTTTTAGGTATATAACATGCATAACATAGTAGAGGTACACAAATAATTTTAGAGGTTTCTAAAGTCCTAAAAAATCACATCTTTTGCGCTTACATTGAAAATGCTGGCTGAACACTACGAGATAGATCAAAATTATGTACTACAGTTGTATTCATCTTAAAAGCCTACAAAAAAGTCCGCGATGGCATATGTGATAGATGTCTTTCATGTCTCTTAGGGATAACACACAATAACCATTTTTTTATCCTTTACTTTGATTTTAATTAATAGCTTATTTACAAAGCGATTTTAAGCAATACAGTATTAATCCTTATCCAATTAAGTACCTTAAATACATCGTGCATTTAAGATAGATTAATACTGCCCTTTACGGCATGTAATTTAAATGAATATTTTCGAAGATATTACAGATTTAAAATGCAGGGATATAGTGTTGCTGCGCGGCGCGGGCTCTCGCGTTTCTACATCGCGCTATCGAAAACGCGGGACGTATACAGTATAAAGAGGTTCATGAATATTTTGAACTGCAGCACAGAATACATAATAGTACTCGTAACTGCAGTTCTTAATTCTTATGGAATATCCAGAGGTGGTTTGTCAGTTTTGTTGGAATGTCAAATAACTTTACTTACTACATAGTACATAGTATAAAACAAGTCGCTTTATCTGTCTGTACCTATGTAGGTATAGTTTATTGTATGCAGATCTTTAAATCTACGCAACGGATTTTGATGCGAGTTTTTAAAATAATAGTCTTTAAGATATAATATTATGGTAAAACTTATATTCAAGTGCGATAAATATAATATTATGTAAGTATATTATCAAGTGGTCGCGCATGTCGTGTCGAGGTGATAGGGTCCCATTTTTAACAATTTGCATTGGGCAAACCTAAAAACATTTTCAATATTGTATCAGAAGTATATTGCTGTAAGTAGGTAGAGAATTATTCGCCGAGTAGTTTTTTCTCCAAGAACACTATTCCACGCGGGCGAAGCCGCGGGCAACAGCTAGTTTTCTATATTATACACCGAACATTCTTCACGTTCACACAGTCTTATTATAATTCATGTTCAATAGTATTATAGACATAATTAAAAATTAACCAGTATCAAGATCGTTTAATTCAATTTCCCCAGTATTGCACACTACAAAATTTTATTTCCCTATTTGCCATGAGATTCTGGTACACCTATAATTATTTATATTTGAAATAATTTTTTGACGCTTCACGAATTTGATACGCGATTTTTGTTCTGTCTAGGTCTCTTCAAAATAATAAAGCGAGACTTGGCATCAACATTTATAGATAAACTGGTTCTGTCATAACTAGTAAATATTTAAAAAAAAACTATGCTCTTGCAAATAGTAGTTAGGGGCCATCCACATATTACGTCACGCAAAATTTCGACTTTTTGAACCCCTACCCCCCCCCCCCCCCCCCCATGTCACGCTTTTTAGTATCCCTGTACCTGTATTTAACATGTACTGTCACACTTTGTATCGACAACAAAAAAATTTTAGATGAAAAATTTCGGAGTAATTCCGAAAAAACACTTTTTTCGGTTTTCTTTCCTGCACGATATCTCTCGAACGAATCAACCGATTTTGACTGGATTAGCGGTGATCGACGTAGTTTTTCAACGTTAAGAGCTGATTAGTTTTTGGAGTTGATCGATAAAGCTATGTCAACTTTAAATAATCTTGTCGTGTCTTCAGGGTTCAAACTGCGTTTGTCGTTGTATTTTTACTCGATTCAAAATAATCTCCTCCAAAACTGCTGAACCGGTGTTCATAAAAAAATGTACATATTTGGCAGAGATTTGAAATAAGTTTAAAATATTATTTGTTTGTTTTTACAGTTTATTTTTTGTGTTGAGGGGTATTTAAATTTTTAAATTTGATTTTTATTACATTACAATCTATAAATATTGATTCTGCAAAGATAAGCAATTACTGATGATTCATTATCATAATAATATTATATCATTTGTAATTTAAAACTAATTTAAAGCTATCGAAAAATATTTAAATTATGCACTGGACGTTGCCCACGCCTTCGTGCACACAAAAGTTAATCTTGTGGAAACCATACATTTTTCCGCAATGAAAAGTAGCTTATATTTTAATCCAGAGCCTAAACTACTACCACACCAAAGTTAATCGAAATCCGTTGAGTAATTTTTGCGTGAAAGCGTAACAAACATCTTTCCATCCATCCTCATAAACTTTCACATTTATGGTGTAGTAAGACTAAATCCTAGTACATACATAGTTACAGCTCGTTAAATTGATATCAAATGCCTTCAATGTTTGCCAACAAACTGCGGCTATCACAAGTTGATTTTTCGTATTACGCATCCCTCGCTCCCATATTCAAGCCTCCTCGGTCGTCCTGGTGGAAACACACGAGAGTATGTTGTGACAGGGCTGGCTTTTTATAGATCCTTTATGGTATTAGGGATAGTACCTGACCCAGTAAACATTTGTTTATCAATTAGTTTATGACGTAGTCTCATAACTATTGAATGTATATAATTATGTATATGTAATCGGTCAAGCTATTATGGAGGAGTTTGGTTACGAACAATGTGGTACAAGAATTAAAAATTTTAGAAATAAGACAAAATGGTCTATTGGTAAATATCCAGTATCATTGAAAAAGATGATCATCTCGTGGACTGCAGACCGCAGCCGAAGTAAAAGCCATGAGAGAGAATAAATCATCTAAACAATGATCATTAATTGTCAAAATGAAAATAATTTTAATAAATCAAGCAACCCAAAGTAACTAATAAAGTTTTTATTATTCAAACTACGTCGAAGTGATGAATCTGTTTTTTTTTTTGCGAACTCTTAAATGTTTGTTTATACATTTGTCTCATGTATCATGAGTTTAGTGGTGATGACGATGAAAGATCGCGAATATCCCCTCGTGTGTTTCCAACCCCTCCATTTGCATTCGAGTCGGCTCCACGCGAGTGTTTTCCGAGCGTTTCGCCGCGAACACTACTTCGTATGCCCCCCGCGGGGGACGAGACCATGATTTATTTACCGAGGGGGCGAAGAGAGGGGGTGACGTCTCTTTTTATTTATCTGAATCCGTGACGATTATTGAAATATTGTTCTCGTTAGCGGCTCAAAATAAAGTTTTCTAGCTATGCGGCCGGCGGGCTTATAAAAACCTTGCAAAAGGAAAGCAATAGCAAAAATTGCGCAATTTTTGCGCAATAATCGCAAATTCGTATTACGTATCTGCAAAAACCTAGCAGAAGCAACCTAGCGACAGTACTGCCTCTACCGAACAATGAGTCGTTCGATCTCTTCACTGCTGTCTAATTTTTCGTATTACGTAAGACTTTTACAGCAAAGCGAAAGCAATCAGCGAGCGATTTGAACTGTCAGTTAGCAATAATAAGCGAAAATGAAGCAAATAGCATTCAAACACAACAGCGAGCGATTAGCAATGGTCGCATAGGTAATACGATTTTATTTGACGTTCAGCAATCGATTGTGCGTGTATCGCGCGATGAATGCAAGATTTTTGCTGATCGCTATTTTTACGTAATACGGCGGCCGGAGACCATCAAGTGATCAAGATCACTTGACAAGTCTACGTGATTGACATTGACTTGACGCCCATTTATAGTGCCGTAAAGCTTAGAATTATAACTCTACATAGAATAGAGAACCGAGGTAGAGACCCGGATATTTAGTTAAAGAAGAAACATAATATTATCTGGGGGCAAGACGTCAAGCGAAGCGCAAGGGCACTACCAAACCACCTTTTCTCGAAGCGTTTCGTCGATTTTTTGAACACTCATAACTTGAGTTTGGATTGTACCAGATAAATGAAACTTTCAGGATTTGTTCCCATCAGCGGTCTCATTAAACATGTAAAGTTTCGATTACCTACGTCTTATACTTTAGATTTTATTGATATCTAAATATCTAAAAACCCCTGATTCCGTCACTGACTCACTGATGATCAACAAAATTATATCGTACTTCCGGATGTTCTCGAAAGCTGATATTTGTTACGTAAGATTGTATTAGTACACAACCAACATAAAAATTCTCAAAATTGGAACTTTCATCTTCCAACCCCTTAAACAAGGGAGTTAAAGTTAATTATCTGTGAAAGCGCCATCTATCGCGTTATTATGAACTATGTACGTTATGTCGTCGTTCATCGCTTGTAAACTCGCTTGTAAACAGGCTTGTAAACTAATTGACTAATATTGATTGAAATAATTATTTCCCGAATATTCTAAATTTGAACGGAAAATTTAACATATATGCAACATTCATTTAATTATGTTAAGAATTATTAAGGTAAGAAGTCTCATATAAACTTTTATCCTTCAACCCCTTAAACTACAGGATGGAAGTTTCTATAATATTACCACAAATTTAGCTAGAGGCCTGAAAATTTTTGTTGTTATTAGGGATCCGATAATAACAATAAAATTTAATAAAATAACCATGTACCTACCTATCCCTTTATTAACAACAAAAAACACAATATTTTTTTTATCTTTATTGACATATTTTATTGCACTTGTTAATGTTACCCGTATGTATTTTCCGTTTAAATTACTAAAGAATATTTGGGAAATAATTAGGTATTTAAATATTACGTCAATTAGATTCCAATTCAAGCGGCGAACAAACACATAACTAACATAATTCATAATGTACGAGATAGATGTCACTTTTACACAAAACTATAAAAATATTATGATTTATCATTAAAACGAATAATAATAATTAACTGAAGGGAATGAAATAATAAAAAAAACTATGTATCAAATTACAGTTAGGTACATACTTTTTAGTATGATCAAAATATTTACAGTATCTGAGTAACTTAGAATATAGATAATAAAATCTAGTAAAAGCGCCACCTAGCATAGCTTATAAACAATAATCAATTATAAATGGGCATTCAAGTAGTACTTACTGCTACCGACAGATGTCAGTGCTTCGACTCCTAACAGTGTTCTTTATTACATAAGTCATAAGACATCATAGAACGTGAGTAAAATTTTTTACCCTGAAAGATTCGGATAGTTGTTTGTAGTAACTAGTACCTGGGAGACGGGAGTCATGCTCAGGAGTGACCCGGGAGATTGAGCTTTGCTCGGATTTTAAACAATAGTACGGAAGAAGAAAAAATTATAAAAGGAATAACCTAACCAACAGCATGTCAGTACATGTCTAAGGAGGGTTCCGTAAATATAAACGCGTGATAGCCAATAGGTATTTAATAATAATAATAATATAATAATATCTATGGACGATTCACACCACGTCAATCTGATCCAGTGGTAAGTTCTCGAAGAACTTGTGTTACGGGTACCAGACAACGGAAATATAATTATTAATTTAATACTTTTATATTATACATATATTTCAGATTTTTATTATATTACACACATATTTAATACACATCCATGACCCAGGAACACAGAAAAACTTTTTGTTCCTTCGGCGGGATTTGAACCCGGCTTGAGCACCAACACGCTCAACCAACTGAGCCACAGAGGTCGTCGATTTACTAAATATTTATTTAAATTACTATAAATATTTATTTAAATTACTTCAAAAGCTATTGTCCGATTAGTTCAAATAATTTTCCGAAAGAATAAGTAACGACCACTGTGGCGCAGTGGTGAGCGCGTTTGCACTCAAGCCGGAGGTCGCGGGTTCGAATCCCGCCAGGGAACAAAAAAGTCTTATTATTTAGTATGATGCAAAGGGAGGGGAGGGGGCGGGGTGACTTGTAAACCACTTTGGATGCCAGTTACTCCAAATTGTTGACTTTGTAAAAAAGTAATGTATGAAACCTTGCCTTTATTTTAAAAGACCTATTCAACGATACCCCTCACATTAATGGCTTACAATGAAAAAATATTTTTCATCCCCACTTCACATGTATGAAGCCCCAGAAATATAAAATAAGTATTTTATGATGCCAAAACTGTCATTTAAGTTACATATTACATAACTGTTCCAAATTTCATCAATTTATATTCATAACTAGCTGTTGCCCGCGGTTCCGCTCGCGTAAATACCGTATCCCACTTTTTCAGAATAAAAAATTGCCTATGTTCTAATCCAGAGCCTAAACTACTACCGTATAATTAAATTAATTAAATTAAATACCATTTATTTCGGGCTGCATAGGCCCATATTATAAATACCTTATAGACTAACATACATATTACTATATTATATTATATAACTAACACTAACACTAAACACGTATTGTCTGCGACGTGGGGCGCGAAGTGTTCGGGAGTCGTCCTCTGAATCTTCTGTAGGCGACTCCAATCGGCCAGAACTCCTCCTTCTCGAAGGTCGGTAAATGATGGGTTGGAACTCTCACCACAAAAGAACTAAAATTCACTCTATGACGAGATTCCAACCGCTCGACCCTCAAGGCGAAGTTGGTTCTGCTCCTGATGTAGTCCACGACCTGCTCGACCGTCGTGGACCAATGCAGCCGGGACACGTACAGCGGTGTCGCGGGACTCTCACACCGCAACAGCTGCTCGGGTCCTTCGGGTGCGGTGCCGCGATGGTTGCGGACAACGGGTTTCTTCTTCTTCCTCTCGACCTTGATGAACCCGTCATCATCGCACGTTCGGTCCTTTTTAGAAAGAGGACGCTCTTTTGAAGGGGCCTCCTTTTTCCCTTTGTTTTTCCAACGCGGGGGAGGTGGCGGGGGTTCGCTAGCGGCGACACTTGCGTAACTCGGTACCGGCTCCTTCGCGGGCGGGGAGCGGGCAGCGGGGGCGGCAGCAACGATGTTCGTTGACCCGTCGGATAATGCTGACGGGCTAAACGTGACCGCCTGCGCGCCTCGACGACGAGTGACGTTTGCGGCATCAGGTGACCTACATATTGAATTAACACTTTTTAACTGTGATAATCCACTACGTAGATCACTTATGGTAGACTCTGATGCCTGCAATCTACCTCGAACTCCGGCCAGTTCTTCCTTCAGGAACTTGATGTCCTTCAGTAGGCTGACGACGTCGACGTGGTCCAGTGTCACTGGCGGCAGCTTATGCAGATTTTTCGCTACAAAAGCTGGCACTTCATCCGGATCCGTCTGCTTCAGCAGGGAGATGACGCTGCACGCTTCTTTCGGTTCCATCTCTCCGTCGCGATGGCATTTTCGCGCTCTGGCCGAGCGTCTCGTACAGCAAGTGCTTGCCTTCGCAAATCTCCTCGCTGGTGAAAGAAGACTTGCAGATCTGCATTATGCTGACTTCGTCCATGGTGTCGATGGCATGCTGGATAAACGCCAGCAACTCATTGACCTCGAGCGCCATGATCACGTGCAGCGGCAATCAGCCGAGCGATTCGCATAAATATTAATTAAATAATTAATATTTGCTGCATGTGTATAACGCGGAGCGCGTCCGTTCGCGAGCTCGACACATTACACACGAATAATCGTCCTCATTTGAATCGCACTATAAAGTGCGATTCAAATGAGGATGATCCTATTGGATCGAGTCGGCGCCATATTGTGACGTCATCGTCAATTTTACCCAATTGGGTACCTAATTAGGTAGGGTGGGCAAAAATAGTTTTTTCTTTTAATATAATTATTTATTAACAAAATTGAGTGAAAAAATGTAATCTGAATCTAGCTCTTCAATTTCGCTCATCTCTGTATTACTGTCCGAGTAGTCATCGTCGTCTATGTAACACAGCGCCTCGTTATAATTTTGGCAAGTTGCCTTGCACCAACAATGAAAAACAAAATGTTAATTTATGATTTTAAAAACGAATTATGAATATGTATTATTATAATTAAATGTTTAGATAATTAAAAGTTATTATTTAAATTCGATGTAAGACTATTATTCCTCTGCACCATTCTGCTAGTGTCGAGTATTTATAGAATTATTTCGACTATTATTATTGGCAAATAAGTTTTTCTGCTAACCATACTTTTCAAGTGACATTTGACAGATAGAGGTCATTGACGTTCCTATTCTCATTTGAATCGCATTATATCAAATTTCATCGAAATCCGTTCAGTAGTTTTTCGTGAAAGAGTTACAAACATCCATCCATTCTCACAAACATTCACATTTGTAATATTAGTAGGATAACAGAAGCTGAAACAACGGACAGACAGACAGATGGAGACGGACGGACGGACACAGTAAATTTATAAGGTTTCCTCGAGTATTACGAAACCCTATTACATAGAATAATAAAAAATATAGAATTAAAAAAAAAAAAAGGTCTGACTGGGATTCGAACCCGCGATCATCAGTTTGCCATTAACGCAAAGTCTGTCGCTTAGTAGCTGAAATACTGAAAGCCGTTTCCGAGAATCTCAATTCATATTTACAAGATTTGCTTGTTCGAAGTACTATCAGATAATGAAAATTTGTATTGTAACTTGTATTACGTACGTTGCAATATATTAAAGTTATAACCTAACCGAGAGCATGTCAGGACATGTCTAAGGAGGGTTCCGTAACTATAAACGCGCAATATCCTTTTTTTTTAATTACTCCAAAAGAAAAGTAACTGTCCGATTTGGTTCACAATAATTTCCCTAAAGAGTTTTTAGCAAGTTTCTATCTCATATAGTTTAAAAATGCTAGGGGGGGGGGCGGCAACTTACAAACTACTTTGGTGGCCGATTACTCGAAAATGGTCAACTTTATAAAAAAGTAACGTATGAAACCTTGCCTTTATTTTAAAAGACCTATTTTACGATACACCACACGATGGAGTAGAGTAAAAAAATATTTTTCATCCCCACTTCACATGTATGGAGAGCCACCCTTAAAATATAAAATTATAATTTTGTTATAATCCCAAAACCGTGATCTATACACAATCTATAACTGTACCAAATTTCATTAATTTATATTCATAATTACAGGAGCTAGAGGCGCGGACAGACAGACAGACAGACAGACAGACAGATGGACAGAGTGAAACTATAAGGATTCCTTAAGTACTACGGAACCCTAAAAAAAGGCAAAGAGAGAGTGGGCAGAAAAAAAGCGTCTCTGTTGTGAAAGAAATACACCCAAAAAAAAAGAAAAAGAAAATAACAATTCTGTTATAAACACTTACAAAAAGAAGTGAAATCCCACCAAAAACATTTTCATGTAAAAAAATTATGCCAAGACGATACCATATGACTAACACTGTCAAAAAGTTATGAAATCTCATGTAAAACCAAGCTTCTTACCCTACACGTCTTAACTCTGCAAGCGTAACTTCACAAACTAGACACCTTAGTCATTTTATGTGGCTTGGCCATTTCGTTATTATAAGAGAGTATAATAGAAAAACAGTCGATTATAAATTTTTCTCCTTACGGCTAAGTGAATGTAGCGAAATGGCCAGGCCACATAAAATGACTAAGGTGTAGAGTTTGTGAAGTTACGCTTGCAGAGTTAAGACGTGTAGGGTAAGAAGCTTGGTTTTACATGAGATTTCATAACTTTTGACAGTGTTAGTCATATGGTATCGTCTTGGCATATTTTTTTTACATGAAAATGTTTTTGGTGGGATTATCTTTTCTTCTTCCAAATTCTAACACTTATTTTGAGTGCGATAAAGTGGTAATTCCAATATCGTAAAAATTGACTCTAAAGGGTCTTTAAAAAAGACAACGTTAGAAGAAAAAAAAAAGAAAAAAACATAGATTTGCTTTCTTTTTCACTCTTAGGGGTTTTTATCATTGACATTTACGGCTTTGATTTTAGTACTCTTTGCTGAAACTTGTCAAGTCCCGTCGAGTCATATTATGTACAAGCGCTTCAAGTGGCGTCAATAAAAAGTTCTATCAAGTTGCGATCAAGCCGTAGACCGTTTGACCATAATGTCAAGTCAACGCGGTAAACAATCAATATTCACTTCAAGCAGTAGCCGAATATCAATTATATGGGGGCTGTCATAATTTTCATGTAATTCTCTTTCGATATTTTGGAATACGTAGGTGTCAATAGTTACTGCTAACTACACTAAGCCCCTAGACTTGTCAAGGGAACTTGATCGTCCGATTCACGTTATTATTTTCGGTCACATTTCGGTTAGGTTTGCTGTTGCACTTCCACGTGCATTATTTGACACATTTGCACTTCCACGTTCATTATTTGACACATTTGCGGGTGCGACAGCGGTAACCCAAACGAGATTGCATCAGAAACAATAATATTCGTCTCCAGAATTATTTCCTTTGAACCATCAAATTTGGAGAATTACCATAATTACTTCGAATACTAAGAGAACATAAGTTATACAAGTTTGCTTGTGTCAATTACGTAACAACATACTACTATGATAACAAACGGCGACATAGTAACTAGAAATATACTAACAATGTATTCGTAGGGAGCATAGACTACAAAGTTACAATATACAGAAGTCAAAAGTGGCATAAAAATACGAAACATAATCATCATATCGAGTAAGTTTGTTTGATTGCTTTGAATAGGCTCCGAAACTACACAATCGTTTTTAATGAAATTCGACACAGATAGAGTACCAACGGGGGCGAACATAGGCTATTTTTAATCACGGAAAAATGTACGGTTTCTGTAAGAATAATACTTCCGCGCACGACGTCGCGGACAACATAGAGTACCTATTTATTAAAACGTAAAGCAAAAACTTTTAACCCCTTTTTACGAAAATTATGCGAACAGAGGATTATGAAATTTGGCGCAATTAATATTTATGTGGAGGAAGGTATGCCAGGAAGCAATTTTTTAAATAATGCTTAGAAATACATGAAAATAATAAAAATTACAACAGCACACACTTAAACTTCACATTTGTTATAATTTTGTATTTTGCATGAAATTGACGTTTACGGCGGTAGTTTCATACATCGTCGCCTTAACAGACAAAACTTCCCCTTAACTGACAAACTTCACTTTAACGGAAGTTATATATTGTTTCTAATAATTGTCATTATGATTTAATCGAAAGTTTAAAATTAAGTAAATTGATAAATAATTGTTAATAATTTATTATAATGTGATAAAACTTGTTATGTAATTTATAACACTGTATTTACAATATTGCTTTATCGAAAGTTTAAATTCCTCTACCATAAGATGTCGCTGTCTAATTTAACAACTTATTAAGAAAGAATTTATTGTATTTAACCTTTGATTGGTGTTAATATTAACGACATAATTACTTTCATGAATAATTAAAACTATTGTATTAGTTTATAATTTATACTTTTACATTAACTGTAGTAAATAGTTGTCATGTTGAATTTAAGTCAGAGTATAAAACCTCAGCCATTTTGCAAGGGAATTCATTCTCCTGCTGTAAGCTATGGAAGAGGCTGAAACTCTGGACCAACAAGTATTATTGTAATAATTAAAAAGTACCTATACCTAATTCAAGAATAAAGTACTACAACTGTGTGGAGTGGTTTCATTTTAAACATTTTTCATTTTTCAGGTTAAGAAACTAAGCTCTGATCACTGTGGACAGCAAGCTATTTTCCCTATAGATAATAATAATTGCAAACAATTACACAGGGACAGAAACACATGTATACCAATAAATGTTAAACGTATTGAGAAGTTTAGAGGTGAAATTATAGCTAATATTTTACATTTAGAGTATCATAATAGCCCGGATATGTCATTTGGTAAACTGTTTAAATTAATTAAACATAATTTTGATACCATTTTCACCTCTAAAACAGTGAGAACAAACAACAAAAGTAAATTCAGTGAATGGGCAACAGCAGGTATTTTGAAAAGTAGATTTAAATTGTATGAACTCTATAATGAAAGAACAATGAATCAAAGTGAAGATTTTAAAAGTTATGTAAGGTTATATTCAAAAATATTTAAGCAAGTTTGCTCAGCAGCAAAATCTCTTCACATTAGAAATAAAATTAAGAATTCTAAAAACAAGGTTAAGACAACATGGCAAATAATTGCAAATGAAACTGGAAGAGTCACCAGACGCAACTCATCTTTTAAATTAAATATAGATGGTAAAATAATCAAATCCGACATTGAAGTTGCAACTGCTTTTGAGAAATTCTTTGCTGACATTCCAGTTTCAACCACAAAAAATTTAAACGCCTCTCCTGCTGCTGCTGAATTGCTACTTAAAGAAAACGTAAAAGAGTGTGAAATCGAATTTAGATTTAAAGAAATAGGACCTCAAGACATTATTAAACATTTTAATTTGTTAAATATCAAGAATACTTCAGATTTATGGGGCCTATCTATGAAAGTTATTAAATCTATAATCGATATTATTGCACCTTACTTAGCAACTATCTTTAATGATTGTATAAAACGTGGCGTCTTTCCTGATCTAATGAAACACAGTAAAGTTTTACCTCTCTTTAAGTCTGGTAGTAAGTCGGATCCATCTAACTTCCGACCTATATCTATTTTACCAACACTAAGTAAAATTTATGAAAAAATAATACTTAATCAGTTGCTAGCACACTTCAATATAAATAAAATTTTACATAACAAACAATTTGGATTTACAAAGGGACGCTCTACAACAGATGCAGGCGTCGATCTAATTAGTTATATTTTTGATGCTTGGGAGAGATCGCATGATGCTCTGGGAGTCTTTTGCGATCTCTCTAAGGCATTTGATTGTGTGCAACACTCAACATTGATCAGGAAATTGTGCCACTATGGAGTAAGGGGTCCAGCACTCGTTCTCCTAAAATCTTATTTATCAAATAGGATTCAGAGAGTTGAGATAAATGGAAAAAGATCCACAGGTACTAAAATTGAGATGGGGGTCCCACAAGGGTCAATTTTAGGACCCTTTCTTTTTCTGATTTATATAAATGACCTACCATACCTTATTAATGAAAAAAACGGAATAGTATTATTTGCCGATGATACGTCACTTACTTTTAATATTAATCGCCAAAACTCGTGTTATGACGAAGTAAATAATGCTCTTCTAAAAATAGTACACTGGTTTAGTGTCAATAATCTTTTGTTAAATAGCAAAAAAACTAAATGTATAAAGTTCACGTTGCCGAATGTAAGGCAAACTAAAACCAATGTGCTATTAAATGGGGAAGGTATGGAACTAGTAGATACAGCCGTCTTTTTAGGTATTACATTAGACGCGAAACTTCAGTGGGGCCCTCATATTGCTGGATTGGCCGACAGACTTAGTTCAGCAGTATTTGCAGTAAGTAAAATAAGACATTTTGCAGACGAAAACACAGCAAGGCTTGTGTATTTTAGTTACTTCCACAGTATAATGTCCTATGGCATTCTGCTATGGGGCAATGCTGCAGATATAAATACTATCTTTGTGCTGCAGAAGCGAGCTGTTCGGGCAATCTACAAGCTGGCCCCCAACACTTCATTAAGAGATAAGTTTAAGGAAACTGGGATCTTAACTGTAGCTTCTCAGTATATTCTATCAAATGTACTATATGTTAAAAAAAATGTAAGCCTATTCAAAAAAAAAAGTGACAACCACAATAGAAATACTCGAAATAAGAATAAGCTTGATGTACCAGTGACTAGACTTAGTAAAGTAAAGAATTCGTTTAAAGGCCAATGTATACGTATATACAATAGGATCCCAGAAAACGTTCAAAATTTTTCAACCAATAAATTTAAAAAAGTAATCAAAGAACGTTTGTGTAGTAAAGCTTATTATAAACTTAATGATTTCATGAATGATAGCACACCTTGGGAATGAGGTGGCCCCCTGCAAGGCTACTTCCATATACTATTGTATTCTAGTTATATAGTTTTAGTCATAACATTGTTATACATTTTTTTATTTTAAAAGAACAATTTTCCATCTTTTTGGTAAAAGATGGCCCCGCGCGAGTTTCTTACGCCGGTTCTTCTCGCCGGGCTAGTTCCCGAACCGGTGGTAGGCATCATGTATACCGACGTTCAATAAGTGTATAAAAATACCAACATTGAATAAAAATTTTTGACTTTGACTTTGACTTTGACTTTTACTTCAGAAGCGGAGATAAACCCACCAGGTAATAATTATGACTAAGTACAATATTGTTTTACAAATGATATTATTATTTTCCTCTCTGTTGTTTTATTTCGTTATGGTTTCGACGGGGTAGTTGGAGTATGTACCTATAATTAATGAACAGTTGTAACACTCTTTACGGCATTTCTTTGACCGAGCTTCATTTATTTGCACAGTATATGGTTCATGTGACCAAAGTTCTTTGTATCTGTATTTTGGCGGGGCCGCGGCCGCCCGGCCGGCGGCGCCGCGCCGGCGCCGTGCGGGCTAATTACTGCGCAATTTGCTTTGTTGTGCATTTTGGATTCATTTTTGGATAGGTACAAGAGAGAGGAAAAGAATTGGTTATTTTATGATGGATAGAAAAGTGACAGTTTAAACATTTGTGGTAAATAAATATTGTAGGATCGATTAAAGTTTGTTTTAATAATTTGAGTTCACATTTTTGCTACTAGATTGCGCGGATAGTCTAGTTAACCCGTGATATCGATATGATTTGTTTATGCTGTTTATTTTCATAACTTGTAAACGAGTATGTTTAATCAACTAAACATTATTTAGATTTTTGAACAAGTAAAATTAATTGTACTTGATGATAGATGGATGGATTAAAGTGATAACTTATTTTAAGGATTTTTGTTATGAATGTTATGATAAATAACGGATATATTTTGGATACTTTTATGGATTTGTTTTTATGAATATAATTGGATACCTTGATGGATATTTTTGTGTTTTATAGCAAATTACTGGATATTCTGGATAGCCTGAATCCGTGGGTGGAAACACATTTCGCCGGATATCGTTAGGGGGCGGTCTGTGTCGCCTTGCATTTGACAACGTGGTTTTTGTAACTACGTTGACATCTGTGGGTGTGTGACATAGCTCGTCGGATATTGTTAGGGGGCGGTCTGTGTCACTATATACTTGCATTTGACAACGTGGTTTTTGTAACTACGTTGACATCTGTGGGTGTGTGACATAGCTCGTCGGATATTGTTAGGGGGCGGTCTGTGTCACTATATACTTGCATTTGACAACGTGGTTTTTGTAACTACGTTAACATCTGTGGGTGTGTGACATAGGTCGTCGGATATCGTTAGGGGGCGGTCTGTATGACTAGATGTTATACAGCCGTCGGATGGTAGGGGGCGGGCTATGCAACTTTTCGCATAGCCCGTCGGATATGGATACTTAGCAAGGATAAACTTTGCAGGATAGCGGGATCATGTCCAGGAGTGATGATGACGATGGTACTCCACCTGGTACGCCGCCCAGGCGATCTCGTCGAGGTCGTAAGCACCGGAAGGCGAGACGAAAAAGCACATCGTCGTCGTCTAGTTCATCTGAGAATACGGTGCCTAAGAAAATACGTAAGGCAAGATTTTCTACTAAGGATATTTTGAAGCTGGTAAAACATGTCTCAAGAGATTCATTTAAAGTATCTTATAATAATTTTAACAATGTTGTGCCTGAATTTGACCCCTCGAGTAGAGCTCAAACTATTGACTGTTGGATTAAAAAAGTTAATGAATGCGCTGCTATATATGGTTGGGATGAAAGACAGATAGTTCATTTTTCACTTCAAAAATTATCCGGCCTCGCAAAACGTTGGTTTGAGGCCCTGCCAACGGTAGTTTTTAGTTGGGATGAATGGCAAATAAAGTTAAAAAAGGCTTTTCCAAGTGAAGATAATTACGGGCGACTTTTGGAAGAGATGTTAAGCAGGACTTCCCGCGCCGAAGAAAGTCTTAGGGAATATTTTTATGATAAATTAAATTTACTTACTAGATGTGAAATAATAGGTAAAAAGGCTGTTGATTGTATCGTACATGGTATTAGCGATCGATCTGTGAGGAATGGGGCTCAGATTTTAAACTGCTCTGAACCGGAGGATTTACTACATTTTTTATCGTCTCAAAAATCTCAGCTTGTAAATATTAAAATACCTCGTGAGCGATTTTCATCAAAACAAAACTTAAACGTTAATGAGACTAATAATTCCTCAATCACTTGTTTTAATTGTCGTCAAAAAGGTCACCCCTACCACAAGTGTCCAAAACCGTTGACAAAATGTAAAAAGTGTAATAGAATAGGCCACAACAACGATAATTGTAAATTTGAACCTTTTGTATCAAACTTTAAGTCAAATTCAGTAGACAGTGCAGGCGAGAAAAGAACGATGATGATTCAAAACGACAATGATGTTAACGCCAAATATTTTAAATCGGCTATAGTGAATGGTAAGACTTTCAAGGCTTACATTGATTTTGGCAGTCAGTGCACTTTACTCAGACAATCAGACGCTAAACAGTTAAATTTGAACAAGAACTTTGATAACATTCCGTTAGTTCGAGGTTTTGGACAGTCTACGGTTTCCCCAATATACAAGTCCAATGCTTTCATACGGATCGATGATATTGAATCGAAAATAGATATATTAGTAGTAGACGATATCCACATGCATACCTCATTAATCGTAGGTCAAAACTTTACAGAATTACCTTTTATTACTGTTCTCAAAGATAAGTACGAGTTAATATTTTATAAGAGTCCTAATTTTGATACACAAGACTATAGTAAAGACACTTTGAACTTGTATGTTAGTAACTCTACTGAAGTAATTACAACCAGTAGTGTTTCTGTTTATTCGAATAAAATTTTTACGGGTAACTTGTACATTAACGGTTATATTGTTTCGACCCCTGATAAAGAATTTAGACTACTACACGGTATTTACAATATTCGCGAAGGAAAGGGTCAGGTCGTAGTGACAAACTTTTCACCTCATAAATTAACGCTGAATCCAAATGCCCTAGTAGCTAGAGCTGTGCCTTTTAGTGAACATAGAGTATGTCAGGTGAATCTTATAAACAAAGACCACCAGTCTCTTAAACCTTTAAGTAGAGAAGACGTCAAAACGGGATCAGCTCTGGACGATAAACAATTTGATAAATTATATTCATTGTTACAAAAATACCGCGATTGCTTCGCCACTTGTCTAAGTGAATTAGGTTGTGTTACAAATCTAGAAATGAATATTAAGCTAACAGACAATAAACCAATTGTTTACCGCCCATACAGATTATCTCACTTCGAACGCGAACAGGTTCGCGATACTATTAGTGACTTACTTCAGAACGATATTATTCAAGAATCTAAATCTGACTATTCAAGTCCAATTTTAATGGTCAAAAAGAAGACAGGGGAAAATCGCCTTTGTGTAGATTTTCGTGCATTAAATAATAAAACTTTAAAAGATCGCTTTCCTTTACCACTCATTGATGATCAAATTTCAAATCTTAGCGGTAATAGATTTTTTACCACTCTTGACCTTGCATCCGGCTACTATCAGATACCTATGTCTAAGGATAGTCGTCACCTCACAGGTTTTGTGACTCCGGATGGACACTACGAATTTAAAAGGATGCCCTTTGGATTGGCGAACGCACCAGCAACGTTCCAAAGAATGATAAATAAAATTCTTGGTAATAGGCGATTTGAGTATGCGCTAGCCTATTTAGATGATATCTTGATTCCCTCAAAAAGTATAGAAGAGATGTTTGACCGCTTAGAGGATATTTTGAAACTTTTTCGAGATAATGGTTTAACCTTAAAATTAGCTAAATGTAGTTTTTTTGATGACAGTGTTAGTTATTTGGGGTACGAAATTTCTTCGAAAGGTATCAAACCCGGTGTAGCAAAAGTTTTGGCGGTCAAAGAGTTTCCTACTCCCAGTAACGTGCATGAGATTCGCCAATTTCTTGGATTAACTGGTTATTTTAGGAAGTTTATTAAGGGATATGGAGAAATAGCTAGACCTCTCACGTCACTATTGCGTAAGGAATCGCCTTGGCGTTGGTCAAATACCGAAAATCAAGCATTTGAACTTTTAAGAGATAGGTTGGTGGCCCGACCTATCTTATCACTCTATGACCCTAAACTTGAAATTGAAGTTCATACTGACGCCAGTGCGATGGGTATTGGAGGTATTCTAATGCAATGGCAAAGTGATTTTAGAGTATTAAAACCCGTTGCTTATTTCAGTCGACAAACGACCCCTGAAGAGAAGTATCTCCATTCGTATGAGTTAGAGACGCTCGCAGTAGTTTGTACTTTAAAAAAATTTCGTGTGTATCTATTGGGCACTCATTTTAAGGTTTTCACTGATTGTGCTGCCCTTCGGACCACGTTAACAAAAAGAGATCTGATTCCGAGAATAGCTAGGTGGTGGCTACAAATATCGGAATACTCGTTTGAAATTAATTACCGTCCGGGTGTTCAGATGTCGCATGTTGATGCGTTAAGTAGAAACACTAGGCTATGCTCGGAACAGGATGATGAATCATCTTTAGTCGTTTATACAATTCAAAAAGATAATTGGCTCTTATCTTTACAATTAGCAGATCCCGAAATATCTAGGATATTTAAAATTCTTAGGCCAAACGATGACCCGGAATGTAGAGATATTCGTCAAAATTATGTTATTAAAGATCATACTGTTTATAAAAAGGTTGATGATAGATTATGTCTACTCGTCCCCAAAAATGCGAGGTGGCAAATTTGCAGAGCAAATCATGATGAAATAGGCCATTTTGGTTACTCTAAGACTCTTGAGAGAATACAACAATCTTATTGGTTTCCAAAGCTCAGGAAATTCGTAAAAAAATATGTCGAAGCTTGTTTAGAGTGTGCATATAACAAAGACAACGCGTCGAAACAGAAAGCAGGTTACATTCATCCAATAGAGAAAGTCCCAGTTCCGTTCCATACTATTCATATTGATCACCTCGGACCTTTTGTAAGGAGTAGGAAAGGAAATACTCATATTCTTACGGTAGTGGATGGGTTTACCAAATATGTTTTTGTTAGAGCAGTAAAAGATTTAAAAACTAAAACTACTATCGCAGTATTACAGAAGATATTTTTTGATTTCGGTATCCCAGCTAGAATTATATCTGATCGCGGTACTAGCTTTACGTCAGCAGCCTTTCAAAATTTTTGTTCTTCTCATGGTATAAAACACGTATTAAATGCAGTCGCCTGTCCCAGGGCTAACGGACAAGCTGAAAGATTTAATCAAACAATTTTAAATTCACTAGCAGCTCAAAATTCGTTAGGCCAAGAGAACGACTGGGACAGGTGTTTGGGTAAAATTCAATGGGGCATCAATAACACGGTTAATGCTACCACCCAAAAATCCGCCACAGAAGCAATGTTTGGTGTTAAGCTTCGTGACGTTTTATCAAATAAACTTAATAATAATAGTACTTCGAGTAATCTACAAGAAACTAGAGAACATATCGCTGCAAATATAGAAAAAGATCAAAATAATCAAAAATTAAGACATGACAAAAATCGGATTCCCGCAACTCAGTATGTATTAGGAGATTTGGTAAAAATATCTCGTAACAATTTTGATAACAACAACAAAAGCACTAAACTTATGTCTAAATTCATTGGCCCTTATAAGATTACTGAGGTATTGGGGAATGATCGCTATAGAATAACTGACGTACCTGGCTTTAGTAGAAAAGGTAAGCCATATACAACAGTCATTGCTGCTGATAGGATTCGTCCATGGATACACATTAAAACATTAGAGTTACACGAATCAGATGAAACTAGCTCCGAAAGTGATAGCAAATCCAATTAAGTTGGTATAATGTGACGCCAGGAGACGACACATGAGTAGGATGGCCGAATGTTATAATTTTGTATTTTGCATGAAATTGACGTTTACGGCGGTAGTTTCATACATCGTCGCCTTAACAGACAAAACTTCCCCTTAACTGACAAACTTCACTTTAACGGAAGTTATATATTGTTTCTAATAATTGTCATTATGATTTAATCGAAAGTTTAAAATTAAGTAAATTGATAAATAATTGTTAATAATTTATTATAATGTGATAAAACTTGTTATGTAATTTATAACACTGTATTTACAATATTGCTTTATCGAAAGTTTAAATTCCTCTACCATAAGATGTCGCTGTCTAATTTAACAACTTATTAAGAAAGAATTTATTGTATTTAACCTTTGATTGGTGTTAATATTAACGACATAATTACTTTCATGAATAATTAAAACTATTGTATTAGTTTATAATTTATACTTTTACATTAACTGTAGTAAATAGTTGTCATGTTGAATTTAAGTCAGAGTATAAAACCTCAGCCATTTTGCAAGGGAATTCATTCTCCTGCTGTAAGCTATGGAAGAGGCTGAAACTCTGGACCAACAAGTATTATTGTAATAATTAAAAAGTACCTATACCTAATTCAAGAATAAAGTACTACAACTGTGTGGAGTGGTTTCATTTTACATTAGTTACTTACACTACCGTGCGTTTGATTACGTTACACTTGGAGGTTTGTCAAGCATTCACATTTTTCTGTGGATCAATTCCACCAAAACGAAACGATACGCGACGTGGTGCTGCATTTTTAAGATAGTCATTGAAACTTGAACTTTATTCATTACATAATTAAGATGATACACATTTCATATGACAACATGCACATGCGTGGTTGACATTCGAACTCTTACAATGACCCATGCAAAAGAATCTTTATAAATTCGTACTCAAAAATTTAAGTTATGGTCGACTTTCAACCACTAGTGAAAAAATATAAACCATAATTAGAAACAATGACAAAAAAATATAGCAGCAGCCAAACTACTCAAAACTCATTATTAAAAAAAAAAATTAAATCACAAAAATAGCCCGCAGCATTTCCAATCTTCAAAAATATCTTTAATTAAATGAACATTATTAAGATATCGAAGCCGTTATTAACATGGCGTTTTTAATTTAGCCCGGGAAATCCCGGGGGCACGGGAATCGCGGGGGAAATCCCGCATTACCGGGGGTCGCGGGCACTCGGCGTTATTGGACGATATTGAGAATGTCCGGCACAGGTTGGTAATATTGGGAACTTACAATTCAGCAAGGGATGTGCTGTATTTCAAGTAATTATTGCAATTAAAAGATAATTGCTTTTATAAAACGCTCGTAGGTAATATTATTATAGATAAAACTTAATAGAGGGATGGATTATACAATAGAAGAACTAAGTAACTCTTGTTCTTATTTGACCAACAACTTTAATATTTTCGGCTTCATTATTAACTAGCTATTGCTCCAAGCTTAATATAATTAGAACGTTTTCAAAACATGATTGGCTGCTTACGTAAATAAGTTTTGGCTGAAAAAAATTCGAAAGGTCGAAAGTAATTTTATTAAATTATGTAAGGAAGCGTGCTATGGAGGTCATTAAGCTAACAGTGTTACACAGCTGACTTAAAAACATAGGTTTTAGTAAATAAAAACGTATTTTTAGTACGTTAAAATCAGCTGTGTGTGTCACAGCTCAACGACCTTCAAAGTATGGTACACTCATTCAAAAGATATTAATTTAATTTTATTTAAATTAATTTAATCTTTTCTGCCTAAACTTTTTTACTTATGTAGTAAATCAGGTACCCAAAGTTTCTGTAATTGATTGAAAAACGTCAAAGAAGTTGGTAAAACACAATATCCAAATAATATTATTGTTCATTTTTCGTAAAATCCTACAAAATAAACTCGACTGTTAATAATTCAGTAAAGCAAAAAAGTCTATTAAAATTTTATACAGGCTTTCGAAAATAGTCGTTATTTATTTTGCCTGTATTCCCAGTTGTGCTACAACGTTGATATCAAAAGCAATATTTTAAGATTAATGATCGACTCTCAGCCTCCATAGACGATTCCATTTTGTGGCCGAGTTTAGGTTGATAAAATATATACTACGTAAATACAGTTGAAAATTATAAGTACCTACTGCTTTTCATTAAAGTTTGTAGGTAAAATATTTAAATAATAACAAAAATAAATTGCATTTAGCAGGTTAGCAGGAAAAAATAGTAAAAAAACCTACTCTGATAGCGATTTTTTTAATGTGACAACATTACGAAAAGCTGCAGGTCTAAAAAGGCCGTTTTGGCAATTCATTTTCAATTCTTGTTATGAATTACTGACAGCTATCGTAAAATGGCCACTTGAATTGCAATTCATATTAAGATTTGAATACAATTCATATGCAAAAATTGGCTGAAATGCATTCATTTGACAGATTTACAAGCAGAATTGCTTTAGTGTCAAATAGCAATATTGCGATGATATTGCGTAAGCGGCCTTTTTAGACCTGCTGGAATGAGATTGGGTAAATTTCGAAGATTTGACATTTCATTTCAATTTAATTTCGTCGGCAATATGGTATTTTTTATTTCCCTTAACTTAAAAGAAAAAATTATGCGTATAGTTGAAATTTTATAACATATTTTTGGCTGTCTTTTTTCAAGTCATACGATTAAAAATGTGTTTAAAACTTTGTTTAAACCACATACTGAAAAATGTCACAACAGTCTAACAGGTCTTCCCATGATAAATACATTGGTATATCCTCGCCAACCCCGCGGTAATTGTTCCATTAATTATCGCACTCATTAGCGCCGACGGAGGACGGACAGCGGTGTTGCCAGTTTAAAAAACAATTTGACATGGGAAATTAATAGAGACGCGCGGGATGTAAACACATAATTTAAATAAATTATGTAGACTTACGAAGTCTACATAATACAGTCAAAATATTTTTCTATTATTATTATTATTTGACGACAAACAATACTTTATCTGCATAATGTATTTGTATAATCAGAAAATAAGTTAAATGAACAAAAAATTATAAAATAAGACTCATTTTCTAAATAATTCTCCTTTTACATTCGGCTAAAATTTGAACTATTTCTTTACTCGATCTTCTTAATTTTGAAGACAGTATCAGCCCGAACAACATCCAGATAAAACAATATTATATAGAACATACGTTCAAGTTGGTTTTAATTGTTTAAAACAATGAACAATATTCGCATAATCATAAGAAATCAATATGAAACAATATAGCTATAGTATTTGTTGAACTCCCAAAAGGAATTACGTTAACAAAATTATTCGTAAAACCTTTCGGTGATCACC
Organism: Glaucopsyche alexis; assembly: GCA_905404095.1. Lineage (NCBI taxonomy): Eukaryota > Metazoa > Arthropoda > Insecta > Lepidoptera > Lycaenidae > Glaucopsyche > Glaucopsyche alexis. The sequence continues at coordinate 21,384,545 of FR990061.1, forward strand.
TTCTGCAAACAAGAAACAAAGGGTCATTCTTACCCCATCCCTGAGGACCAGGGGAAGGTTTATGAAGAGCAAAAATCTCATCCGATAAAGAGCTTTAGAGTATTCGAGTGTGTATAAAAAGGTCACTGTTTTCTATCACTTGCGAAAATGCGGATGAATATTTTTGGACATTAATTTTTAATTGATAAGAATAAGCAGCTATCATTAAAACTGTATATTTTTAATCATAGTTATTATTTTCTAAGTAACTAAAAAAATAATTCAAAATATATGTATGGATGGATGTTTTTTACTCCTTCACGTACAATTTTTTTTGTACGGTGGTAGTTTAGGCGCTGGATTAAAACATAGGCTACTTTTTATACAGAAAAAGTACAGTGTTCGCGTGGAATTTCTCTTTGCGCGTACAATATCGAGGGCATAGTATGACATATTTTCTAAGTTTACAAGTCGAATTGATTTAGTTAACACCATTAGTAATTGTGCGGGCACCTGCTCCATACACACATACAATTACGCCTAATGAATTCATACAACTCATACAATTTGCGTGGATGAGTAATGCTGACGCGATAATTGAATAAGGGATAACGTCTAAAGGTAGCTTTCCGTTCTTGGCGACCAAGATGCGCGACAGTGACGCGCGGCCGCGACCAGCGAACCAACGAATCAGGGCCTCTAGTCAAGATGCATTCGATAATTTCGACGGCGAACTTCGAAATCAAAACTGTATGGGATTTGACACAAGTCATCGTCAGGTGACATGTTGCTTGCGAATTGCGATGCGTTATGTAAATTTTGCTTTCGAACTTCGCCGTCGTAATTATCAAATGCATCTTGACTAGAGGCAGGGCTTCTAGTCAAGGAATCAAAAATGTATAGTATGTACTATACTACGTGTCTGTTTGATGTTCCAGCCAGGATCTCTACGTTGAATATCTTGGGGATTCTTCTTATAAGTTACATGGAGATACAAATGATACAAATCATAGCATCACAATATGTTGATTTATTACTACACGTACAACAGATACATTTAATATATAACTCATATAACAGAGGAGCATACTAATACATGTCTATACTATACATAGCCTTTCGGCTAACTGAATAAACAATCATAGGCATCAAAGTGACAGTACGAAGTTTGGCATTGACATAACATGCTCTTAAATAATTATCATGTTATGTAACACCTCCCTTTTCAAGAAGAATACAACTTAATATTTTGAACTATACAACTAGAAACTTACTACTATACATAACTAATCAAATTTTTCATGCATATACATTTTAGGACGTTTTATATTTCTACCAGATCTGGTTACATAATTATTATTGGCTGGACTCTCCATAGGAACACAGTTATCATCATTAACACAATTTTGAACAGGACCGTTTCCGAGGTATGCCGAACTCATGGGGTCAACAATATCCATTAGGGGAACCACACTGTTATTTTTGCCAGCGCTCAGTTCACTACCAGAAAAAGAAGGAGAAGAATTTTTGTTTGTTATGTCACTTTTTCTAGGTCTAATGTGTCCTCTATTCCTCCTATAAACAGTACCATTTAAATCTACTACATAATAAGATCTACCGCATTTCAATTTCTCTTTAATAATTCCCGGCGTCCAGCAGGATTTGGGATTTCTTTTAAAAAAAATGTCATCTCCTGGCTGAAAGAAATATGACGTTTGCCTAGCCTTCCTGTCAAAATAAAAAGACATTCTGTCTCTGCTTTGTTTATAACATCTCTCGTATGTTGAAAATTTTACAATTTCAGGTTTTAATCTATTTTCTAGAATAGGTAAGTTTATTCTCAAATTCCTTGACATTAGTAACTTCGCAGGACTGTGAAAATTTCCTTTAGCCGTGTTGCGATAATGTAATAAAGCCAAATATATATCAGAATTATCTTGTTTGCATTTTCTTAAAATATTTTTTACTATCTTTACAGCGCTCTCAGCTTGCCCATTGGATCTGGACCAATAAGGACTAGTAGTTATGTGCTCTACATCCCAATCAACAAGGAAAGATCTGAATTTACATGAGTTGAATGGTGGACCGTTGTCGGATATCAATGATTTTGGGATTCCATGTCTAGCAAAGAAAGACTTTAGGTGTTTGACAACATTGTCTACAGTGTAATTTTTGTGCAACGAAGCTAGCTCAATATACTTGGAATAATAATCCATACAAACAAGGAAATTTTCACCGTCAAAATATAATAAATCTACACCGACTTGTTGCCAAGGCAGGTAACTCATCTCATAGCACTGCAACGGTTCATTAGTTGTGTTTGGCTTAAACTTAGCACATACTAAACATTGATCAATTAAATTTTTAATATCTACATTTATATTAGGCCAATAAACTGTTTCTCTAGCAACATTTAGCGTTTTATTTATACCCAAATAACCACAGTGAATCTTATCCAATATCTGTTTTTGCAAAGATTTAGGAATAATAAGCCTATTTCCCTTAAATAGTAAGTTATTCATAAATGTATTTCATTTTGAAAATTCCAATATGGTTTCACCGAACAGCCTACTTTGTTTTTGCTGGAAGGCCAACCATTTTGAATGTAAGATTTAAGCAAATTTAATGATTCATCTTTATTACTTTCTGTTAATATTAAATTCAAATATGGCTTGCTCACAGATATGTTAGAAAAAATTGAATTTACATGAAATTCTAAATCTTGTTCATATTCAGGTATATAGATATCACTAAGTGATGCTCGTGATAATGTATCAGCTATGTACATATATTTACCAGGTACATGTATCACATCTAAGTTATAGCCTTGCAATGAAAGCATCATTCTTTGTAGCCTAGCAGGTACTTCATGAAGAGGTTTTTTAAATAAATAAATAAGCGGTTTATGGTCAGTTTGTACAGTTATTCTACTGCCATAAATATATTGGTGAAATTTATTACATCCAAACTGTATAGCAAACAACTCCTTTTCAATTTGAGAATAATTTTGTTGTGAGCTTGTAAGCGTTCTTGAACTGTACGCAATGGGACGTTTGTTTTGCATAATGACGGCACCGACAGCATTCTTTGATGAATCTACCGACAAAGTCAAAGGTGAGTTACAATCATAATTAGCTAACACGGGCGCTTTGGATATGACCTCTTTTAATGAATTAAAGCATTCCTGACAATTATCATCCCATAGCCATACTACATCTTTTTTAAGCAAATTTCTCAAGATACTAGTTTTATCCGCAAAATTTTCTATAAAGGATCCTAAAAAATTTACCATGCCCAAAAATCTTTGTAAATCTTTTATATTTTTAGGAATGGGCATGTCTTTTATAGCTTTAACTTTCTCCGGATCAACTTTTATACCTTGTTTACTAAAAATATAACCCAAATATGCTATTTCTTCTAAAAGAAATTTGCATTTTGACTTATTTAACTTCAAGTTCATCTGTCTGGCTCTGTCAAGAAACATTTCTAATCTTTTATTGTGTATTTCAATTGTTTCCCCATATACTAAAATGTCATCACACCAGATAATAATACCTTCAATATCTCCAAATAAATCTATCATGGTTTTATAAAAGATTTCTGTAGCGGTGTTTATTCCAAATGGTAACCTTAAAAATTTATATCTGCCAAAGGGAGTTTGAAACGTACAGAGGTCACTACTCTCTTCAGTTAATTTTATATTATAAAATCCAGAAAATGCATCTAAATGTGAAAAATATCGGGCTTTGGACAATTTAGACCTAACTTCATCTATGTTTTTAATCGGATAGTGACATCTTAATAAATTTTTATTTAAATTTCTAGGATCTAAACAAATTCTCAAGCCTCCATTCTTTTTAATGGTACACACTAAGCTACTCACCCACAGTGTCGGTTTGCTGACTTTCTGTATAATTTGCATCTTTTCCATGAGATCTAGTTCCCTCCTCAACGGTTCCATCAGGCTAAACGGCACCTTCCTAGGTGGGTCTATACAGGGAACAGCATCCTTTCTTAGCACTATTCTGTGTTCGTATGGGAGACAGCCTAGACCCTGAAACACATCATTATACTTGATTACAATTTTGTCACAAGTTTTTTGATCTATTTTTAAGTTGAAATTTTTTAATATTAAATTTAGCTTTATACAAGTGGGCAAGCCTATCACAGTAGGACAATCTAAACTAGTTATCACAAAATTAATACATTCAGGTTCTGTTTTGTTTTCAAAAACACACCATATGTTTGACACTGACAATATGGGAACTCTACTTCCACCATAAGCATAGACATTATATTTTTTACATTGCTCTTTGCTTTGCTTATCAAATTTAAGATTTAATTCTTTAAAAACTTTATAAGACATCATATTTATGTCTGCCCCAGTGTCAATTAAACAATCTACATTCTTATTGTTTATTTTTAAAAAATAATGCCAGGAATTTTCTTTAATCAAATTTGTACTGGTATTTTGAGAATTTATGTTTTTAATATTGAATAACGCCCCTATAGTGAATCTCTCAGTATGAGTATTGTTTTGAGCAACACTCGATTCATCATCGAGACCCATTTTCCCTATTTCAGAAGCTATATTCCTGACACTATTCTTCTTTTTAAAACACAAATGTGTAAAATGTCCATATTTAAAACATGACCTGCATCTGTACTTCCAAGCTGGACAATTGCGCGGACCATGGGCTGTGTTGCACTTCACACATTTTGCTCTGGACCCAGGTGTGGCTGATCTCGGTTGACCTTGGCGCGACGGAGACCTTGATTTTCTTCTTTTCTGATATGAAGTGGCCCGACGACTTCTGTGTATCTTGTATACTGTGGCTTCTTCTTCTTTCTTGTCTGTTGAATTCATTGATTCCTCGCTTTTTTGTGCCATGGTGAGGGTTCTACACAAAAGTTTGGCTTTTTCTAGGGTCAAATCTTGCTCTAGTAGGAGTTTCTGACGAAATTGCGAGAAGTTTGTGGCCATATTCGCAATAAGGATGTCCCTTACTAGGGAATCGCGGAGCGAACCAAACTCACAGGCATGACTTGCATTTTCCAATTCCATAAGAAAGTTGTCCAGAGACTCGTTCATGCGTTGTTTCAACGTAAAAAATTTGTGTCTTGCTACCGTCAGATTCTTCTTGGGTTCAAAATACTCGACGAATTTTGTCTTGACCTCTTGAAATGTAGCTTTGTCTAGGTCCAAATTGAAGGAATTGTAGATATTTAGACCTTTTTCCCCCATGGAATGTAGCATTAACGATATTTTTCTTCTGTCTTCAGTTTTCTCTGTACCCGATGCCAGTAAATATATTTCGAATGATTGCGCGCGCTAAATGACATAGCGCGCAATACGTCAATACCATACGATTTTTATTTTTATCGTAATTAGCGAAGGCATCTTGGCTAAGGACTTACTCAAGGTGACTTCTTTAATTACAATTACGTCATCAAATCGTAATCAAAAATGTTATATGGAATGTGACAAACATTTGGTCTCCAACAGCCGTATACTGAAACGTTAATCGAAATTAAGAACCCTCCTGTTCACAGGCTGTCGCTGTCTCCGCTAGCCGAAATAATAAGGACAGCGTGTGACTAGAGCGTCACTTAGTTTAACTATCGTTCTAGTATTCGGCCGTAATCGTTCTGATACACTGTGCCCCAGGTTCTTTGGCCGCGACACCGGTCGCGCGACGCGGTAGCGGTACTGGTATAGTCGCACGACCCACTCCCTCTCTGCTATATTTAGGTCTGACGGAAATGTAAGCAAATTTTCCTTATATTAACTATCCACCATTCCCTATTCAGATTTAGTTGAATCTAAAATATTAGGTCTTTACATAATATGAAATTGGCGTTTTATCTTACTAGCCATTTTGATCTCAAATATATTATCTTCTTTGGTTAGGAATTTCAAATTTCAAATTCATTTTTCAATTTATTTATTTTTCCTCTTTGGTTTCTTCTTTGCGTCTAACTTCAAAGTTACTGGACCGATTTTAATGAAATTTGGCTCTTATTATATAGATTAGAATACGAGGAAGGGCATAAGTTTTTTTTTTATCTCGGCAAAATGTCTGTTTAGTAATAATAATATATATGGACGCTTCACGCCATGGCAATCTGGTCCCGTGGTAAGTGTGGGGGCTGGAGCCTGAAGCCGTCTACTGGAAGGTGCCTTGATGATGGTGATGAATGAAAACTGATTTTGACTCAATACGATGTTTTATTGATAAGTACAATATGATTTACATAAGTATGACACTTTGACATGCGCACACCGGTGATGGTCCAATATCGAGTGAAGGGGGCGCGCAGCGCTGCCCGGGCGCAGGCCTACGTAATCCCCGGCGTGTGTGTGTGTGTGACGTTGACGATGTGATGCGTCGACATGCCGGCCCTCATTGAAGCCTCGCTTCAATCTTGGTCAGGTTTTGGAAGAGGACAAATTTTTGAGAATGAGCGTCGGACAGTCCCTGACGATGTCTTGATGTCAGCCACTCGTGTTACTCCATCAGATCCCGGATAAATGGTTATGATACGTCCCAAGTGCCATTTCATCGGAGGCAGGTGGTCATCTTTGATAAGTACGAGATCTCCTTTGCAGAGCGACCCATGAGATTGTTTCCACTTGGTACGAATTTGGAGCTCCGAAATATATTCTTTGTGCCATCTTGACCAGAATTGTTGACGTACTCTTTCGATTCTTTGGTAACGTTCGAGGCGATGCAATGGAATTTCGGCTAAGTCTGGCTCTGGTAATGACGTGATTTGTCTGCCAATTAGGAAATGGCCTGGGGTAAGGGGAAGTAGGTCTTCGGGATTCGATGACATTGGGGTAAGAGGACGCGAGTTAAGAATTGCCTCAACTTGCGTCAGGGCTGTGTATAGTTGCTCGTATGTTAAATTTAAGTTACCAATTGCCCGTTTTAAATGATTTTTAGTAGATTTTACGCCTGATTCATGAAGTCCACCAAAATGGGGAGACCAGGGAGGGGAGAAACTAAATTTTATGGATTCTTGTGCAAAAATATCAACTATTTTGTCTCCGTCTGTAGATATCATTTTTTTAATCTCGTTATTAGCTCCAACAAAATTCGAACCATTATCGCAATATATGTATGATGGTTTGCCTCTACGCGATATGAACCTTTTTAAGGCTAAAATAAATTTTGTAGTGGACATGTCGCTAACTAATTCTAAGTGTATGGCTTTAGTAGTAAAGCATACAAAGACACAAATATATGATTTAATTAAGCGACATCCTCGCCCTTCTTTATTAGCAATCATAATAGGACCACAATAATCGGTTGCTGTGTATTGGAAGGGATAACCGACGGCGCTTGCACTAAATCTTTCTTTAGGAATATTTCCCATTATAGGTATAGTACTGTCACCACGAAATCGCCTACAAATGCTACAGTTTCGATACACATGCCTAGCCAGATCTCGTCCACCAATCGTCCAATAGTTTTGACGAGTGGAGTAAAGTAATTGTTGCGGTCCGGTATGCATTAAAATTTTGTGTTCATTTTGAAATAAAAGTTTAGAAAATATATGATTTTTATGAATGAGAAATGGGTGTTTTTTATTATAATCGTACTGTGAATTTAGAAGTCGTCCACCGACTCTTATTACGTTTAGTTTATGATCAAAAAATGGATTTAGAGACAAAATTGAGCAAGTACTTTTTAAAATTTTATTTGATTTTAATTGTTCGTACTCTGCAGGAAATGATTGCTTCTGTGATATACTAATTAATTTGTAAATAGCGTTTTTAATTTCAGTTACTTGTAAAGAGCCTGTTATTTTATTTTTATTGTTTTTTAAATTGTTAATAAATCGTAGGATATAAGCCATTGTTCTTTGCATTCGGGAATAACTAGAAAATTTAACGAATGGAAATACCGATTCACCTGATTGTGCTATTGTTAAAGTTACTTCTTGTTTTAATTCTGGTAAGATTAAATTATTATTTTTCAAATCAAATGTAGGCCACGATGACTCGGCGGACTGCAAAAATTGCGGACCTTTCCACCATTGCTCACAGCTGATTAACACATCAGGGCTGGTTTTACGCGTCAGATAGTCAGCTGAATTTAAATATGTTGGAACATAATTCCACGAGCTAATGTTTGAAATGGACTGTATTTCTCCTATTCTGTTACGCACAAATGTCTGCAGTCTATTAGTAGTTGTGTGAAGCCAGCCTAAAACGATGGTGGAGTCGCACCAATAAAAAATATTATCTATAGTGAGTCGCAATGATTCCACGATCTTGATACCGAGTCTCGCTCCTAGTAATGCGCCGCAAAGTTCTAGACGCGGGAGTGTTTGCGGTTTCAGAGGCGAAACCTTATTTTTTGAGCATAAGAGCGTCACGTTTACTTCGCCCTTATCATCAACAGACCGTAAATATGCGCACGCTCCGTATGCGTCTTCGGAAGCATCCGTAAATATATGTAACTGTAAGTTATTGTAATTAGAACAAAGAGCGTGTCTAGGGATTCTTAAATTATTTAATTCTGATAATGACGAAATGAACTTATACCAAGCTGTACGTGTACCTTCGGGTACTGGATCGTCCCACGACAACTTGCATAACCATAGTTTTTGTAGGGTTATTTTTGCTTCTAAAATAGAAGGGGTGACCAGGCCCAGTGGGTCAAAAAGTTGTGATATAGTAGACAAAATATTTCTTTTGGTTATTTTGCTACAAGATTTTAAATTTATATTAAAACAAATTTTGTCTGACTTATGATCCCAATTTATACCTAATGTTTTTGAAACATCATTCGGACATAAATCGAAGCGATCAATTGTTATGTTGTCGTTTGAAAGTTTTTTAATTTGTGATAGTACATCTTTATCATTCGAACACCACTTACGCAACGGAAAACACCCACTAGCAAGTTGCTTGGTCACTCCTGTATAAATGTGAAGAGCCTGAGAGACATTACTAGCGCCGGTGATGACGTCATCGACGTAGAAGTCTTTAGAGATGACCTCTTGAATCAGCGGGTCGGTACATTCGTCGGCTAACTGCTTGAGACACCGTATCGCTAGGAACGGAGCCGAAGCAGTGCCGTACGTTACCGTATTTAACTCGTAGGCCCGCAGAGGTTCGCTCGGCTCGTCGCGCCACAGTATTTGTTGAAGGGGTCTTTGTGACTCATTAACTTCAATTTGCCTATACATTTTAGTGACGTCAGACGTAATGACGATATTATGTTGTCGAAAGCGCAATAATATCGAAAAAAGATCATCTTGTATCGTCGGGCCGACCATTTGCAACTCGTTAAATGAATAACCGGAAGATGATTTCATAGAACAATCGAAAACTACTCTTAATGACGTAGTAGAACTAGTAGGGCGTTCTACACCGTGGTGTGGAGCAAAATATTTAATTTGGTCACTGTTCACATGTTTTGATAGTCTCATGTGACCCAGATCAATATATTCTTGAATAAATTTTTTATACTGATTTTTTAATTGTAAATTAGTTTGTAATTTTTTCTCTAATTGTAAAAATCTAGTTTTAGCCATTTTGTATGAATCGCCTAAAACATCTGGACTATGCTTTAATGGGATCGTGACTAAAAATCTGCCATTAGGTAGGCGAGACGTATTTTGTACAAACGAATTTTCACATTCGATCTCCTCAGGAGACCACTGTAATTGTTTATTTGTAATGATTGAATCTAATTCCCAAAACTTAGCTAATTGATCGGTAAGAATTTGAGAATCTGAAAAATTGCAATATGTTGATGATCTATGTTGTATTGATCCAGTTAAAAACCAACCTAGCTTTGATTTTTGTAAAATAATATTTTGATTATTTAATTTAATTTGTTCCGACTCAATGAATTCCCATAATATTCCGTTGCCTATTAAAATGTCTATGTTTGACGGTAAATAAAACTGCGGATCTGCTAAAGTTATGTTACTCGGAATTTTAATTGCGTTTTTATCTATAGGAGAACTCGGCCAAGGGTTCGTAATTTCTGAAATAATAACACACGTAATCGTTTTACTGTAATTAGAATGAAGCGATTGAATAGTAATGTCGCAACATTCCCTCGCCATAGATACGCTTTTATTCAACCCGTTAATTGTTGTCGTTACATTTCTAGTAGGCAACTGAAGTTGCTTACATAATCGTTGTGTACAAAAATGCCCGGTACTTCCCGAGTCTAAGATGAGGCGCACACGCCGGCTGCTCCCCGTCGCAGCGCGCACATTAACACGAGCCGTAGATAACAGCGCTTGAGCCGATGCAACGCCGCACGACAACACTACTTCGCCGGGGTGGCGCGGGTTCGAACCCTCGCCGCTCGGTATATCGGGACAAATTAAACTATTGTGCTTTTTATTGCATTGTTTGCAAGCCCTTAGTTGACACTTTTTTGTAGGATGCCCTGTTTTTAAGCAATTTAAACATAAATTTAATGAACTAGCCTTTGCTTCGCGATCTTTGTTATTTAAATTTAAAAATGTTTTACAATAGTAAATAAAATGATCTGATGCATGACAAATGGGACATTTTTTAATATTTTTATTGTTATTTTGATTAGTAGTTAATAAGCTGGTATTTGATTGTTTTTGTACAAATTTTGTTTTATTATTATTTTCTAAAGTTTCTAATAATTCCGATCGATTTCTCGTGAATTTTACTAAATCATCGAATGTTAAATCTTGTTTTTCATGTACAGCTTTATATTTTTCCCATTCGACAAAAGTTTGCGAATCAAATTTGCTGGATAACATGTATATTAACAGGGTGTCCCACTTATTGGTGGGTTCACCGAGTGTAGCTAACGATCGCAAATTCTTAACAAAAGTATCAACCAAGCGCTTTAAATTAAATGAAGTATCCTTCTGCATGGAATAAATGGTAAACAACGACTTGACGTGATTAGCGATAAGCATTTTTTTGTTATCGAATCGATCACAAATAAGTTTCCAAGCTACTTCGTAGTTGGTCGAAGAGAATTCAATTGATTTTATCACTAATAATGCGCTGCCTTCTAACGACGAGCGTAAATAATGGAATTTATTAATCGGACTTAAATCGGGATTATCGTGAATTAAAGATAGGTATGTGTCTCGAAACTCCAGCCATGAATTGTAAGCACCGTCGAACTTGGCTAGCTGAATGATAGGTAGTTTGACAGTAGCTCCGTGCGCCTTGTGCGTGCCATCGGTATCGCAGCTACAGTTGTGCAGCTGCTCGGCCACTATACCTAACTTCGACTTAGCTAGCGCCATGGTCTTAAAGTATATTCCCTCAAACAGGTCGCGCTCTTTTTGTTGCTCGGCGACATTAGTACTAATACTTTCTATTTGTTCCTGAACCTCATTGTAACTATCGAATAATGGTTCCAATTTTACCATTCGTACTTCGATTTCCAACTTAATTTCGTTACTCAAATGAGCAGGCAAACTATTAATATAATTAGAGAATAATGTTAAACGACCTTTTAAGGTTCCTCTTTTTTTAATTAAAGCCTGTTCGTCGGTCATAGTGATCGAAATTCACCGAAATTCGAAAATAAACTTAAGATAGTAACAACGAGAATTTACTGTAAAAGCGCGCACCGTTGTTTAGGATGCGTCCTGTATAACTTTTCTAGAACCGGCTCTGAGCGGCCGATCGTGCGACACTTTGTAAAAATACCCGATTTATTTTTGCGATTGCGCAAAAAAATAAATAAAAATGATGATATTTTTTGCACTTTCTAGGTTGAACCGGATAATTTGATTATGTAAATACTTAATACATATAGGTAGTGTGTAAGTAAATACTAAATAGATAGTTAATAAATTGGTTTGAGTTTGTTTGATGTAAACTTGTAAATAATGGGTAATTAATTGGTTAATTACTTTATTAAATGCAATTTTCGAACATTTACCGAATATTTAAGGTACTCGATAAATTGTAGGATAAAAATTGAAAGTGTATAAAAATCTATCAAATATTTTTGTGGTACTTGATTAGATTCCTTGTAAGTAAAATAGAATAGAAAGTTTGAATAAATCTATCAAATATTTATAGGTATTCGATAGAAAATAATGATATTTGTGGAAATGTTTTAACGGCAATAGGTAGCCTTTATTTATAGCAATAGGTAGCAAAATATTGATAAATTAATACAGCACTGACACAAATGACGCGGCAGAATCGGAATTGTTAATAAGTAAGGAAAATTGGCTTACTTGAGATTGTCTGACCAGTTCGCCACTTGCCTGTTTTACAATGCAATTTTGTTGATGGCACTATCCTGCATCCGAATCCAAAACTGTCCCTGCTGGTTCACTGCACGTCCGGGAGAAGGATCAATGTGGGGGCTGGAGCCTGAAGCCGTCTACTGGAAGGTGCCTTGATGATGGTGATGAATGAAAACTGATTTTGACTCAATACGATGTTTTATTGATAAGTACAATATGATTTACATAAGTATGACACTTTGACATGCGCACACCGGTGATGGTCCAATATCGAGTGAAGGGGGCGCGCAGCGCTGCCCGGGCGCAGGCCTACGTAATCCCCGGCGTGTGTGTGTGTGTGACGTTGACGATGTGATGCGTCGACAGTAAGTTTTCGAAGAATTTGTGTTACGGGTACCATATAGTTCAATTTTGAATCGAACTGACGCTAACATCTAGTTTGAAATAAAGTGGTAAATAAAGAGGTCGATATAAAACACAATAGTGCTGTCACACTGCAGACACTTCATTATAAGTAGATTCCCTCGCCGCGTCCAGCGGGACCCTGTGCAGAACTTTGGTGTGTGCTGTGTGCAGACTAGGGATAGGGTGTCTTCGGACGTATTATAATATGCGGTATGCAAGTTTTATATGACATCTGAGAGGCAATTCTGCTAAATAAAACCTGCATTAATACAATTACAATCAAGTCCCAATACGCTTATACTCCCAAACGGTGTTTTATGAACGTTAAACCAACGTGAAACGCGCTCTGATTGGTCGAAACGTCATAAAATCCGTTCACGGTAAGATGTCGCTACACTTTCAATCTAAACAAAGTAAAATTGACGCTTTAAATTGTCTACTTTAAATACGAGAATTGAGGTCCTGTTTTACACTGCAGCTTCTGCAACGCGATGAAATTAGACATTTGAACTCTTACAATTAATCATATATCTTCTTGTGTAATGAATAAAGTTCAATTTTGAATATCTATCTTAATAATTACGATGTTTCTAAAAAAAACTATTACCTTTTATACATGTGACTACATATTACCCGGGCTACGGGCTATTAATTATTACAAATCTATTGACACCTCATTTATTAAAATGGGCCAGTACTGTAGGCGATGCGGTGGAACAAACATACATACAAACGTACATATACTACCAAAATCATTAACCATCCTTTAAGATTTTCCGTAGTCGGGAAAAATGCAGCGCCGTGTCCCGTGTCGTCCCCTTTCGGTGTGAATTGATCCACTGCAATAGCCACAGTGTATAGATGTTACAGTTAAAACCAGTTTTTCGTTGTAACTCGTTTTTCCTAGTTAAAACTAGGTTTTACTAAGTGCCTATGTTAAAACTAGAAATACCTAGTCAAAACTAGAATTTACTACTAATATATTTAATTTTCAGATAAAACTAGTCGTAACTCTGACTTCTAGTTAAAATGAGCAGTAGTGTGACTACTTTAGGATTTAAAGCAAGATATAGTTTAAAAATATTTATTAAAAGATTTAAGACAAAGAGTCATATACATAGTAAAAATAATAATCTTACACAAAAGAAACAGTTTAGGGAACATCGACTAGTAGTTGCCAAGGTGACAATATTTATTAAAAGTAAAATAAAATAATCAAATTGCTACGTTGAATATAAGAGGAGGAATGGATGGTAAGAATGAAAGTGAACGAAGTGAAACAAGTATGTAAGGATCGTAGCAAGTGGAAAGAAGTGGTCTCTGCCTACCCCTACGGGAAAAAGGCGTGATTATATGTATGTATGTATGTAAAATAATCAAATAAGTCAACAGAACACAATCGGGTATCAAACAATAAAAAATAATCAAACAACCTAAAATTTAAAAAAAAGAATGAGAATCTACTTGTTATTGCGCACGGACGCCGCGCCGCTTTGTCGAATCTGGGCCTCTAGTCAAGATGCATTCGATAATTTCGACGGCTAACTTCGAAAAAAAAAATATATGGGATTTGACATAAGGCATCGCAAGCGACGTGTCATCGATGACTTGTCACTTGTGTAAAATTCCATACATTTCTGATTTCGAAGTTCGCCGTCCAAATTGTTGATTGCATCTTGACTAGACCTTGTGATGTCTCGCGACCAATCAGAGTAAGGTACGATCATCCGATGAACTCTGACCGCGGTTGGAACAGTTTTAACTGCGAATCTTTGGAAAAACGCTTTTTGACTAGTAAGAACTAGTTTTAACTGATATTAAATTTTGAGCATTACTTAATTCTAGTTTTAACAAAGGTGTTTAGTAAAAACAAGTTCTAACTAGGGAAAACGCGTTCTATCTAAAAATTGGTTTTAACTGTGACATAGACAACTGACAAAAAGAACATTTTAATGCGGATGTAACTGTGTTAACACACGTAGGGATTCGGTACGGAGCGGACCGCGGAATTTGTCCGCTCCATACCTATTCCGACTGTATGTATTAGTCCGACGAACATAATCATTGTTGAGTCCGTCGCGATCCGCATCGGATTGCGGCAATTATCGTCATCGTAAAACAGCACTGTAAATAGAACTCTGTGCCAATACAATGGAGATGATATTCGAACACACGAGTTCAATTCGATTTGTCGGAACAAATCCGTGTGTGTGTTCGGTTCGCGGATATGGTCCGCGGACCAAGTTCGAGTTTCTGTTAGCACTTTAAGAGACCGAATAAACAGCCGCATATGCGGCTCACGGCATCTCTAGCGCAGTGTAAATCGTCCAATTCCGAGCACTCGGCAACTAATTCCAGTTCTTGAGAACTGCCCGCTACGTGACAAACTCTCGCTAAATATGGCTAAGTATTTTATACCGTTTAGCGAGATAAATCTCTTTCTAATTTTTAATCCCCGATGTAAAAAGAGGGGTATTATTAGTTTCACGTGTATATGTCACCGTAAAATTGTAAAAACCGTTAGATTGTAATATAAATAACGAGATAGTAAAAAATATGTCGAAAGATTAAAAACTATACTCGTATATTTATAATCTAACGAAAAATAATATATTATGTTACCGTAAAATTCTAAAAACCGTTAGATTGTAATAAAACTAGTGAAATTGTAAAATGTTCATAGACTTCCGACTCGAATATGCTACCTATAATTTCACACATTCTTTTTCGTTAGATTGTAAATATATAGTTTTGAATCTTTCGACATATTTTTACAATTTTAGGGTGACGTAATATACACTCAGTATGTCCGTAGCATCGGAGCTCCTAAACGAAAAATCCGACTAAGATGCTCTTTTTTTTTTTGTTTTAGCTGACGAGATCGTGTTATTAGCAATAATTCATCATCATTACCTCGCTCACTCTTACACACTCACGGTAGTTATTTTTTTTATTTTGTTTAATATTATTACCTAAAACTTATTAAAAAAACTTAGCACTTTTCATCCGGTAATGGATGATTCATACTGAGGGGGACAAAGCCTAGATTACCTAGGGCAAAGGAAGGGATCGAAATCTGGTACGTGGAAATGAGGGGATAGTAGAAGGGTAAAAGGGAAAGCTGGAAAAAGACACAGGAAAATACACGAAAATAACAGGTAGGAAATACAATGAAAAAGAAAGGAAAAGTGAAAGGAAAATGCTGGTTTACCGATTTACTTCGAGCTGTGGTGAGGCAGGGATTCCTTGTTGACTTGTCGACTTGTCGGAGCGAAGTACGATTTGTATGGCGATTGGCCCTATCTTTATACTAGTCTGACAATCAACCTTCTAGAACATTCCATTCCTCACCCCCTTAGCTCGAAATATCGTTTATTTAACATCAAGGCAACATTATTTACATAAAATACATTTTTCTTAATATTCTAAGACATATTTACAACATATTTTAACATGAATAATTCTTGGAAAACTGTCGGGAATTGAGTGAGCGAGGAAAATAGGTTTTTCCAGTATTTATATTGCCTCGTCCTCCCCTGACTTAACGGGCGTTCGCTCCGTCCCTGTCTAATAGCAAGTCTCTCTCGAGACCGAGGCGCTCCCTAGTAGCAAAAATTTGCAACTATGGACTTTCTTTCTAGATAACTCACTCAACCCCCGCACAGCTAATACCCTTACATTAAACTAGGTCTTATTTTATCAATTTTAACAATACTTTGCTAATTACTATCACAATGAATTGAGAACAATGGACAAAGTTATATAATCATAAGTATGAGTCTAATAAGAATGCTAAAACAATGGCTTTTGTGAGACAATGGCATCTAATAAGATTTTACATATACTATTGTTACGTATTACGCAACGAGTCTCTACTATTTTTACTTTACATTGCAAGCTCTAAGTTATAACGAATTGTTATGTTTTTAAAATTGACTATTTACATGGTTTTATAACTAATTCGCTACCTTCTAAACGTTCGTCGTGAACATTTCTCCCGCCGGTCGCGCAGGCGACACTACTCCTGGCAGCACGACGATCTTCTTGCAGGGCCGCCGGAGCACGTGGCCGTTGCTGGTCTCGACGTCCACTACTCGTACCACGCCGTCTTGTCCCGGATACGTCTTCTTAATGCGGCCTCTCGGCCACACGTTGCGGGGCAGGTTGGGGTCGCACACTATCACGACCTCGCCGACTTCGGGGGCAGAGCCAATGGAAAGAGGCTCCCGCCGGTGTTGGAGCAGGGGCAGGTACTCCTTGACCCACCGCCGCCAGAACTCGTCCGCCAGGTGCTGCGCGCGCTTCCACAGCTGGCGCGCAGTGATGCCGTCGTCTTCTGAGCGCACAGGCGCTGGGACGTGGCAGTTGGACCCCAAAAGGATGTGGTTTGGGGTCAGTGCCTCTTGATCTTCGGGACTCACGGCCACATGAGTGAGGGGCCGCGAGTTCACGACGTTTTCGACCTCCACTAGTAGGGTGTGGAGGGTCTCGTCGCTGGGATGTTTCTCGTGCAGCGTGACTCGTAGGCCTTCTTTGACGCTCCGCACCAGTCGTTCCCAGGCGCCGCCCATGAAGGGAGCGGCGGGGGGAATGAACCGCCAGTTGATGCGGCGGGCGTTGACCTCCTCTTCTAACGTTCGCCAGGCTTCTTTCAGCTCCTTTTCTGCCGCCTTGAAGCACGTTGCGTTGTCCGTCCAGAGCTCCGTCGGTTGTCCTCTTCTCGCGATGAACCTCCGCAGCGCGGCTATGGCTGAATCCGCGCTGAGGGAGATCACCACCTCCAGGTGGACGGCTCGCACGGTGAGGCAGGTGAATAGGGCCACCCACCGCTTCTCTCGGTGGCGGCCGACGGTCACCTCGACCGGCCCGAAGTAGTCGAGCCCGGTGAAGGAGAAAGGGCGCGCATGGTGTGTCAGGCGCGCCGCTGGTAGATCGCCCGTGGCTGGGCTGATCGGTTTCGCCTTTCTCAGGCGGCAGACTTGGCAGGCACGGATGACACCTTTAACTGTGGGGCGAATACGGGTTACCCAAAACCGCTGTCGTAGCTCGTTCACCGTCGCCTCGACGCCGCCGTGTAGTAGCTGCTCGTGCACGTATTGTATGTATTTCTTTGTGTATTCGTGGCCGCCGTCCATAATGATCGGGCAGACGGCCTCTTTACTTACATTTTGCGCGGCCGCGACTCTTCCTCTGAGCTTGATTAAATTGTTTTCCACCTTTACACTCAGCGAGGCGAGACGATCTCCCGCCGGTGGGGTGCGATGGTCTTCTATTCTTTTCTTCTCTGCGTGATAGCAGTCCGCTTGCATTTTTTGAAGCCAAAGCGTCTCGGCGCGGTCTAGGTACGCCGCGTCGAGACATATGTATCTTTTTTCGCTGCGTGTAGGGATTGTACTATTTTCTTTACCTTGTTTTTTACGCCGAGGATCCCATGTCGCGTCGCGCTCCTTATTTTTCAGCGTGCGTTTTCTCGTAGCGGCAGCGATGTGTTTTCTCGGCCGACACAAATCTATAAACTGTAATACTCGGCCGGTGGCGCGCAACAATACTTGCCATTTTTGTATACGCGTTATGTCGGGCAAATAGTCGCGTCGCACCTCTGTATACGTCGCGTGGCACCTTTCTTCGCCGGTAATTACCTTTTCACTTTTCTCCTCGGTCGGCCAGTGTTCCTCTTCGTATTTCAGGAACGCAGGCCCGTGGAACCATCTGTGTTCCCCGTTGAAGTCGGCCGGCGTCGCTCGGGTCGCGTCGTCGGCTACGTTTTCCTTTGTAGGCACCCACCGCCACTCACTCACCTTTGTTACGTCCTCAATTTCGGCGAGGCGGTGCGCGACGAACGTCTTGTAGGCCCGAGGCTCAGCTCTGATCCAGGCCAGTACGGTTCTCGAGTCGCTCCAATAAGTTTTTCTTACGAATTTCCACTCGTGTTCGTTTTCCACGGTTTTCGCTAGGCGCGCTCCTAATAAAGCCGCTTGAAGTTCCAACCTGGGGATAGAAATCGGTTTTAGAGGGGCTACGCGGCTTTTGGCCGCCACAAGTGCGATATTGACCGCCCCGTCGTAGCGCTGGCTTCTAACGTAGACCGCCGCGGCGTAAGCCTCTTCGCTGGCGTCTACGAAAGTGTGCAGCTCCCTCGTAGCGATAGACGTGCTTGTGTCGTAGCAGCGCGGTACCTTAATTTTTTCAACTGCGGCCAGCGTTTTTGTCCACGTTGTCCACCTCGGGGCGAGCTCCTCCGGTATCGGCTCGTCCCACGCGGTACCGTACCTCCAGGTTTCCTGCATAAATTTCTTTGCCGGCATCGTAACCGGTGCCAGCAAGCCGAGAGGATCGAAGAGGGACATAATAACACTGAGGGCTTCTCTTTTAGACGGGACTCGCTCGTTATTTATAATAAATGTGGGTACCTTGTCGCGGTTTATTTTGAAGCTTAAATTGTCCTCCCGGACCTCCCACGTTATTCCGAAGGTTTTCTCAGCGCCGGCTTCTCCGAGAGGGACGACTGCGCCTTCATTTTCACTCGCGAAGTGTCGTTGTAGTGCCTCCTTATTAGACACCCATCCTCGTAGCTCGAAGCCGGCGCGGCGGTGAATGCGGTCCACGCCCTTAGACACCTCTAGTGCCTCCTCCTCGTCTGTAAAGCTAGTTATATAGTCATCCATATAGTGGCTTTTCTTTACCTCCTCCGCGGCCCTCGGGTACTCTTCAACGAAATCTTCGGCATTTCGGTTCTTAATATAGAGTGCGGTGCACGGCGACGACGTAGCACCAAAAACCAGCGATGTCATTTGATATTCTTGAGGCCTTTTTTCCCTTTCGTTGCCTCTCCACAGGAATCGTAGCGCATCGCGGTCCTCTTCGCGTATTTTGATCCTCATGAACATTTCCTTTATGTCCGCTGTTACGGCTACTGGGTACCTCCTGAACCGCATAATTACTCCCGGCAGCGACTGCAGGAGGTCTGGACCGGACAGCAGCATGTCATTGAGGCTGCGGCCATGGGATCTGGCGGCAGCGTCGTGTACCAGGCGAATCTTTGGTTTCGCCGGGTTACATACCGGGAAGTGAGGCAGGTACCAGGTGCGTCCGGACTTCGGGGCTCCAGGCGCCGGCACAGCATACCCCGACTTCAGCAGGTTTTCTATCCCTTCTTCATATTTACCTTTCAATTCGCTGTCACGGTCCAGCTTTTTCTCCAGGGACTTCAGTCGCTTCACAGCATCATGGTAGTTGCTCGGGATCTCTTCCTCTTCATTTTTCCATAGGAGAGATGTCTCGAAGCGGCCGTCAGGAGTCCTTTTGCTGTTTTTTTTTAGGATTTCTAGGGCCCGCTCCTCAGGATCGTTTCTGGGCTTGCGTGGCTCTATTCCTAGACTTTCCAAGTCGAAGAACCTCTTCATCATGTTCTCCATACCTTGTTCCTCACTCGCCGCGACGGTGTGACCGCAGAACGCTACTGGCTTGTCGTAGGACGTGCGATAACCGTGCAGCCTAGCCGTGTGCAGGAGGCGACCGGCTGGTTCTTTCTTCCTGTCCTTACCTCGAGGGCTACCAGCATCTCCCAGTTGTCCTGCCCGATGAGTATCCTGGGGCGGGCATCCTGGTACAGCAGCTGGTCTTCTATATCCCTCAGGTGTACGCAGTCCTTGAGGTCCTTTTTTTCGACCGTTTGACTGGCGAACGTCAGCTTGTTGACCGTTCGCGCCCCTTTCATGACGTACTCGTTGCCGCTGTCTCGCCCTTTAATTCTGACGTCTACCTTTTTGCTGTCCTCATGTTTGACAGTCTCGCTGACGCCTTTCACCCACATGTTGTCGCGTGGGCCGTCGAGGTCCAGCAGGTCAGCAAGCCGCTCGTCGATCAGTGTCACCGTGCTGCCGTCGTCCAGGAGGGCGTAGGTATCCACCCTGGTGCTGTTTTTACCTGTGACGGTGACTGGAGCGACCTTCAGGAAGGCTTGCTTGTCCTTGATGTGGCTGGTTATACTTACCACCTCGACCGTTGACGCCACTTCTTCCGTTGGACTGGCTGGTGGTGACGCTGCTGGTGCTGTCGGCGCTGCTTGCGGCCTGGGGTGGTGTAGCAGGCGGTGATGTGCCATGCTGCATCCTTCTTGGCCGCACCTCTTCGCGTTGCAGCTGCCGCGGCGGTGTGTGCTCCGCAGACACTGGTAGCAGATGCGGTTCTTCTTCGCCACCTCCCAGCGCTCCTTCACGGATGTGTTGGTGAAGCGTCTGCAGTCGGCGAGGTAGTGTTCCTGTTGACAAACTGGACAAGATTTTTTATTTACAATCGCGGTTGAGTATGTACGTTCGAATCTTTTCTGGCGGGGCTTTTCCTCGTTTATTTCTTCGGGTAGCGCGTAGGCGCCGCATTTATCCGCCTCTTCATTGAGGAATGACGTCATCTTTTTCAGGTCTGACGTATCATCTTGATTTTTCGCTGCAAAATCATACCACTTATTTCTCAATATAGGTGGCAGCTTCTCTACAATGTTCTTAACCAACTCCGGGTTGAACAAGTAGTGCACCTTTTTTAATGCTTCGATTGTGGCTACAACATTCGCAATCTTGTTTGCGAACACGCACAATTCGCGCGGACTATCGTTAAGTCTGTGTAGCGCCTTAATTTTTTGTATCTCGTTCATTGCCAGTGTGTCCGGGCGGCCAAATCTTCGCTCCAATGCTTGAAGAATAGTTCGCGGCTCCGGCTGGCTAATTAGTAGGCTATTGACCGCTTCTAAGGCCGCACCTTTAAGGCTTCTTCTAAGCCTCGTAATGTTTTCCGTGCTTGAAAACATGCTTTCCGTTTCTTTGTACGCCGCCCTGAAGCCGAGCCAACCTGTAGAATGTCCGGCGAACAGGGGCAACTCTTGTAAGAACCTCGGAGCATCCCTGGACATGCGCACAGCCTGTGTGAGGGCCGCTGCCAGCGAGGCGATGTCTCCTGTCGGCATTTTCCCATTTTCTTCGAGCTACCGCTTATTTTCCTGAAGCTTTTCCTTGTTATGTCGTACGTCGGCCGGCGGACCTATATTCCGCCCTTGCGGCCATTTTTCCGGAAGGTTTTCCCCATTTTCCTTGGGTTTTCCTTCGTTGTCCTTCAGCTTCTCTTCATTTTCCTAAAGTTTTTCCTTGTTATGTCGTACGTCGGCCGGCGGGCTTGTTTTCTGCCCTTCCAGCCATTCTTCCACCCGGCTAGCCTGGTCTTCCTCTTCACCAGACTGACTATCCCCATCTTCGTCAGCAGCCAGCGCCCGCTCCTTGGCCAGCCTTGCACGGGCCAGGACGAGGGCCGCCCGGACTTCCTCCAGCTTCAGTTCCGCCAGCTTTTCTTCGGCCTCCGCTATCCTCTTGTATTTCCTTGCACGAGGCGCACGCTTCTCTATAATCGTGTCCTCCTCGTGTCTCGCCGTTTCCCCGCTGGTGGACGTCGCTGTGGTCGTCTGATCTGTCGTTATCATGGTGGATGCCGTGGTGGGCCCTTCAGCAGCCTCTTCTGCCGGTGGTGGTGGTGGCGCGAGACGTGTCGCTTGTGCGCCGCTCCGCGTCAGCACTCCTTGTTGGTGGTACGCCCGCTCTGCCGCGTCGACGATGCTCGATGTACCGGACTTCGACATCTTGATTGCCCGCGCTGGATTTTATACTTACGTGGATTTTCTATCCGGCTCGTTAAGGACCATGAAATGGTCCTGCTTCTTTATCCGGCTCGTTAAGGACCATGAAATGAGGGGGACAAAGCCTAGATTACCTAGGGCAAAGGAAGGGATCGAAATCTGGTACGTGGAAATGAGGGGATAGTAGAAGGGTAAAAGGGAAAGCTGGAAAAAGACACAGGAAAATACACGGAAATAACAGGTAGGAAATACAATGAAAAAGAAAGGAAAAGTGAAAGGAAAATGCTGGTTTACCGATTTACTTCGAGCTGTGGTGAGGCAGGGATTCCTTGTTGACTTGTCGACTTGTCGGAGCGAAGTACGATTTGTATGGCGATTGGCCCTATCTTTATACTAGTCTGACAATCAACCTTCTAGAACATTCAATTCCTCACCCCCTTAGCTCGAAATATCGTTTATTTAACATCAAGGCAACATTATTTACATAAAATACATTTTTCTTAATATTCTAAGACATATTTACAACATATTTTAACATGAATAATTCTTAGAAAACTGTCGGGAATTGAGTGAGCGAGGAAAATAGGTTTTTCCAGTATTTATATTGCCTCGTCCTCCCCTGACTTAACGGGCGTTCGCTCCGTCCCTGTCTAATAGCAAGTCTCTCTCGAGACCGAGGCGCTCCCTAGTAGCAAAAATTTGCAACTATGGACTTTCTTTCTAGATAACTCACTCAACCCCCGCACAGCTAATACATTAAATTACATTAAACTAGGTCTTATTTTATCAATTTTAACAATATTTTGCTAATTACTATCACAATGAATTAAGAACAATGGACAAAGTTATATAATCATAAGTATGAGTCTAATAAGAATGCTAAAACAATGGCTTTTGTGAGACAATGGCATCTAATAAGATTTTACATATACTATTGTTACGTATTACGCAACGAGTCTCTACTATTTTTACTTTACATTGCAAGCTCTAAGTTATAACGAATTGTTATGTTTTTAAAATTGACTATTTACATGGTTTTATAACTAATTCGCTACCTTCTAAACGTTCGTCGTGAACACATACAGTATTCTCCGAGCGAAGTAACTACTCTTGAAATACTGTAGTGCCTGGGATAGTTGGTTTTTAAATGTCGTATGGTTGTCCAAGCACATACGGCATTCTCATAAAACTTATCATATTTTTATTATTTATTATAGTTTTTAACATATTATTATATTATGCCTTTTTGCCCGACTACGACGAAGCCAAAAGTAAGGTCGTCGTAGCGCCTAAACTACTAATCCGATTTAAATTACTGAAGTGTCAATAAATTCGTAATAAAAAAAAACTTAGGCTTCTTCGTTCGTTATTGCATGATTTATACATTACTTTCCGAACGAAGTACCTAAAAAAACTTAGGCCTTTACATCCGTTAATGGATGATTTATACAATATTCTCCGAGCGAAGTAACCACTCTTGAAATACTGTAGTGCCTGGGACAGTTGGTTTTTAAATGTCGCATGGTTGCCCAAGCACATACGGCATTCTCACAACATAGTCAGCCTAGTCCAAAGGAATGACTGGTCAATACGTCTGGGATTTCTCGGGCTATTTTCACGAATTTTCATAATAACAGCCCGGCCGCCGTATTACGTAAAAATAGCGATTAGCAAAAATCTCGCAGTCATCGCGCGATAGACGCGCAGTCCATTGCTGAACGTCAAATAAAATTGTATTACCTATGCCGTATGCGATCGATTGCTAATCGCTCGCTGTTGTGTTTGAATGCACTTTGCTTCATTTTCGCTTATTATTGCTAACTAACAGTTCAAATCGCTCGCTGATTGCTTTCGCTTTGCTGTAAAAGTCTTACGTAATACAAAAAATTAGACAGCAGTGAAGAGATCGAACGATTGAATGCAATTTATAGTTCCTCGATTGTTCGGTAGAGGCAGTACTGTCGCTAGGTTGCTTCTGCTAGGTTGTTGCAGATACATAATACGAATTTGCGATTTTTGCGCAAAAATTGCGCAATTTTTGCTATTCCTTGGCTATTGCAAGATACGTAATAAGCCCGCGGGCTATATAATTTACGTAGTCGGGTTACAGTTTTAAAAAAATATACTTATTAGGCACTTGTTATGTATGGAAAAATCGAGTTTCAGCGCAAAAGCCTAGCTCACTCTTTATAAATATCGTAATGATCTATTTAGATCTTTACATCGGCGTGGAAGTCGGCGTGGAATCACAAAGGAAGTTCGTTGAAGTTCTTTGAATGGTTTCTTTATAAGTTTAAATTAATTTTTAACAAGTTTTAAGAACCATTTGAAACAATTAGTTACAATAATTAAAGCTGACCATAATGAACTTACGTAACCTTCTACACAATTGACTGTAGAGGCGACGCGACATAAGTCGAGAGAAGTCACGCGTATTTTGTCGCAATACATTTTACGAACGAGTCTATCAGAAGCGGGCCAATCTGCAATCAGAAGCTCAGCTCGTGCGCGCGCGAGCAGGACAGCCAGAAACTCCGAACGGGATTTTACCGATAATATTATATTTAAGAGGATTTTCAGTGCATCGCCTGAGCTTTTAGCCAAGTTGCTATCGCAAATACGACGAAAACACATATATTTTGCTTTTCGAACGAACTTCTGGATCGCCTTATGTTGGCCTTATGTCGCTAGCGAGTTATGTCGAGCTTGGTCTAAGTGTAATTATTGTCCTAGGCTAAATCTTAATACTTTAAATGAGACAACGATACAATAATTATATAATCGATTTCTCAATAACGTCTGCAAGTATTACCGTGAAATTATGTATCTAAAGTACTGGGGGAGAAAAATCGATCTAGCTAGGTCTTATCCCTGGGAAACTGCTTAATTTCAATGTGTATTTTGTTTCATCGTGCAACAATATATCAATATTTTTGTATATATTATGTCAGTCCGATAGGCAGTTTTGGTGTGCGTTTGTATAATTTTTGTTTTATTCGAAAAGTGGTGGGTTCGAATTCCGGTCAGACAATTAGTATTTTTCTGATTTAATTTTTTTATTTGTCGAATAATATAGTCAGAGCAGGGATACTATCAATAGATTCTCGTCAAAATTTCATAAATATGTAAACAAAAGGTCATTATTTTATTTAAAAGACTAAACACTTTTAAAATAAAGAAATACGTCATGTTAAAGCATACCGATATGAGTATGCTTTTGAAAGAATTTTACTGAAATTCCTCGGTAGAAGTTAGGTCGTGTATTAAAATGTGAGAGCTTATGAATTTTGTATCTTCCAAACTTTTAAACTTTATGATTTAAACACTTTTCGTGGTATTTTCAATGTGTTCCCCGATATGAATAATATAGGATCATCTCCGTGGTTTAGTGGTTTGGAGCATGGCTTTCGACTGCGGAGATCGTGGGTTAATAATAATAAAGGGAACAATAAAAAATATTGTATGTATTCGTGTCTGTTTAGGACAGCTGATCATCAAAAATCTGTCTGACAAGAGAGATGATCCATGTATCGGATGGGCATGTAAAAAGTCGGACCTGCGCCTTATCTCTCGCCAGTCGTGTCGGTCAAACTGGGTTACGAGAGTAAAAAAAAAAAAAATTAAAAAAAAAACCATTTATTTCGGGCTGCATAGGCTCATATTATAAATACCTTATAGACTAACATACATATTACTATAAAGGGAGCAGTCGTGTCGGTTATCCGTCCCACTGGGTTACGACAGTAAGAGAGAGAGAGAGTGCTCTTGTGTACTGCACACACTCCTGTGTATCTGAACTTTAATTCTAAATATTTAAAGTAGACTTTCATTTTACTTTGATTGTATTTTAAGTGAAGCGTCTTGTTATCATAAACTAATTTTGTGAAGCTTGGACCAATCAGAACGCGTTTCAGGTTGGTTTAACGCTTACGAGAATACCGTTTGGCAGTTTTAGCGTATCGGGACTTAATTGTAATTGTATTATTGCAGGTCAGAATTAACCCTCTGGTCTGGTTTCAATGAAACCGGCCACCGTAGCCGAAATCTTGGAGCTATTATTATTATTAATATAGGCTACTTTTGTACATACTCGCATAATGTAAGAACAAAAGTATAAGGTACTTATAGGAAAAGTCATAAAGTATCTGCACACCTACTTTTAAGCTAAAAACGCACCTGCACGTCACCAGGTGCTGCAGATTTCGATACGCGCAAAGAAATCCAAGCGCGGACTGAATGCACTCACATTATTTCATTAATTTTTCATTCCGGATTGAATTCCATTCACAGGACAAGCGCGACAACTATAAAATATGTATTGGGTTCCGTATTTCCTTAGATTGTTTTGTAGTAAACAATTATTTTCAAGTATTTAAGGTGTAGGGAAATTTTATAATGGTTTCACAATATCATTTAATTTAAAATTGTTTTAAGATAAAATTCACATCGATTATTTGTATATTACTAAATATTATCGAATTATAATTAATAAACATTTAGTAAATTATTACGTGATGGAGGATCTGAGAACGGAGGAGTATGTAATTTGGCACAGTGTATATTGGTACATAAGTAAATGTAGAGTAAGGTGTGCAGAAAGCTAATATTTTTTAATCATGCTTCAAAATACGTAAAATTAATAAAAATGAATAACGTATACACACACTGCCTCACTCACACTACCATGTATTTGTATAATAACAGCAGTTGTTGGTTTGACACAATAGTCACTCTTTCTTTCACATTCACACATAGACAACACAATTACGTAAAGAGGCGTAAAACCCTAAAAAAATTTAAACTTAAAAATTTAAATATGTATTGATTAAATTTGCAAGATTAGGTTATTAGTTTTTTATTAGTTTACTTAACACACGCATCTTGTGCCATAAAACACTTTTATGTTTTGTAATAATGCTCAAATATAGCTTTATGCACATGAAAAAAATACCATTTTGTTTATTGTTTAAAAAAACCAAGATAATATACGCGGGAGCGCGTGGCGAGAGAACGCCCTGCAAAAATTGTGACATAAGGTGACAGTTTTTTTTTTTTAAGTAATTACGGTAATGAACTCCAACATAATTGGACATATTGTATCATGATCGAATTTGGATCACAGCGCAACTTCTGGCGACCTCGATTGGTAGATGGATATATATAAGCAGTAATAATATAAATATTAAAAAGTCATGATGGTTGTTGATAGTGTAAAAAAAACTAAAGACGAAGATAAAATAATGTTAAAAAGAACTTCAACCCTTCCATGAAATGAAAAAAGAGATTCACACGCACTGATTAAAGTGTCTCTTTTTACCCGACTGCGCGACGCAAAGGAGTGGTAATGTGTTTATCAGCCTATGTATGTATGTATGTATGTATGTATGTATGTATGTTCCTTTGAAGCACTATACAGACCAAACGCCTGGACCGATTTTTATGATTCATACGTCAATCGATTCCTCTTAGTCCGGCGAGTGTCACTAAAGACATGACGTTAGTGAAAATTCAATATGGCGACTACTGGACGCCATATTGTGAAAATGAAAAAAATGAAAGTCAACAAACTATATCAAGTGGGGTATCGTTGAATAGGTATTTAAAAATCATTTTTAGTTTCTTTTCAACATTTTTCGATTCGACTGACCGTTTAGGAACTATATCGATTTAAAGTTGGGTAACAACCATTCTCACATTCCAGTGCAATTATGATGTAGTTTTGATGCTGACAAGAAATCCAGTCTGGTAAATAGCTAGCTAGGTACTCATAACTAAAAAGTATAAAATAAAAAATAATAATTTAAAACATTAAAAAACCCGACTGCGTAAAAAGTGACCCAAACAAGTACATAATGAAAAACTGAAAAGAAAGAAACAAGCACTTAGATGTCCGGTGGTCTAGAATTTTATAATATATTATTGAATTAATACTATTGAAGAAAATAAAATATAATCTATTAATGGAACGTAACAATTGAACAGTCGGGATCCATTATTCAACAGCCAATTTAATTTTTCAATGGATCCTGACTGTTTAGTTGTTACGTTCCATTAATAGATTATATATTATTTTCTTCAATAGTATTAATTCAATAATATATTATACAATTCTAGACCATCGGACATCTAAGTGCTTGTTTCTTTCTTTTCAGTTTTTCATTATGTACTTGTTTGGTTCACTTTTTACGCAGTCGGGTTTTTTTTTCAGACAACATGAACTCATTTTCAATTTTAATGATCACCAGTTAGCAAGTTCGTTCAGTAAAGAAAATGTCATTAGAGGTGGCTCTTTAATATTAATTAGAAAAAAATTTAAATTCAAGGAACGCAAAGATGTCGTGAGCCTCTCAACTGAGCGAATTATTGAAATAGCTTGCATAGAGTTGAGTCAACTTATTATTGTAAGCGTATACAGGCCTCCATCAGGGTTATACGATTCATTTGAACAAACTATGGAACAAGTATTGTCAAAAATATGTGCATCTAACAAAAAAGTTATTATATGTGGTGATTTTAATATAAATTTATTAGATTTAAACTCCACAACTGTTAGATTCACATCTTTGTTTAAATCGTATAACCTCTTTAATTTATTTCTTGAACCGACAAGAATGTGTGACACAACTGCTACTTGTATCGATAACATTTTCACGAATATTACTCCATGTAAAAAAGAAATAATTAATAAGCTCAGTTCTGATCACTGTGGACAGTCAGCTACTTTTAATATTAATTATGACCGTAACCAAAAGGAAGAGTTTGTGTTTATTCCTGTGAATACAAAACGTATTGAGAAATTTAGAAATAATTTAAGTACAAATATTCAATTATTGGATGGATCAAATAGCTCAGATGAAGCTTTTAGTAAATTGTTTAAGGTAATAAGAACCCAATTTAATTCAGTATTTACAAGTAAAATGGTTAGAAATTGTAAGAAAAAAAGTAACTTTATTGAATGGGCAACTGCAGGAATTAAAATCAGCAGGCAAAGACTATATGAATTATATGCTGAAAAAAGTATTAATAATAATGAAACATTTAAAACATATGTTAAAAACTATTCAAAAACCTTCAAAAAAGTATGCAAAGCTGCTAAGGCTCTTTATATAAAGAATAAAATTAAATATTCTAAAAATAAAATAAAAACTACATGGAAGGTAATAGCTGGTGAGACTGGAAACGTCACCTGTCGTAGCTCTGAATTTGAACTTTATTTTGAAAATAAAAAAATTACTACTGATTTGGAAGTTGCGACGGTCTTTGAAAAGTTTTTTGCTGACATTCCGGTCTCAACTACAAAAAATTTAAATTCCTCACCTGCAGCTGCTGAAAAACTACTCAGAGATAATGTAAAGGAATGTGATGTCAATTTTAAGTTTAAAGAAATTGACTCTAGAGATATTATTAACACATTTAAATTGTTGAATATTAAAAATACTGCTGATCTCTGGGGCATGTCTACAAAAGTTATTAAATCAATAATTGACATCGTAGCTCCTTATCTAGCGACAATATTCAATGAATGTATAAAAAGTGGTGTATTCCCTGATTTAACGAAGCATAGCAAGGTAATACCCTTATTCAAAGCAGGAAACAAATCTGATCCGACAAACTACAGGCCTATATCAATTCTACCGACTCTTAGTAAAATATTTGAAAAAATTATTTTAAGACAGTTATTAGTGCATTTTAATTTAAACAAATTATTACATAATAATCAATACGGTTTTACTAAGGGTCGATCCACAACGGATGCTGGTATAGGTCTTCTTTGTAGTATCTTTGAAGCTTGGGAGGGGTTACAGGATGCATTAGGTGTGTTTTCATTTTCATTGATCAGAAAATTGCACCACTATGGCATTCGGGACTCTGCACTCAAACTTTTGAGTTCTTACCTTAACAATAGAACTCAAAGGGTGGAGATAAATAGTAAAAAGTCCACTGGGACCAAAATAGAATTAGGTGTCCCACAGGGATCTATTTTGGGCCCGTTTCTTTTTCTCATCTATATAAATGATTTACCTTATCTTGTTAAAGATAATGATAACGAGATAGTACTTTTTGCCGATGACACTTCACTAATTTTTAATGTGAAGCGACAGCAGTCAGACTACGACGAGGTAAATAGTGCTCTCTCAAAAATAGTACATTGGTTTAATGTTAATAACTTACTTTTAAATTCCAAAAAAACAAAATGTTTAAAGTTTACATTGCCCAATGTTAGGCAAGTTCAAACCAATATACTATTAAATGATGAGAAAATGAATCTTGTGGACACCACTGTATTTCTAGGTATAACACTAGATAGTAAATTACAGTGGGGTCCTCATATTGCTAATCTTGCAGATAGACTCAGTTCTGCAGCATATGCAGTCAGAAAAATTAGAGAAATTTCTGACGAAGACACGGCGCGACTTGTTTACTTTAGTTACTTTCATAGTAGAATGTCTTACGGCATCCTTTTATGGGGAAGTGCCGCAGACATTAATACGATATTTGTGCTGCAGAAGCGAGCAATACGTTCAATTTACAAAATGTCCCCCTTTGAATCTCTGAGAGAAAAGTTTAAAGAAATAGGTATTCTGACCGTCGCTTCTCAATACATTTTGGATAATGTATTATATGTTAGAAAGAATATTAGTAATTTTAAAACTAAAAGCGAAAATCACTGTAGAAACACTAGAAATAAGCACAAGCTAGATATACCGGTGATTAGACTAAGTAAAGTAAGCAAATCATTTAAAGGTCAATGTATACGCCTATACAATAGAATCCCAGAAAACGTTCAAAATCTTTCCATTAATAAATTTAAAAAAGTAGTTAAAGAACGTTTGTGTGCAAAAGCCTATTATAAGGTCAATGATTTTATTGACGATCGCACACCTTGGGAATAGGATGACCACCTGCAAGGCTACTTCTATGTACTATAATATGTATCTGACTTTTGTCAATATTATATAGACCTAAGTTTTCACATTGTAAACAACTTATTTTTTTTTTAAAAGAACAATTTTCCATCTTTTTGCTAAAAGATGGCCCCGTGCGAGTTTCTTACGCCGGTTCTTCTCGCCGGGTTAGTTCCCGAACCGGTGGTAGGCATCAAGTAGGGACAATTCTTTAAGCGTTACTTTGTAACCCATATGGAAATAAAACTTTTTTGATTTGATTTTGATTTTGATTTAATGTTTTAAATTATTATTTTTTATTATGCACATATTATATATATGTAAGTTCCACTCACTGCCCGCGGGAACCCTAAGCCAGTGCACCTCAAACATGCGGGGGTCCCGCGGGGAAGAGGGGGGTGCATTAAGAACATTGCGCGTTACATAATCATAATCATAATCATAATCATAATCTTTATTTGCTAGAATATGGTAACAAAATTGGTCTTAGCTTAATTTAATAACATTTAGAACACATATTCTGCTTAAGGCATGCAAATTTTAGTAGTTTAAGATTTTAATACAATTTTATAATATCAAATTTAGCTTAGGCATACATCACTAGTTACATTAATTATAAATACCTAATAAAATTGTAAGAAATAAATTAACTATGAGGTACAATAAGCATTAATTCTTTAAAGTCCATAAGATTAAATTTTTAAATAGAAACATGTCAAAATATTATAAAATATAAATCAAGTCAAACTTAATTATATTGTACAAGTATATTAAAATAAAATAGTATATTACATTGTAAATCAGTCAAACTAAATTAATAAATTCAAAGTGCATTACAAGTAATAAAAAAAATTAATGGTCATCAGATAAAAAGTCATTTATAGAGTAATAGCATTTCATAAGCAACAATTTTTTAAATTTATTTTTAAAAAGATTAATATTGAGGTCTCTAATATGTTTTGGTATTTTGTTATAAATTTTAGGGCCCATACAGAAAATACTCTTTGCCATTAATTCTTTTCTACAAGTATGTACGCATAGTTTGTCACCATGGCGTCTGTTTCTTATTACATTATCTGATAATCGTGGATATAGATGAGAATTACTTTTTACAAATAATGCAACCTCAAGTAAATATAGAGAAGGAAGTGTCAGAAGCCGGTATTGTTTAAATATAGGCTGACAACTATCTGTATTTTTAATTTTGAACATGGCTCTAATACAACGTTTTTGCATCTTAAATATAAATTCTTTATCTGTGGCATTTCCCCAAAAAATTATGCCATACCTCAGAACCGATTCAACCAAACTATGATAAGCAGTGATGACTGTGTTAATGTTGACCGATAAAGAAAGTTTACCTAGAGCATAAGCTAAGCTGCTTATTTTTTTGGCAAGTTCTTGTATATGCTTCTTCCAGTTTAATTGTTTGTCTATTTCCAGACCTAAAAATCGTGTTGTCTCAACTTCTTCTATTTTATGATTATTAAAGACTAGACTAATATTTGATGAGTTCGGAGATCTTTGACTAAAGTGTATTATTTTTGTCTTATTTAAATTAATGATTAAATTATTATTATCCAACCATTCAATTAAAGATCGTAATGCGTTATTAATGTCATTTTCATACAAAATAATATCTTTACAGTTTACTGTAATTGTGCTATCATCAGCAAATAATGTCGTAGGTTGGCTAACTGAGATTGGCAAGTCATTTATGTATATAATAAATAAAAATGGACCTAATACAGTTCCTTGAGGTACACCAAATTCTATTTTTCTCTGGAAAGATCTGTATTTTACTTCAGTTTTGGTTTTATTATTTATGCGACATATTTCTGTAATTTGAAGTCTGTTATGTAAATAAGAGCGAATTAGTTGTAATACATTGCCCCTTATTCCGTAAGCTTCAAGTTTGTGTATTAAAATATTATGATGTACATAGTCAAATGCTTGTGTCATATCGCAAAATATGGCACAAACAGGATTCCTTCTATCTATTTCATGCATTACATTTTTTAAAAAGTCAAAAATTGCGAGATTAATATTTTTGTTTTTCCGAAACCCTTTCTGCTCGTTGCATAAAATATTCTTTTTTTCTAGAAATGAATAAATTTGACTATAGAAATACTTTTCAAAAATTTTTGAAAACACTGGAACTAGTGCTATTGGTCTATAAAACTCTTTTAATTCACGGTTTTCTTTTTTAAAAAGTGGTTTAACAATCGTTATTTTAAGATCATGCGGGAAAGTTCCTGTCGATATACACAGATTAATTAAGAAACAGATATGAGGACAAATCAATTCGTTTACAGCTTTAATAATTTTTGTAGAAATTCCATCAAATCCAACACTATGTGTATTTTTAAGAGATTTTATAATTTTATATACGTCTTGAGGGATACAGGGAGCTAGAAACATTGAATAATTATTATAAGATGTAATTTTACTATTAGAATTTAACATTTTGTTTGATATTGGTTTTACTTTATCTATAAAATAGTTATTAAATTCATTAGCGATTCTCCGAGGATCAGTTATATATTCATTATTATTATTTTTTATTCTAACAATCGATTCATTTGGTATATTTAAGCGTGTTTTATTAATTAAGTCCCACATTGATTTAGATTTATTATTTGATGTTAAAATTTTATAATTATTTTGTGCCCTTTTTGTTAAAGTAATGATTTTTTTGAATAAGTGACAGTAATTTCTATATTTTAATTTATTTTCAGCGCTAGGTTTGTATCTAAGTTCCCAAAACATTTTCCTTTTTTTTCGACTACAAATTTTTATCCCTCGTGATATCCATTTTGGTTTACGAACCACATTAATAGTAACATACTTTTTTGGAAAACATAGTTCGTAGAATAGTTTAAATTCTTTAATGAAATAATAGTACGCTTTTGAAGGATCTATGCTCTCATACATCTCTGAAAAATGTAGCTCTTTAATACATGCCTTAAATTTTAAAATATTTGCAGTAGAATACTCCCGCACTTCTTTACGCCAACATTTTATTTGGGGAATTTTTTTGACTGGTAGTGTTATAATTTGAGCCGTATGATCTGACAAACCAAATTCTATCACTTCCGATCTACATGAACTTTTAAAATTATGTATAAAATTATCGATACATGTTTTACTTGCTAGTCTTGTTGGTTGTTTTATTGCAAATTTTAAATTATAATTCAACAGTATACATTCAAAATTTAACGTTGTATTATTTGGTTTTAAAATATCTATATTAAAGTCACCAGCAATAATAACATTTTTAAATTTAGATTGAAAATAAAAGTTTAAAATCAGGTCTAATTTATAAAAGAATGTATGTAAATTATTATAATTAGGTATTCTATAAATACAAATGATTAAAACTTTGTAGTGAATTAGCTCAACAGCACAGCACTCTATTACATTTGGTACAGATAGTTTGTGAATTTCTTTAACTTCAATACATGGTAAATTATTTTTAATAAGGATGCAAGCTCCACCTCTTTTGCTAGCTCTACAATAAGAAGCAGCTAGAAAGAAATTTTGTAAGTATAAGTATCGTTCTTGACCCTTTTCTATAAAATGTTCAGTAATACATAGCACGTCAATATCAGTTTTCTTTTCTAATAATTCTTGAAGGTTTACAGAGAGATCGTCAACTTTATTCAGTAGTCCCGCAATGTTCTGATGAAGAATAGATATACATTTATTGACGAAAGAACAATGAGTCTGATTCTTTTTCTTCTAATATTATTTCTGATTCCAATGCCTCAGATTCATGTTTTAGACGCTGATACCTAGATTTTTTATAGTTGTGTATGTCATTTATCTGGGCTTGGAGATCATCAAATATTATACGTATGCCATGATTGTTGATCGATCCTGATCGCCGGTGAAATATTCGATAACTATATTCCAATTTCTTATTTGAGTCTAATATGTATGCATGTTCGTGTGTTGTAATATCTAAGTATAAAAGATTATTAAACGTTTCCACTCTCCAGTTGAACATGTCATTATAATAACCATATTTATAAGTTGGCAAGCAAATAATTATGTTTGTATGTTGAATTCTATTCAACGTTTCTCTAATGAACGTTATAAGTCTGAAGTAATCGTTTGTCGCTTTAAAATCTTCGTCACCAATTAAGATCACACAAAAGTCATTAGATGTAAAGTCAGTTAATTTGTTTTCAATACCCATTAATAATTCATTTAGTTTAGTATTTGGTTTGATGTAATGACATATATTAGAATATTTTTTTAAAGACTTCTGTGCAATAGGTAAAATATTATTATGTTTGTTTGTGCTGAGAATGCATATTTTTTTCTGTATCTTCAGATTAATGTTGTCATTGGAAGTTTTGTTGAAATTATTCTCAGTCTGATCTTGTTCATTAATATAGCTGTCGTTAATGTGCTTTGGTGGCGAACATTTCTTTTCGTAGTTTTTAGTCGTAGTAGTTTTATTTGTAATGGTTTCATTCTTACGTTTAAGATTAATGTTTTGTTCTGATAATGTCTCAATTTGCTGTAGGGCATTTTTTAATTCCGTCTCAAGCTCTCGTACGCGATTTCTTAATTTGAGTATTTCAGTTGATTCTGCATCTGATCCAACGTGCAGACTGTTAGGGCTGTTATTTAAGGAGCGGATATTTTCGCACTCGTCTTCACTAGTATTTAATGTGTCTGATTTTGTTTGGTGTCTTCTAAATGTTATATTATCTAGAAAATTCATTTTACAAGTGGCGCCCTCTATGCTGGTTAAGTTTGAAATTAATTCTGAGTTTTGAAGAAGCCTTGTTAAAATGTTTTGTTATATTTCTCTTCTAAACTGGTAAATATTTTTCTCATACAAAAAGTGAACTTCGCTGAGTCTCGAACCTGGGACTTGCATGGAGTAGTCGGGTGACTAAACCTCTACGCTGCTTTTCGTGTTACGTATACGACTAATTTATCTATCAATTTTAACTTGGTTTCGTTACGTGATGTTATAAATGTCGTTGTAGAATATTAAATAGATCTGGGGGTACTTGGTGCACTGAACAAGAAATACTTTGTTTTGTCCACAAAATTGAAATATTTCACTTTGTATTTATTAGATTATTGGTACTTGATATTTGACGAACTTTTTCAATGAATTAGTTGATAAATTTCACTGTATTATAATAAAATTTTTAAAATTTTTGTAGTCGTTATGGTAAATTTTTCACTTTTAGTTTATATTGTTTTTCACTCATGGAATGTTTCACAAACAATTCGACTGCTGCTACAAACAGTATCGTAAGTGCAAAATCACTACTTTACAGGAGAGCGATTTGAAGTTTGAATTGCGATTTTTATGAAACATAACATTATAATATTTTATATAGCCACTGTTTTATGCATGGAATAGTTGACTGTTTTACATTATCTACTGCATTTTTTAATAACTATTATAGTTTTTTTAATATTACACATTCGATTCTTTATTTGGTTTCTGCCGATTATTTTTTTATCGAATGTACCAGATTCGATAGTATTCTGAGACAAAATTCACTTGACTACTATCGAATATACCCGTTTCAATATTATTACTCGACAGATATTTGTACTGAACCATCGAATGTGGCGCCTTCGATACTATTACTCGACAGATATTTGTACTGAACCATCGAATGTACCACTTTCAATTTTGTTGCGTGTTGCAATTCTCAAGTCAACTAGTATTATAAGACTAGTTTCGATATGCGATAACTGCTATTTTGTGATACTTAGTAGTTGTTGCTGTATATGTGTGGATAGTTTTGACGAATAAAGAAAAAAAAAACAATATATTGGTAATCAAAAATATATTACAGTAACAAAAATAAGTAGTTTAGAAAAACATTTTAGTAGCATCTTTAAATATTCATTAAAAACAAAATGTTAATTGAAAAATCCTCAACTGAAGGTTCTTAACGTATTTTAACCTTCGTAAAATAAACTTTTTTTTCTTCCATGATTAACAAAATAGATGACTCTGTAAAATTTTCTTAAAATATAACATGAATACAATACAATATTATCAGTCTATGCCAGTCTTCTTTCTCTTGACTTTAAAATCTTAGAGTAATAAAATAATTTGTAATCAAAACATAACAACTAACGACTATAACTAATCACATATTATGCTATAGTTAACGAGATCAAAATGAGTTTTTGTTATCATAATAATTTACTGGCATAATAATTAAGTACTCCGAATTCTTTATTAAGAATCTATAAAAATAGACGGATATAATAATATTTAGTATAATATAACATCTTTATAATATAAATTAACAAAAGGAAAAAAGTACCTCCTATTTTATCACAGCAATTAGTTACATAAAGTTTAAAACAAAATTAACATTATTCTTACTCACGAACTTAAACAGATCGAATATTGAGATCAATTAGTTACTTAAATGTTTTTATTTTATTTCTTATAACATACCTTAATCACTAAGTTTTTTACTGTTCTATAATTTAAAAATAAAATACTCTTAGCCATCCTCATTGTCAATATTCTCGTCATTGTTATGAGAAAATTGAAGACTTTTGTAGAAATTATGATATTGTTTGGGAATATGTCCGGCATTACAAAGTGATACTAAATCTTTATATTTTGCTTCCGATATTGGCAAACTGCTAGAGTACAAAGGTGATAATGTATTTTCTTTATTAGTGTCTATTGATTTTTTACTTCGACGAGTCTGAACTAAGGTGTTTAATGTCATGTAATCTGAGTCCAAATCATATTTGGACGTAGTTATGCAAAAATGTTCCAATCCACAAGATAAGCGAAACTGAGTTTAATTGACTAACATACTTATTTTGATATCTTCTATCTTTTAAACACAATGGTTACAATCCACAAGTGATATTTTTTTATTTTTCTATTTACCATTATATTTCAATCCACACTTTAAACTAACTAAGCTCTTTTTTCTCATACAGAATGTTCCAATGTTTTTGGAACGTTGTAACAAAATAACAATATGCTCATTTTGGCAGCAAAGAATGTTCCAATGTTTTTGGAATGTTTTAGTAAAATAATATTATGCTCAATTGACTTGAAAATAACGTTCCAATGTTTTTGGAACGTTTTAACAAAATAATAATATGCTCATTTTGGTAGCAAAGAATGTTCCAATGTTTTTGAAACGTTTGAGCAAAATAATATTATGCTAATTTTACTTGCAAATAATGTTCCAATGTTTTTGAAAAATAATATTATGACCATTTTCCTGGTAATGAATGTTCTAACGTTTTAAAAATATTTAGGCTTAATAACGTAATGCTCTTTTTCCTTGTAAACAATATTCCAATATTTGTGATTCTATAAAGAAAAATAATAAGATGTGAAATCTGTGACATACTGAGAGCAATAGAGTTTACTTTCTGTATTGCAAACCTTTTTTTTTTTAATTTTTCATGGAATAATAATACTATGTGTTGGTGCGTGGTAAAAATTAATGATACTATGAAAATCTACCTTCTTACACTTTTTTCATGTAATGGATCTCAATTTCTATGCGTGTGGATTGAGAGACCATATCCATATCTTCCATATGGACCATATCTTCCAAATTCGCCGATAGATTTTTCTGAAATTTTGTCTATGAATTCTACAAATGTTCTACTAAATCTCTACGTAGAAAAATAATTTAAAAAGTCAGTAATATATCGCGAAATGAGTATGTCATATTTGTGTGAACTGAGGGACCATACTTTGCTATCTATGTATTTGATAAATTTGTAAAAACTTTTACAAAAGTTCTACTAACATTCTGTAGTAAAAAAACCATAATTTTCAACATAATTTTCGAGATCTGGAAAATAGCGGCGTGTGAACTGAGGGACCATACTCTGAGGGCTATATCTACTACTACTGAGGGCTTTTAAAATATATTTTTACAAATTCCCAGATTTGTTCTACAATTTTTTTTAGACTTCTACTAAAACTTGCTATACTTATTTTGGGGAAATTCAGGTGGGTCCCTCAATCCACACGCATACCTCAATTTGACTTCTTCCACTGCCGCCTCTATTTAAATCTCTAACAATCTACCCTAATAATCTACTTACCACAACAATTAATTTTAACGTAAAAGCAATTTACTAAATTTACATATTAAAGAACTAAATTAAGTGGTTGCCTAAAAATCTGATTTATGTATATTGTGGTCTAAAGGGAAACCAATCGCACCAGCAAAATTAACAGATTTACAATCAATGTACAATTATATACCACCAAACTGCCTACAATTTTATAAAAAATTAAAAAGCTCAGATAATAACATTGATGATTTTGAAGGGTTTGGAACAGATCCAGACTTCAACATACAAGAAGATGATAACAATGAATAGGTTTTACCTTATGATTGCGATTATATTTGTGATTTTTTTGTATTGTTTAGTTCTTAAATAAAGGTAAATGGCATTATTTGACACCAATTTATTTTTATTTGATATTAAAAACGTTCCTTATGTTATGGAACATTTTTGCATAATTATTTGTATACAAAATAATAATTAAGCAAAAATGTTCCAGTAGCTATTTTTCTAATTACCCACACAATGACAATTCGATCCAAAAACAAAATACGTAAATAAATAACACTTATATATTTCTATAATAAAACCTCCAGCTTTCAATTTAAGTACTTAAAACAAAAAAATGTACCACTAAAACACAATATTGCATTTATCTCAGTTTGAAGTCATTGTGGACTGGAACGTTTTTGCATAACTACGTCCATTTATAAAAAATAACATTAGGGTCTACTTTTTTTACATGAATTTCTTTTATGTTATTCCACTTTACATCCTGATTGTCGGAGTTTTTTTTTTCAATTTCTGCTATCTAACAAGTTTTTAAAATCGTATAATATAATATCTTGAGTGATCTCGATTACTCTATAAGGAGAACCAGTTGTTTTCGCCCAACGGACTAGTGCATACCATTGGTCGGGTGTATAAATAATTTTGCCTTTAGAAGATCTCTCAATAAGAACATGCACACTGTCTGCTTCTTGTTGAGTGTGACCCGACTCTAAAAATCTGTGCGTAATATCAATGTTGAATTTCTTGCAGACGTACATGTAGAGGCTATATACAACCCTATTACGGTTTTGTCCGGCGCAGTTATCCGACCAAAAACGAAACTCTTGTGCACCATCTGCTGATTTAAGCTGTATAAAATCTAACAAACAGCTCGCTACTTCATTGGCTCCACATTTGGCCATATTTTCAGGTCACATGTAACATGAGGCATCTTTGTTTCCAGCATCGAATACTGTCAAATTCATTAGAGACAACTTTATTTTATAATAGAATAAGGAAACCTCCCCACTAGGACAGTTAAGTACCTTCTGAAAATCATAAGTTGCACAAATTATTTTACCAGGATTTTTCATAGCTAGTTCTTTATCCTCAGATTTGTATTTTCGCGCAGTTTGCTTGTTTGATTGATGCTTAGTATGAGCTTCTTTTTCATCTTCAGTAGGGTTTTCAATGTTACTAAACGCATGGCATTTCTCACATAAATCTTTCTTCGGTATATGAAATGCAACATTCATCTTGTCATTTACTATGGTTCTATATTGCCTCTCTGTTTGTGGTTTATTATTGTAATTTTTCAGTTGATCCCATTCTTTATACAAAGCAAACATCTTAGCAAAACTAAGATTGTTATCCAAGTACAGTTTTGTAGTATTTTTCCTTGTGTAATGGGACTCAACGGGCTGAAATGACTTAACGTGATCACAAACACTTTGTATCATAACGCTGTCAATTACTTTTAAGTGATTCGAATGTTTTCCCCTATTGTCACTTCCTGTAACACCACTTTCGTCAAGCTTTTCTTGCGCTGTGCGAATGAATTGGTCAGTGATTGATAAAGTGGCACAAAACATTTTAAGGCACACTTTAGTGGAATCATAATTGCCCGTTTCTTCATTTGGAATTGGTAAATAATAATGTGTTGTAAATTTTCTTCTTGATGGTCCTTCTTTAGTTTTTCTCTTTTTGTCCACTTTCTTTGTAAATTTGTTAATATACTCCCATTGTTTAGAGTGATCTGAAAGTTTCCAAAACTTATCAAAAATATGTTGTCTTATAATATTTTCTTTGATGTTAAGGGAGCACTTAAGTTTACAAGTGATAGCACATGGAGCTTTCATTGTCTTGGCTGGAATTTCCTTGCCACTTTTATTTGTAAATTTTTGACCGGAATTTTTCAGGAATTTCCTACGAACGTGAATCCATTGGTCTGCATGTCTTTTTCTTTTCTTACCAGGATCTTGCTTGAAGGTACTTTTTCTCATGCGAGCAGGCGTGTCGGGTGTTTCTGGTTCGGGTTCTGATACGGAAATCAAAGAATTAGCACTAGGAGTTTGACATAATTCAAGTGTGTATCTTTGTTCTTCTGTATGTTCTGCACCATTTTTACAAATTTGCTCAGAGCTACACGATGGAACAGGAGTTAATTCATTACTATCTAAAATAACATTTTCGGAATCATGTTCTGCATCTTTGTTATAAGTTTGCTCAGAGTTTGGCGATGGAACAGGGCTTGATTCATACGTATCTAAATTAACGTTTTCAGGATCATTTTGCAAAAAATTCTCATCAACGTTTCATTTTCTTCATAAATTTTATTTAAATATATCCATTCTTCATCTGAATATTGGCAAGGCACAGGAGAATCTGAAAATATAAACACAATAATAATTCAAGTATTGGAATAACCATAGAAAATGCAGGACGTTGGCGTAGTAAAACATCGTAAATGCCACATTCGATATACTATAAACAGAAAAATGTATCGAATGTCCCACATTCAGTAACTTTCTAAGGATCAATACCAGATAATAAAATCGAAAGTGGTAGATTATATAAATAACACTAGCGTACTGTCCTAATAAATTATCGATAGTGGTAAATTCGATAGAATTCATTAGCGATTTGCCCTAATATAGTATTGAAAGTGGTAGATTCGATACAATTCATTAGCGATCCGTCCTATTATAGCAGTGAAAGTGGTAGATTCGATAGAATTCATTAGCTATCTGTCCTAGTATAGTATTGAAAGTGGTAAATTCGATAGAAATCATTAGCCACATGTCCTAATATAGTATCGAATCTACCACATTCTATAGTTTAAAAACAATTATTAGAATACTTTCTTATTGATTTACTTTTGTCATAATTGAATTTATGTATAATAAGCAGGTATACATAGTAATTTTATGTCTACATTTCAGCTTTCAAATAAACGCTTATAACAACAAATAATCGTAAATAATGAAAAACTTACCAGGGTCGTCATCATTAATAGTGTTTGAAATAACAGCATCTGTAATTGTTTCATTGTTTCTTTTTATCATATTCACTAGTTCTTTACCTCTTCTATTCATTTTGAACAAAAAATAAAACAAAAACTAACCTAAACCTAACCTGAAAAAACACGTGCGT
Organism: Glaucopsyche alexis; assembly: GCA_905404095.1. NCBI lineage: Eukaryota > Metazoa > Arthropoda > Insecta > Lepidoptera > Lycaenidae > Glaucopsyche > Glaucopsyche alexis. Next base: position 21,427,163 of record FR990061.1, read on the forward strand.
ACTTGCTCACATTTGGAAGAATACTAACGAAGTAGGTAATTTCGTCATGTACGCGCGTACCGCTGAGCATGAACATAATCGAAAATGGTAAGATCAATGTTATTACGTGTCTACTTTATGAATTTTCGATAGTGTTCGATTGAAAAACAGCCGAATTAATTATTATTTTTTCAAAATTTTAATGTAGGGTTATATATCTTTATATCTACTAATCATTAGTGCAATAAAACGAAAATCGCATTTTTGCAATTTCGATATTGTTTGTAGCAGCAGTCGAATTGTACATAATTATCACTTCACTATATACATAATTTTTTACTTTTCATTTGTTTATTTATCATTTTAATATTTTTAATTATCAAATAACTGCGGAGCCAATGTTGACACTTAGTTTGACAGTTTGACCAATGTTACATCCGGCGGCAGGTGAGTTTTAACCGGATTAACAGTCATTTGGTTATGAGATGAGTGAGATTTCGGATGTGTTCAATGCGAAGTTTTTTTACTGAAATGGACCCGAGCAGACGAGTCGTTCGATGGACACAATAACACCAGAGGTCATTTGTAACTCCTCTGGTGTTGCGCACTTCCGTTCCTCGTACTTAAAATTGCCAACCCGCCTTGGGACTCCTAAACTTATTTGAGTTGAAAATTAAAATTCCATTGAAAATATCCATTGTAATTTTACATTATGTACTATTGTCAAAAAAATATATAAATAAAAACAGGACCTTATTATATAACTGTAATAGCTAGGCATTTGTTAAATTTTCACAGATGATGTACATATTTTTTGCCACTATAATAAAAATACAGAATCCTACTAATATCCATACTAATATTATAAATGCGAAAGTGTGTCTGTCTGTCTGTCTGTCTGTCTGTCTGTCTGTCTGTTACCTCTTCACGCTTTAACCGCTGAACCGATTTTGATGAAATTTGGTACATAGATACTTTGAGTCCTAGGAAAGGACATAGGATACTTTTTGTCCCAAAAATTTGCGGTGTTCCCGTGGGATAATGTATTATTATTATGTGTACTTTGATTGTCTTTTACTGCTAAACGGTTGAATTGATTTGAATGAAATTTGGTATGGCAGTGGTTTATGCTTTGGACAAACGCGCAGTGTACTTTTTAACCGACTTCCCAAAAAAGGAGGCGGTTATTTTTTTTTTGTATGTTCAACGATTACTCCGCCGCCTGTGGACCGATTTTCATAGTTTTTTCTGTGATGTATAGGGTGTAATCCCAAATTGGTCCTTTTGATATCAAAGTGGTGACCTGATGATGGGATCCATGAGGAATCGAGGGAACTCCTCGAAATTTATATGGACACATATGGTGATTTTGACTTTTTCTGAAGTAGTTCAAGTATATGCTACCAAAAAGTAAGATTTTGCTCCAAGGTATACCCTGGATCCAAAAGTACAGAACAAAACTCCTGGCTCCTTATAGATACATGTTTGGGAATTTCGGCGTTGTTAAAAGAACTGCAAGCATATGCCACCCTGTCAGTTAGAGTAATCATCATCATCATCACCACTATCACACCATACATCATCAGATTATGATGATATAAAAGGTATTTCTCATAGTATTTTACACTAAGACGGATATCTTTGAACATTACTCTGCCGTTTATGGACCTATTTGCAAAATTCTTTTGTTGTTGAAAAGGGTTTAGTTCGAAATTGGTCCTTTAGTCACTAAAGTGGGAACCTGATGATGCGATCCATGAGGAATCGAGGGAACTCCTCGAAATTTATATCCACACATATAGTGATTTTGACTTTTACTGAAGTAACACAAGCATATGCTACCAAAAAATAAGATTTTGTACCAAGGTATACCCTGGATCCAAAAGCACTGTACAGAACTCCTCAGTCTTTAAAGATAATATGCGTTTGGAAATTTCGGTATTGTTTAATGAACTGCAAGCATATGCCACTTTATAACTTACAGTAATCATCATCATCATCTTAATAGCAATATTTTATGGAAGCTTGGCGCGTATTCAATTATACATTCGATCGTTTAGTTTAGACGTTCTTAAGACGTATTAATAGTAACTTAAGAAAATATATGTCTAAAAAGGGTGAAATTATTATTAAAAAAAAAATTAAACCGACTTCCAAAGTAAAAATACACAAAAAAGTATGAAATAAAACTTAATCTCTAAATAATTCCCCTTTCAAATTCGGCTAAAATTTTTACTATTTCTCTACTCAATCTTATTAATTTTGAAGTCGGTACCAGCAAATATGAACGTAAGTTCTATAAAATATTGTAGAATATTGTTTGGGCTGGTATCGATTTCAAAATTAATAAGATTGAGTAGAGAAATAGTAAAAATTTTAGCCGAATTTGAAAGGGGAATTATTTAGAGATTAAGTTTTATTTCATACTTTTTTGTGTATTTTTACTTTTTATCCCAAAAAGATATATAATATTGTTCCCGAGGGATAATGTACTATTGTGTATATTTTTTTAATGTCTTTCATGGCTTAAGTGTTTAAACCATTGAAATGAAATATGGTATGATGGTGCTTCGGACAAACAATTAGTAATTAAAGAGAGAACGTAAGATAAGGAAGATACAGATTTAACTTACAGTCGTAAGTGGCCAAAAAACCCCATTTCTCGCGGGCGGAGCCGCGGGCAAAAGCTAGTTATGAATAAATGTGAAAGTTTGTGAGGATGGATGGATGGATGGATGGATTTTTGTTACTCTTTCACGCAAAAAATACTGAACGGATTTTGATAAAATTTTGTAGCTTAGTAGTTTAGGCTCTGGGTTAAAACATAGGCTACTTTTTATCCCAAAAAAATACAGTGTTCCCAAGGGATATTGTATTTACGCGGGCGAAGCCGCGGGCAATAGCTAGTACAGAATAAAATAAGACTTGTGTCTTTTGTTTTTACGCGATTTACGTATTTTATATAAAATTTTCTATCTTTTTGATTATAATAAATTGAACTGAATAGGGGTCTTGTAAAGACAAAGGCTTCCTCTATAGACATTAACAAAACAAGCAAAGGGTTTGTAAATGAAAAATAAAACATTCAGTGTTCAATTTCCTACAAATCTAGCAGAACTCAATCTAAAAATTCGAATGTGTATTGTGTGTCTAGGCTCACAACAAAATACGTTACAAACGCTACACAAAGCAGAACAATAGAACAAAATATGTGTAACAAACGCTACGCAAAGAGCAGAAAAATAGACACACAATTTGCGAACTCGAATATTTCAGGAAGATATCGGCACTCGCAAATTTAATCAAACGGAATCGCGGGCAGAAATTGTATGCAATAAATAAACAGGGTTCCGAACATTTTTGGGGTTCAGAATATCAGCTGAAAAGCCATTTTAGTTTTGCTATCCTTTTGTAGGTTTGCACTCTGATAAGCCTAGGCTTAGCTCTAGAGCTAAACAACTTTTAATCATCATCATCAGCCTATCGCCGTCCACTGCTAAACGTATTCCTCCCCGCAATGAGGGTTTCCCTTGAGAGTCGAGCGTTTAGAATCTCGTCATAATGTGAACTTTAGTTCTTTTGCGGTGAGAGTTCTAACCCATCATTTACCGACCTTCGAGAAGGAGGAGTTCTGGAATTGGAGTCGTCTATAGAAGATTTAGAGGACGACTCCCGAACACTTCGCGCCCCACGTCGCAGACAATACGTGTTTAGTGTTAGTGTTATAAATAGTCTATAAGTCATTTATAATATGGACCTATGCAGCCTAAAATAAACGGTATTTAATTTAATTTAATTTAATGAGCGCTATCCATCCCGATCTTTGGCAGCCCTCAACCATCCGCTGCCAGCCTCCTTCTTCAAAACGTCGGTCCATCGTGTCGCAGGACGCCCTACACTTCATTTGCCTGAGCGTGGTCTCTAATACTTGTCGGCCCCACCGACCGTCTGTGGGTCTGCAGACAACTCTTAATAAAGATTAATAAAAATAATCACAACAAGATATCAATAGTCTTGGTCCAAGATTCAAATTGAAATACCCAAAGTCAGCAGCAATGGAATATTTTCTTTCGCTTTATATCATATTGGCCAACCGTCGTTTTTCGGGATTGTCCTTTTGGTGACATAAAAATATAATATTATGATTTAAAGTGAATACATTGGCAATCATTTCATTGCTGTTGATTCTGGGTCGATTTTTACCATCGCCTTTATTTCAAGGATTGTTTTATAGCCATTTTTTATTTAAATCATAATATTTGTTCACCCATAACGATAGTGGTAACGCGAATTTTTTGTAAAGCTTTAGTGGAAAATGGTTTATTGATATAGCGACTTTTGGCGGATTACTTTTCTGTGAAATTTTGTCACGCGTCAAAACGTATACTATTTACTCTGTGTCTTAATTGTATTTCGTTTGTTTCACATATGCCAGGTGGCTGCAGTGCGGGGCATTATAATATGTGTTTAGAAACATGGAACCCTCAGTTTGTGGCCCGATCCGAACTTGTCCATTTCTGTTGGCGCACGGCCAGTAGTGGGCCGAATAAATACATATTTGACACCGCGGCTCCCGCATTAATGTATTGACAAATAATCTTATGAGGCACACTACGTCAGAACGCTACTTCAATGGCAAATATTTACCAGGACTTGATGTTTCGGAAGAATAAGTTAATAGTGGCAATCTTATTGTTAATGTTCACGAGATAGATAGGTAAAAGCACAGAATAGATATTACGTAAAAGTGAGGATATTGTAACACTGTGTGTCTTCTAAATATTTAAAAGGCAAACCTGACTGTCTCATCTATCAACGCACAGCCGAAACTATTGAACAAATTTTACTGAAATTTGGCACACATATAGTTGTTATGATGTAGGCATCCGCTAAGAAAGGATTTTTGAAAATTCGTCCGCTAAGGGGGTGAAAAAGGAGTTAAAAATTTTGTATGGAAACCGAACTCCACGCGGACTACGTCGCGGGCAAAAGCTAGTATTATTATAAAGGGTGTATTGTAGAAGGTAGAAAAGCCGTAAAATATAGGTCCAGGGAAGAAGACCAATCATTTGAACCCCTTTATGGTCAATTATTACCCGTTTCTGAGATATTCGACATTTTGTATTTTTCGGAAGTGGTTGACCTGTTTGGGTCATAATACTCATTGTCAACGTTTTAATTTCGTCGTAATACCAGAAGTATATTTAACTAACCTAAGCACAATTTAAACCAGAGTAACTTGATCTTTAATTCAACGCTTATTTTATAAAACATGTGTTGTTTAGTTGTATAGTCTTAATTGCACTTTGAAGTGACCGCGACTATAGAATGGAAAATATTTACTTATTTTTTTTTGCACTTGCTTAAAAACTGTTTCATTTTATTCTCATTTTTAAATTATTTATAACAACTATGTAGTATGTACGATATCTGAAATATATATCCGTCCGTGGTCACTATTGACATTGATGACGACCTCTGTGGCTCAGTTGGTTGAGCGTGTTGGCGCTCAAGCCGGGGGTCGCGGGTTCAAATCCCGCCGAAGGAACAAAAAGTTTTCTGTGTTCCTGGGTCATGGATGTGTATTAAATATGTGTATAATATAATAAAAATCTTAAATATGTGTATAGTATAAAAGTATTAAATATATTTCCGTTGTCTGGTACCCGTAACACAAGTTCTTCGAGAACTTACCAAGGGATCAGATTGACGTGGTGTGAAGCGTCCATAGATATTATTATTATTATATTATTATTTGTAATCTTCCGCGAACAGACTATGCCATCTGTAAATTTTAACAGACAATCGATACTACGAGTAGTATTCAAATTTTTGTCTGTCATTATATTATGTAATTTAATTCTTCGGATCCCTGTAACAAAATTCAAATTGAGTACTTATTACTTTGTTGTTCGTGGATATACGTCGGGTACATTTGGATAGTGCAAGCCATACATTATACTTCATATCGTCCAATCGGCTTAATAGATGATATGCTGAATAAAATAGAATTAAGCTCCTTATTAGTACCTCAATTCTCGTATTTGAAGTAGACTTTCATTTTACTTTGATTGTATTCTAAGTGAAGCGACGTGTTATCATGAATTGATTTGATGAAGTTTCGCTTAATCAGATCGCGTTTCACGTTCGTTTTACGTTTACGAAAATACCGTTTGAGAGTTTTAGCGTATCGAAACTTGATTGTAATTGTATTAATGCGGATTTTATTTAGCAGAATTGATCCTCAGACCTGCAGCGTCACTCCGATTAGACGATAGTATGGTACGATACACGAGCCGTACACCATACTGACGTCTATGTATAACGTATGTAACGTAAAGTAACTTACTACAAATCAATAAGCAATAAGCATGTTGTGGCAATACGAATATTATAAATCAACTCACACAATGACGTTACACAAAAGCTTTTTGCGAGTATTGTATGATGGATCTATATCGCGAAAGTCGAAGGGTGAACTTACACAATCAGTCATAGGATGACGAGAGTATTGTGTAGGTATACTTAAATTATGTATATAATGTTTTACTGAAAGAATAATCTTAATACCATTATTTCTTATAACTGATAAAAGTCTGAAAAATGAGTTTCCAACATAAGGGATCAATTAAACTCAATATTGTCCGCGACTTTGTCCGCGCAAAAGGAAATCACGCGGGAACCGTACGTTTTGCCGCAATAAAAAGTAGCCTATGTCCTTCCCCTTAATCTGCGTAAATAATACAAAATTCATTATAACAATAGTAAGATATAAAAGACATGTCTAAATTTTAAATTAATTTTAAAATACCTAGTCAAATAGTAACTAACTAACTAGCATACAACATTTTTTTTATTAGAGAATATAAATTCGCTAAATATTTCAAAACTAAGAATAGGCTGGACGTACATTTGACCGAACATACTTCATACAAGAAAAAGTTACGTCATCTTTGTTTTCACGCTTAGAGCATCCAACCAAATGGATACTCAAAGTTTTCACCATACCACAAAAGTCAGCCATCTTGATTTCACCATATTACTTCAAATGCTAAAATAGCCCCAAAAATGGGGCCATTTTAGTTCTTCACTTAAATGGCCTTGCCTCAAAATGCCTCGTCTATAATATAAAAGGTTCGGCAAAATCAATCACTATACGGATACTTTGGGCATATGATCTACTGCTTAAGTAAAGACTTTTAAGCAGATAAATAATTGTCATACTCGAAAAATAGTTTTTTCTTTCTAAGGGCGAGTTTGCGTTTTTTAGTTGTTTGTTATTAGTTTTTTATTATATTTTATAGTTTGAGTATGATAATTATTACATTCAGAGATATTGAGTAATTACTACTTGGCAAATGTAAAAAAATAAATTATGTTATGTGTAGTTTACTAATTAAATACATTTAAAAGTACCAAATTTTTTTTCTTTTGCGAAATTGGTAAACAAAACCTACATCATTAGTTTACTTACATAATATACAAAACATTAATTATGGTAAGTATGAACTTAAACGCACAAATATCGGAGATATTTACAAATATGTTCCTGCGGCCGTATAGTACTTCATACCTACTTTATACACTTTAACCCAAGAGTGACGTCACTTGTGATCCGACTATAGTATGGAGCATTTTACGAGACTTGAGATTACTATTCATTTATGCAATAAAAATAAAAAAAGAGTCTGAAATGCCCATTGATTTTTGGAGACCTTATATTATAATATTATGTATACGTTTAAGACATAAAAACAAATCTCCATTAAGCCACAATGTCAGATTTCTTTTGCATTATTTATGTGAAAATTTTTAAAATTTATTAAGCAAATGATCATCCCTCATCCCAACTTACCAGTAAGGTAGTTGTGGTATAGCATACGGGTATGCGACCCCGGCTTCCCTAGCTATTACTGTCCTATCCCTTGACCTCCTGGGCGGTAATATCCTACATTCCTATTTCCCACTCTAACTTACCAATCTTCCTTTCCACACCATCTATCCTTCCCTTTCTCTATTTCTACCCTCTCCGCCAATCCATGGGAACGTAATGGATAATCATAAAAATAATTTAATTATCCAAAATGGCGGCGATTTTGTTCGCGACCCATCACGTTTCGTTCTCGCGGAGGCGAAAAGAGGCCCATGGAGAAACGCTTCGCTACGTTGAATGTAAGAGGAGGAATGGATGGTAAGAATGAAAGTGGACGAAGCGAAACAAGTATAGGATTGTAGCAAGCGGAAAAAAGTGGTCTCTACCTACCCCTACGGGAAAGTATTATGTATGTATGAATTAAATTATTAATTTAAAAGATTTCTCCATTTCCACCTAGTTACTGCCGTACCACTTCCATAAGTTTCGTTCAATTAATTAACAAGAAAAACCGCTATCGATCTCGCGACCTGTCACCCCTCAATCTCTCTATTCATCAGCATGAATTGGCGCGCCGCCAGCATCCCCGACACCCCCAGCACCCCCCGGGGGTATCGGTCAGAAATGACCCGCTTAGGAAACTTTACGCAACTGTATATAAATCAAGTAGCGCCAGATAAATTCTAATAATGATTTATTGTTAGTGTTGCAATGTTTGGTTTACATTAGGTTGTTTAAAATTAATCTATACTAATAATTATAATAAAGAGGAAAAATTTGTTTGTTTGTTTGCATCGAATAGGCTCCGAAACTATTATTCCGATTTTGATGAAATTTGGTACAAATATAGAGTAGACCACGGGGAAGGACATAGGCTACTTTTTATTGCGGCAAAATGTACGGTTCCCACCGGATTTCCTTTAGTGCGCACAGAGTCGCGCGCACCACAATTGATATTTTGGGCGTATGAATTACTGCTTATCTCAAGCAAAGACAGAATAGAAATATTATAAAAAATACTGAATAAAATACATTGCACTCTTACGTATCAATTTGGCCATACAGCGAGGCAATGCTGCCAGCCTCTTAGGTACTCTACTCGCAGCCTCCGACTTAGATTCAGTTTTTTACCTATTCTCTTTTTTACAGCTCTTTTTTACTTTTCGTTATGACACTAATTAATTATATATAGTTTAGATAATAATTTAGTTTTTTTAACTAGTTTTGAGAGTAGAGAGAGAAGAGTAATTTGATAACATTTACCAAGATAGACAAACATCAAATTTGTGAATTATCAATCTAAATCCCCTATATCTTTACAAAGCAAAAGCAAACCTTTTCATTCCCGCGCTATCAACTATGGAGTTTAAGTCACAACAGTTAAATTGCGGCGATTAGTTCTAAGCAGCTAAGTGATTGCACGTGCGCGGTGCGGCGCTCCCAAAAATATACCGACATGCATTATGCCCGCCTGCGCCGGCCGCCCTCACACCGACCTGTAACGAAGCATTAGCTGAAAATTTCCACTGTGCCACGACGAAGGTCAAAATCGCGCCTGACGTCACTGCGACCCAAATGGATCTATTGTGACTCCTTCGCGTTATAGTACCTGCCTCAGGCCTATGCTGCTCATAAACTGAACGATGTGGTTGGGGTTGGTGCCACGAATTTCGTCTGTGGTGGAGTATTCGTGCTGCTCAAGGTACCTGTTTCTATTCTGGTGAAGTGTCCGGCAGTCAAGGAGAAGGTGAAGGGGAGTCGTTGTGTCACCAGCTCCTATTTTGTTGAGGTATTTGTGAAGCTTGCAGTGTCCAGTTAGGGTTCTGGTGAGCATTACATACAATGGTAGCTATTATGGCAAGCAAAACGCAATATTTACGAGTGGAATTTTGATTTTGTTTTATTAGATTAAAAAAACCGTTAAAACAGAGAACGGTGCAGTTTAAAATACACGAGTGCTAGACAAAAACTCTCTAGAAAATTGTGCAGTTCTGAATAGACTAGATGTATGTGCAAATGCTACACATACGCGACTATGAGCTGAGGTAGGTAGTTAGGTACGCGCGGAGATAGGGTTTGGGCTGAGATTTGAGGATTATTTGGAGAATACTAGAACTAGCACTAACCTTTGATGTTGAGCTGGAGCTGTAGTTCCAAATATGGGCGGGGTCTTCCGCAGCAGACACTACACAGCTGAGCGGAGTTTATTCGGTAGTTTAACGCGATCGCTAGTGATTTGAGTTACACTAGACAACATCTGTGCAGTTCAAAATAACTGTATAGCAGTTTAAAATACTGGTGAAAAAAATCTATGTAAACAGTAGCCAAGCCGAATACGTCTATTTTCTGCAATTTCAACAAGCTTCTTTCGCTTTCATCATAAAGCACAACCATACGCGGTCACTGCTTAAACTATATTACATCACGGTGTGAGCGTCACCGCGCACAGTTCTCTAATGAAATTGTCCATAAATCTGAAACATTGGACTGGCGACATGCCTAACTACGGTATTTCCCTCCGCGGCGCGCCATACGTCAGCCGCCGTTATATTTTCTGTTGTGTTCTGGCCGCTACTTAACTTAATTGGGTTCAGATTTTGGAAAAATAAAAAATCACTTAATTTTTCAATTACACGACTTTATTTAATAAAGGAGATCGATTGTAATAATAATAGGTTATTGTCTGAGATCAAACTTAAGAAATAACATAATTATTTGAAAAAAACGTTTTTATAGGTCCACCGAAAAGATACAAATGTCCACCGAATGTACTAAAAGTAAATAATAGTAAGAAACCAAACAAAATAATAAAATTATTTTTCAATACTAACAATCAATACTTCTCACAAGAATAAATTTTAAAAAAATCAACCGGTTGTCACATAAAACAAAAAAAATAAAAAATAAAACACTTTGTCCACCGAAAATATTATGTCTTTTCGGTGGACAATATATCTTCATCCTCTGATGACGACCAAAAATGTTAAAATCGTATCTGGTGTACTTCTTTCGGTGTTTGAGGTCTTGAAATAGGTGGAGAACACGAACTGTCGGAGTTAATATCAGCTGACTGTATTCGTTTTCGACTTTTTGCTCCACAGAATGTCTTGGAACAAGTTGGTTTTTCAGAATCATTGCTTTGAGTCTCAGCAACAGCTGAGCTTGACTTTTTCTTTTCTATAGAATGAAGCACCTGCTGAACTATTGGAGTCCAGCTAGGACTTATGAGTGGGCTTGGCAGACTCGGTATGGGGCTGGAAATAGAACTTGTAACTGGCGTGAGAGCTGGTATCTCAACTTGCAAGTTAGGTAATGGTAAGTCAAGGCTTATACAACTAAGATCATAGTTAGGACACGAAGCACCTGGATGGCACTTGCCTAATACAGCTTAGTCTTCGGAAGTGGAGGATTTTTGGTTCAAGTTTGTTCCATGTTACTTGATGTACCTGCATAGTACCACGAGAAGGGCGGATATTGCAGTTTTTAATTTTGTTTTCAATTTCTTTTGCTGTAGTATCGTCGATCTTTTTTACGTCAATTCCTTTATAGTACTCATGTACACATTCAATGAAACCCTCAATGTTGCTAACATCTTTTCCTTTAGCTACGTGCTTATCAGCTGTTCTTTTGAGACACCCCCCTATACCATCAGGGGCCCCTTTACCATGCCCACTCTCGCTAAAGCGCCACAAAACATTATTTGCCTGTGTTTGTTCACCCAAGTAAGCGGCAAGACAGCTGACTTTGCCATATTCAACACAAACTGCAAAAAAGAAATCAGTACCTAAGTACCGATTTAATCTAAAAATATTTGTATATACATACATAGTAATATATTTCACGGGCACAAAAAACCGCCTTAATTATGCAATTGAATAACAAGCACATGCAAAACAAAGCTGCAAAAAACAAAAATGTAAAATTTCATCCATTCGGTGGATATTCGTCTTTTCGGTGGATACCAATTCCACCGAAAAGATGTCCACCGAATAGACTTTTCTGCGAAATTGTTTCATACTAAGCATTATTTTGAGGTTATGTTGAAGTTACAAGTATTTAATGATAAATTACTTGGAAAACTAACATATAAAGTAAAGTAATGAATTAATAAGGTTTTACTTACCAAAATACACACGTAACCGAAAAGACGCACTCAACTTTGACACACCCAGAAATTTATGAACAAGGAACAATATCTTCGTTCTCGTGCGACTCGCGACGAAATGACGCTGCGCGTGAGTAGCTGAGTAATGGATGCGTTCATGAATAATGTTTTGTTCACAATTTTCTTATTTTTTTATAAACATTTTGTTAAATAAGTAAAGTCCACCGAAAAGATGTTATTTTTAGTAACACAATTACAATGTGCAAGAAGTGTCTTGAATTTAACGCAGTATTTTTGATATTTAGTCATTTAATTAAATATAATGTCTAATTTAGGAAAACAAATTCGAAGTAAAACTTTAATTAATACGTTTTTATATTTTATCAAATTTGTATGAAAAGGGAGAATGGTAACAGTCCACCGAAACGTACTTTTCTTTGGAAATTCTTTTGTAAATACTTTATTTTTATTTAATGTGTAATTATTTATATACGTAATAAAATAATTAATATTTATCTATACTTATAAACTAAAATATGTTCTACAATCAATGTTTAAGTTCTTGATTTTTCTCAATAACCAAATTTTATGCGGTTATGACAATGACCCAATTGAGAGTTACACTTTTGAATAACTTTATTATACTTAGGGTATGTTTCACAATCTTCTAGTGCGGGAGTTTTGTCGCTACTTACTTTATACCGAACGACAGAGACAAACGACCTCTGTGGCTCAGTGGTTGAGCGCGTTGGTGCGCGTGGTCACGGTATTGAATCCCACCGAAGGAACAAAGTTTTTCTGTATTCCTGGGTTTCTGTATTTTTTTTCTGTATTCCATTCCATGAATTTATAAATATTAAATATAAATTATAGGCCGGCTTAATCTTAAGATGTATGGCCTTTATAAAATAAAAGATTTAAGAAAAAAAAATATAAATTATTAATTACTAGCTATTGCCCGCGGCTCCGCCCGCGTAAATACAATATTCTTCGAGATCACTGTATTTTTGGGGATAAAAAGTAGCCTATGTTTTAATCCAGAGCCTAAACTACTAAGATACCAAATTTCATCAAAATCCGTTCATTACTTTTTCCGTGAATGAGTAGCAAACATCTATTCATACTTCTATCCATACATCCTCACAAACTGTCATTTATAATATAATATTAGTAGGATACTTTCCGTTCTTTCCATAAGACAAATTCTTCGAGTACTTATGACGGGGCCAGATCGACGTGGTGTGAAGTAATATAATATTATTATATTATGTTTCAAAACATGCGAATAAGCTATTCGTTATTCTCTTTTTTGTATCTTTTTATTTTATTTCTTGTCATATTTGTGTAAGAAATAAAAGAAGAATGTGAACTGAAAATATTTTTTTCTTTCTATTTGACACTTATCTGTAGATTGTGAAAATTTACAGGTTATAGTATCTTGATGTAAATGAGTAGGTACCTATTGAGAATAACTTGGCAGTTGCAGTTACATAATACGTAATGTTTTCTACAAACACTTATTAACTAACTTTTCATCCGTTAATGGATGATTTATACAGTATTCTCACCACCATAATATTTTTTGTCTAAAACTTTAATCTTGTATCCTTATTTCTTCGGTTATTAATTATAACATAACGACTATTTTGGAGTCATGGAGATATATGTTAAGGCGTTGTGACGTAATGAAACGTCACAACGCCTTAACACATAAACGACTGTGATGCCCTGACACTGTGGGGCTGTGACACTGTGGAGTTGTGACACTGTGGAGTTGTGACACTGTGACGGGCGGCGGTAAACTGTTCTTAAGCCGAGGGTAACAAGAGAGCGTATTGACCGGACACTGATTTGTATAAATATTGGATGTGGTATTTTAAAATCACTCTACTTATAATGTTTATGCCTACTTATTATATTATAATTATGACTTATTAGTATTGAAAAATAATTGATATTGATGATGATGACGTATATGATGCGAATATTATAATATTCATTTGATGTTTGCAAAATCAATGTTGAAAAATATAAACGTAAATATATTTGTTGTTTTATCCCAATTTTATTATTCAGGAGTTTCCATTAGGTCGTATTATGCAATATAAATGGCACGGACATTTAAAGTTTTTGAGTAAAAATCATAGTTTAAAATTATTTTTAAAAAGTTAACAGAAAAAATAACAATTTCGTAGATCCCGCTACGTCACGCAAGCGCTACGACACATTGAAGGGCGCTACGCCGCCTTGCTCGCCGCCCGCCCTGATGCTTGCCGCCCAGCGTGGCCCAGGTGCCTGAGAGGTACCTTGTGCATTTTCATCTAAATCACTGTACATTTACTATTTACTTTATCATCCTACTTTCTACTACTATTATAAATGTGAAGTACAGTGCCTCCGTGGTTAGAGCATTGGCTCTCGACTTGGAGGTCGTGGGTTCGATTCTCGCATTGGAACAAGCCAAGCAAAGTCGGACCTGCGCTTGATCTCTTGTCAGTCGTGTCGGTTATCTGTCCCACTGAATTATAAGAGTAAAGGAAGAGAGAGAGAGTGTGTGTTCTCTCGTGTACTGCGTACACACTTGGGCACTATACAATTATTCCTGCGTAATTGGCCTGGTTACAGTGAAACCAGCCACCGTCACCGAGATCGGTGTGGAGAGTTATTATTATTAGTAAATGTGAAAGTTCGTGAGGATGGATGTATGTATGGATGAATGGATGTTTGTAACTATTTCATGCAAAAACTACTGAACGGATTTCGATGAAATTTGGTATGGTAGTAGTTCAGGCTTTGGAGTGAAAGGTAGGCTACTTGTTATCTCGACAAAGTCAAAGTCAAAAATTTTTATTCAATGTTGGTATTTTTATACACTTATTGAACGTCGGTATATATGATGCCTACCACCGGTTCGGGAACTAGCCCGGCGAGAAGAACCGGCGTAAGAAACTCGCGCGGGGCCATCTTTTACCAAAAAGATGGAAAATTGTTCTTTTAAAATAAAAAAATGTATAACAATGTTATGACTAAAACTATATAACTAGAATACAATAGTATATGGAAGTAGCCTTGCAGGGGGCCACCTCATTCCCAAGGTGTGCTATCATTCATGTAATCATTAAGTTTATAATAAGCTTTACTACACAAACGTTCTTTGATTACTTTTTTAAATTTATTGGTTGAAAAATGTTGAACGTTTTCTGGGATCCTATTGTATATGCGTATACATTGGCCTTTAAACGAATTATTTACTTTACTAAGTCTAGTCACTGGTACATAAAGCTTATTCTTATTTCGAGTATTTCTATTGTGGTTGTCACTTTTTTTTTGAATAGGCTTACATTTTTTTTAACAATATAGTACATTTGATAGAATATACTGAGAAGCTACAGTGCAATGTTCCCGAGGGATACAATATGAACGTGAGCGGAGCCAAGGGACACTTGTAATTTATATTTCTAAATTACATAAGAGAACGTAAGAAATATTAATCAATTAAATATTTACAAAATTATCATAAATATTACATAATTATCATAAATATTATATGAGGAGATAAAAAAGTTACAATATTAAAAATCTGAAACATAATTTAGTTAATGCCGGGGCACCAAATTATGCACATGATATTATGTCGTGGTATATTTTTTATTATATATTATGTTTTTGTGGTAATTCTTTGAGACGACTGACAAGATAAAAATTTTAATAAAAAATAAATTTAACTTTATAAAATTAGATAATTTAATTCGTGAGGTACAACCTGTTGAAATACACTTTGAATACTGTGCAGTTAAAATACCAGACATAAATTTATTTATTATTTGTATATATAGAACTCCAACAGCTGACATAAACATATTTTTCACAAAGTTAGATTTACTATTACTTAAATTAAAAATAACTTCTAAAAAGAAAATAATTCTTTGTGGAGATTGGAATATAAATTTAATGAAAAAAACTAAATTTTCTCAAGAACTTATTTCAGTTTTATCCAATCATAATCTGACCAATCACATAATAAAACCAACAAGAAAAGAAACATGTATAGATCTAATAGTAAGCAATATTAGGGATACTTCATCAAATACATGGTACCTAGGCTTATCAGATCATGAGACAGCCCAAACACTTTCATTTTCAGTTCCACAAGCAAACTCTATAAAACACAATAGATCAGATTACTATTTAAAAAAAATAAGGGATTATTCTGAAAGTAACATAAATAAATTTAAGGATTGTATAACAGCGTTATCTTTTAAGGAAGTTTTAGAACAAAATGAAACTAATATTGCATATAATATATTTCACAATGAACTTACACTTTTTTACGAGTTGTGTTTCCCTATGATAACATCAAAAATAGTAAGTAAAAAACTCAAAAATAAATGGATAACAAAAGGTCTTAAAAGGTCATGTATAGTTAAAAGAAAGTTATATTTACAATATTTATATTCAAAGGACAACAAATATTATAACAAAATTAAATACGCAAATTATTCCAAATTACTAAAAAAATGCATCTCTAAATCACAATCCATAGGTAACATGGAATATATTAACAAAGCTAAAAATAAAAGCAAAGCAGCCTGGGAAGTTATACACTCAAATGTTGACAATAAAGCGAAGACTTTGAACGAAATTGAATGTATTAAAGTGAATGAATTGACATATCGTAATCCTGAAAAAATAGCAGATGAATTTAATAAATATTTTATTTCTATAAGTCAGTTAAATTACCCTAATAATAATAATAATTTTAATTTAATAAATAATAATTTAATTCCTTTCAACGACACAACATTATTTCTATCTCCAATCACTAAAGATGAGGTCTTTAAAGTAATTAAAGGTTTAAGGAACACAAATTCTACAGGTTATGACCATATATCAACGAATATAATAAAAAAAATAAGTAACAAAATTTGCGAACCGTTGAGTCATATAATAAATTTGTCATTTCTTGAAGGAAAATTTCCAGATATTTTGAAATACTCAATAGTTAAACCTTTATATAAGAAAAACGCTAAGAATGAGATGAATAATTACCGCCCTGTAACGTTAATATCAAACATATCTAAAATTTTTGAAAAAATTATGTACAATAAAATTTATAGTTTTGTAATTTCTAAAAATATTTTGAACTCGTCTCAATTTGGATATAGAAAAGATAGTAGCACTAGTTTGGCAAGTTTTTGCCTTAACAAAGACATAACTGAAAATATTGACAGGGGTAATTCAGTGGTTGCATTATTTCTTGACATGTCAAAAGCGTTTGATCTAGTATGTCACAAAAGATTATTGAATAAAGTAGAAAAATATGGAATCAGAGGTAAAGCACTTGATTGGATTAACAGTTATTTAAAAGATAGAAAACAAGTAGTAGAAATAATTAAAACAGAAGGGCATCGGGTAAATAGCATTGTTTCGACATATAGGAAAAATAATCCTTATGGCGTACCACAGGGCAGTGTATTAGGGCCTTTGCTATTCTTGCTCTATATAAATGATTTTCCGGCATTTATAAAACAAAAATGCACTATGTACGTAGATGACATTACGATTATTTACATGAACAAGAATAAAGCACTTTTATCGGATGAAATAAATAATAGTTTAAAAATAGTTTCCAGCTGGCTACAATTAAACAATTTAAAAATAAATGCTGATAAAACAAACATGATACACTTCAAACCATTTAATAGTGCAAACATAAAAGTAAATATAAATTATCAAGGTTCTAATATCGCGCTTGCTAACGAGACGACATATTTAGGTATTATATTGGACCAACATTTCTCTTGGAAACAACATACTGAGAGATTGTGCACAAAATTAGATCGATTTATATACGTGCTGCGTACTTTATCTCAAAGTGTTAATGAACAGGCAGTTCTGATAGCCTATCATGGCTATGTATCATCAATATTAAGATACGGTATTGTGTTATGGGGTAACTCTTGCCATAGCCAGAATGTTTTTATAAAACAAAAAGCCTGCTTGCGAGCAGTATGTGGTGCCCGACAACTTGATAGCTGTAAGCCAATATTAAAAAAATATAAAATATTGTCACTTCCATGTCTATATATCTTTGAGATACTAAAGTTTGTAAAAAAACACAAAGAATTTTTCATTAAAAAAACAGAAGAAGTAAGCCAAAGACCACATAGAGGAGACAAACTACAAATTCCAATTAAAAGACTTAATATTTTTGCTAAAAGTGCATATTGTATGGCTATAACTATATATAATAAATTACCCGAAAATGTAAGACAACAAAACTTTGACTCATTTAAAAATCGAATATTTAATTTTTTAATTGACAAATGCTATTATAGTATAAATGAATTCATTAATGACAAGGAAATTATTTTGAGTTTTTGACCAAATGTTAATAAAATTTAATTATTGTTAGATTAGTAATTAGGTAGGTAATATATTGTATTTATAGACATTGACATTTAATTTTACATACACAATATAAAATGACATTTTAATTTAATTTGATTTATTTAATGGTATTTTATTATTATTATTATTGTTATTTTTTTATTTATTTATTTTTTTTTGTTTGCAATCTAATGAAATTTTATTTAAGATAGGTTAATAAAACTAAAAATTAGTTAAGTGTAATCTAGCATAAATGTTAATGAGGTGCATAATATTATGATGGTTTGATGAAATCAGAAAATTTAATATTATTTATTATTGCAGTAGGTATTATGATTTTTTGTACCTTAATGTAGTATGATTGTGAAATTAAGTTTGAGATATTAAATAATGATTATGAGACTTACAAAATTGATTATGATGGATTTAAGTAACTAAGAGATGAAATGGTTTAAAATTGTATGTTATTAGTAGGTATAATATTGAACTAATTATTGCAGTGTGTTTTTTTGAATTTGTTATTAAAAGGACATTTGCACGCTTCCTAAAGCAGAATGTTGTGACACTATATTTAAATATTTATAAGAACTTTTGTAACCTACATTCAATGCAAATAAACAATTATGATTATGATTATGATTATGATTATGATTAAAGAAATGACTTCCAAAAACAACTTTGAAATAAAATCACGAATAACGAAAATGGCGGCTCCAAAGCCACACAAGCTTACAATCTATTATGAAATCTTTTCTTATAATGTCGGAGTTCGTAAGCGATGCTGACAAAGAGTGAACCTGCTATTGAGGCACAGACTGGCTCTATCCACAGTAATCAGATGAATTATTCATGCACAAGGTCAGCGAGAGAAATCTGTACAGCCTTACTACACGCTCCGACTTGCCGGGTGCCCATGCAGAATGGTCTTAAAACAAAAATAATCAAGGAGCGTAATCAGTATTCAACTCCCGTCCCAAAAAATACACCTTAAATGTTGACCAGATTATCCTATAAAATACTAAAATTCTATTATAACGCGCGGCCGATACCTTCAAAGCTAACACGTACACTTCCGTACAAGGTACAATGCGTTACCTATAAAATACAAAGCTATAAAATACTTGATCACATTATGTTGCTCATCAAATCCAATACAAATTATTTATGATCTATTTTACAGCTGCTTTTTTCTTTTTGTCGATTTCAATTCACTATGATTAGCATCGTAACAAATTTAAACTTCAAAATGCTTAATTACAGTCTAAAACTTATAATATCTATTTTATAAAAAGTTGCAGAATTACCGTAGACTACGCCGCGCTGTGTTGTTCTTGGTTTTTTTTATTGCAAAGGTGCGATGAGGCCTTATGTACTACTATAACTACACTGGCAGGAGCGTGTAACGTAGCCATTATAGCTCAGATAACGTTGTATCAGACGTGGAATTTCGGTGACGTTAGTGTTGAGTCGATTACGGCAGCTCACACCTACTTGCAGGCCCATCAGGCAGGGGCGTGTAGCGAGCCCCTTACTGTGGTGACATTGTGCCAGTAATGTCGACTATTGGCAGCGTTAGTTTTGTGTCGGTAACGGCGGTTCCCCCAGCATTTACATTTTTTACGAGCCGACCCCGTTCCGTTACGTAACTACTGTAACGACACGATTTAGCAAGTGATATGAGCATTTTATGTTGTATTCATGTTATCTACGAGACGTTTTATTGTTTATAAAATGTATTTACCAAACACAATTGCCAGTGAATCTATTCTTATAATAACATTGTAAGCCTGAGAATATACGTACTTAATTTGACATCATTGAAAGAAGGCAAATTCCAGTCGAAGGCCAGGTTACCATACAAAACACTCCTGTCCAACACACGTGTTGAATCGTTCTGAATACGTTGGATTGATCGGACACTTTCATACAATTTCGTGAATATTCACTGAAGTTGGTATCACTAAAGGATGTCAAATTCCGTACGCGTGGTCCCAGGCTAACTTTATCGATGTGCAACTATACTGGAGATACAATTTATGTATTTAAAGTTAATTTTATCATCTATCTATCTATATTTATAAAAGACAAAGCTGATTGACTGATCTATCAACGCACAGGACAAGGCTAGAAATTTGAAATTCGGCACACGTGTACACGTAATCTATACTAATATTATAAAGCTGAAGAGTTTGTTTGTTTGTTTGTTTGTTTGAACGCGCTAATCTCAGGAACTACTGGTACGAATTGAAAAATTCTTTTTGTGTTGGATAGTCCACTTATCGAGGAAGGCTTTAGGCTATATAGCATCATGCTAAACTCAATACGAGCGGAGTACCAATCAAGAATGTTACAAAATCGGGGGTCTTTTTTTCCTTTTGAGAGCTTTCGCTACATACGCTGCGGAAACGGTTAAAGTTTCGCTAAAATGATGTATGGCAGAATTGTTCCCCTTTAAAAGTTCTAAAAAAAAGTCCGCGACAGTATATGTCTATCTTTTAAGGTTGGCTCACTATAACCTTTTTATACTTACCAAATTTGTTCTAAAAGTAAGCATTATTTGTGAAGGTGTTTTCATAAAGATTATATTAATCCTTATCCAAGTAAATACGTTATTCATTACAAGCATTTAATCTAGAAGAAATTTGCCGTTTACATCATTTGATTTCAATGAGTATTTTAGAAGATATCGCAGTAATAAAATAATCATGCGCGCTATAGTAAGGCGCGCGGAGCGGGCGGGCAGTCGTGAGGTGGAAGCGCTTCTTCTACGTAAATGAAGTCGCGGGTAAATTTTAGCGATATCCCAAAGTAACTATTCCACGCGGACGAAGTCGCGGGGAAAAGCTAGTATAATATATTCCTCATATGACGTAGGCATCCACTAAGAAAGGATTTTTCAAAATTCTATATAATTGTTTCAAGTGGCACCCGCGCGAGTTTCTTACGCCGGTTCTTCTCGCCGGGTTATGGTTCTGAACCGGTGGTAATTGTAATTTTTTTTCTTTGTTTGACGTTCGGAAAACAAAAGCTTGTTTTTTTATTCTGAATAAAAATATTTTTATTTTATTTTATTTAAAAAAAAATTTCACGCGGGCAAAGCCGCGGAAAATTATTAATGGTTGTTTCGTATAATCACCATCAAAAGCCACGTAACGGATTTATGGTACTGTGGGAATATTGGGAAGCCACAAAGGGATCGCCTCCGATCGAGCGAGATGGTATGCCCGGTCAGGCCGAAGCCCACTTATATGCATTTCAGACGTCCTATTTAATATAGTTCCGAACTTCAGAAACTTCGATAGCGCGATTCAGGACTGTGCGCTGATTGGCCCGCCACAGTATTTATATTTCCGTGCCTCCGAAAATCAATTACGGATACTTCGGGCACATAATCCACTGCTTATGTAAAGACGTTTAGCCAAAAAAAATTGTTATACTCAAAGTGAAAAATCATTTCATGTATACGTACGTCTTTACGTAAGTAATAGTTCATATTATGCCCAAAATATCCGTAATTGATTTTACTGAACCTTATTATTGCTCTGTTGTATTTAACTTTAAATTTTCTAGAAATTTGAGCACTTCTGTAATTTAAGTGACCTACAAAGGCAAAGTAATCTTAAACTTAAATAATATTTTCATTTTCGTTATAATCTTTTCGAATTCATTCTCTGAAACAGAATTGTGTAAGAAACGATTTTAAAACAAGGCTTCTCGCATTATCGTCACAATAAATATTCTGAATGTAATCATAAAAAGCGTGAAGACGGTTTCATTTGTTGGAAATTACCAAAATCCCCGTTGACGTGTTGTTATGAGATCTGAGAGTTTTCTAATGGTGTCTACAGACACACGAATTTGGTACGGAGCGTACAGCGGATCTGGTACGCTCCGTACCAAATCCGAGCGTGTGTAGGGCAGTCCGGCGAACATAAGAAGAAGGCGAAGAGTTCACCGTTATCCGCATCGGATCTGGTCCGCTCCGTACCATATCCGTGCGTGTGTAGAGCAGTCCGGCGGTTAGGTTAGGTTAGGAATGTACCCCCCAAAATTAGGTAAAATATCTACGGGGGTTTACTAGGGGACAGGATGTTTAGAGTTTACTCCATATGAATCAATTTGTATGTATGTAATAATAAAAAATATTTTAATGTGTGTATATAGCCAAGGCTTTGAAAATGTATTGGGAGTGAAATCAGATTAAGACAAGTTAGTTTTATCTTATTCACGCGTAAGTCTTTCTGTTAAACACACAACCTTTTTTTCTAGCTTATTATCTCTTAGACCTGTCAATGGTATAGGTAATCAGGGGTAAAATTTATGGAGAAATATTTTTTAAAATGTTGGTATCACTGCCCGTTATCAATGAATTGCAGGAATCATCGTCGTCGTTTAAAAACAGCACTGCAAATAGAACTCTGTGCTAATGTAATAGAGCATAAAATCGAACACACGAGTGTCGAGCGTTTCGCTCCACTGCACCGTACCAAATCCGTGCGTGTGTAGCGACACCGAATTTGGTCTCCGGATATGGTTCGCTGTACGCTCCGTACCAAATTCGTGTGTCTGTAGATAGCATAAGCCGCGCCTGACATGTTTTATGTCTTGATTATGAATGTCGCGTTTCTTATGTAGTATACGAAATCTATTAATTATTTAGAAGAAATACTAACGACCTCTGTGGCTCAGTGATTAGTGCGATAGCGTTCAACGTGTAGGTAGCATATTTGAATCCTGACAAATAGTTATTTACAAATAGTTTTTTACCTTCCTGGGTCTTAGGATTATTATTATTTAATGTGTGTATTAAAAAATAATAATCTTATAATATAAGACAAACGGAAATATTTTTTATACTGAACTTATATTTAAGATTTTTTTATTATATTACACACAATATATATTATATAAGAATAATTACTCCCCACACCGATTTCGGTGACGGTGGCCGGTTTCATTGAAACTAGGCCAGTTACGCAGGAGTAATTTTATAGTGCCCAAGTGTGCGTGCAGTACACAAAGTACAAAAGAGCACTCTCTCTACTCTCATTACCCAATGGGACAGATAACCGACACGACTGCTAAAAGATCAGGTTCGACTTTTTCATGCTCATCCGACGCATGGATCATCTTTCTTTTCAGACAATTAGGTGATCAGCTTGCGTTGTCCTAACCAAACTTGGAAATAACATTTTTTTGTTGTTCTAATGCGGGGATCGAACCCACGACCTCCGAGTCGAGATCCGAGCTCTAACCACTGGACCACGGAAGTTGTTACACATATAATATAATACACATCCATGACACAGAAAACTTTTTGTTCCTTAGGCGGGATTCGAGCTCGCGACCTTTGGCTCGAGTACCGACGCGCTCAACCACTGAACCTCAAAGGTCGTCGTCGAATTCAATCCAAAATATTCTCACTTATCCTGCCCAGCTTCTCTATAAACTTATTGCTATTTCCCCCCATTACTTAATCACAGGATATAAGACATCATATAAAACCCCTCCTATTAGTTCGACAAGACAAAATAAAACCGACAAATATTAATAATACAGAGGCAGAGCGCATTAATAATACTTAACTGCTGGTCGCCGTAAGTAATTGTCGAGAGCTGGGCGTCTGTCCAGTGTATGACGTACAGACGGACAGCGTTATTACATGAGCGATGAGTATTATATATTGGCTGTGTTCTACGGAAAATAACGCTTGTTAGCGCTTGCTAGCGCAAAAAAAAACAGAATATCGGACAGGACAAGTTTACTAACTTCAATACTGCTAAGATAATCCGCCATTTTGCTTATTTAATGCCAGCGGTCGCTATTTTGCTTACGTTTTTTTGTTAGCGCTATTTTCCGCAGAACAGCCATTGTGTAATAATCATTCAATAGTAATCTAATGAAAAATAATGCGTACAATTGTAAGAAGAATCTTTCGACATTTTACAATATCGATACTTATATTACAATGTAATAGTTTTTTTTTTCGGTGACATTATTTATATATTTACTAGAGGGGCTTTTGGTCGAAATTCGACCATAATTATTCGTGTCTTAATTTTAAAGTTTAAACCTTTTTAGGTTTCTTTTGTCTCTTAGATACGCAATAAAAATATGTAAATGTTGTTTATGAAATGGGAAAGAAATCATCGACAATTGTGTCAAACCTACTGTAATTTATACAAAAATTCTAATACATTTATGAGTGACGCAATGTGTCTTGTTGTTATTTTAATAAATTGAATTTATTTCTAAGCGTTTTTTTTTTAATTTAATTGGAGGAGGGCCTGTTTATACTTTAGGCAGGCCTTCCTCCACTTAAATTTTAAATGTGCCAAGTTTCACACTGATCCGTATGCACAATTGTTGTAAAACTATACCACAGATTAATAAATAATTACTACGTAAACCATACTTGAAATTTTTGCTTCACATAATAATATTATAATAATGTTGAAGGAGCTTAGAAAAAAAGTATCTTTTTACCTAATATAAAGTTTTTTTTTGTGTAAAAAGCATTTTGTACTAAAGTGCGGTCGCGGACCTCGTAGTATTTCTTACATTACTATGATCTTACATATCTATACTCGTAGTATTACACTAATCGCTACTTGTCTCTTTCACTTTATGAGGGATTCTAATCTTGCTGGCGTAGCACCTCTACGATGCGTGCTACGCCTATAGTTGCAAAACTTCTGAAAAATTCCAAATAATTCCGGAATACTTCTAGGAAAATTTCTTTAAATTTGAATTATTCAAAATGAATTTAATTAAGATTTTTATTTTTGCTGAAAAATAGTATTTTGCATCAATCGTCGATCGCCGCCGCGCCGCCCTCTATGCGTCGCCCGCCGGCCGCTGCCACACGAGCGAGACGGCGGCGGCGCGCGAGGGAGATGCTCCCCGGAGAAGTTTTCCCCGCGCGAGAAAGATTCGTACCCCGCAATCGAATGTTTCCGTCGAATATTTCGCCGGAATAATTCAATGGTAATATACCTAGGTGTTAGTTTATGGTGTATGGTGGTTGAATGAATTATTTGTTAAGTGGCACATACGTAAGTAAAATATAAATGTTTATTTTATTATAAATGGGATTGATTAAGTATATAATGTTGATATTTTTTGTATGTACAATAGCTCTGTATGCATCGATTTTGATGCAGTTTTCAGAACAATATTATTTAGTACCTACTATATGTATACGTGACATAAAAAAAATTTGAAATAAATAATGTTTAAATAAGTAAAAAGATGGAACCTGTAGTAAGGACGAGAAATAAAAATACGTGTACCTAGCTCGAATTAGAATATGTATTCCAATATCTATACTAATATTATAAAGCTGAAGAGTTTGTTTGTTTGTTTGAATGCGCTAATCTCAGGAACTACTGGTACGAATTGAAAAATTGTTTGTGTTGGATAGTCCACTTATCGAGGAAGGCTTTAGGCTATATAGCATCATGCTAAACTCAATACGAGCGGAGCACCAATCAAGAATGTTACAAAATCGGGGGTCTTTTTTTCCTTTTGAGAGCTTTTGCTACGTACGCTGCGGATACGGTTAAAGTTTCGCTAAAATGATGTATGGCAGAATTGTTCCCCTGTAAAAGTTCTAAAAAAAGTCCGCGACAGTATATGTCTATATTTTAAGGTTGGCTCACTATAACCTTTTTATACTAACCAAATTTATTCTAAAAGTAAGCATTATTTGTGAAAGTGTTTTCATAAAGATTATATTAATCCTTATCCAAGTAAATACGTTATTCATTACAAGCATTTAATCTAGAAGAAATTTGCCGTTTACATCATTTGATTTCAATGAGTATTTTAGAAGATATCGCAGTAATAAAATAATCATGCGCGCTATAGTACGGCGCACGGCGCGGGCGGGCAGTCGTGACCGTGAGGTGAAAGCGCTTCTCCTTCTACGTAAATGAAGTCGCGGGTAAATTTTAGCGATATCCCAAAGTAACTATTCCACGCGGACGAAGTCGCGGGGAAAAGCTAGTATCAAGATAAAATTATTGACAATATAAGTCAAAGTATTAATTCACTTTTTAAATTGTTATACAATACAGAGGTTTTATTAAATTGGACTTTTGTAGATACCAATAGAACCGACTTCAGTGAAGCCGGAACACCTCAATTGACCTCAAACCACCACCAAGCGAAGACTTTATTGAAGAGGTGCTCTGACGACTTTATTAAATGATGCGACGTGCAATCAAGTCACAACCATAAACTCAAATATACCTACCGCTCACAACACAACTGAAGATAAACCCCCTTACTAATAAACGCTGTATAAGCTTTGAATAGTTACACAGTGTTTTGTCTTCTTCTATCGAATTAAAAATGTCACTTGTGTGATGTGAACAAAACACTGTATAGTCTATTCAAACCTTATACAGCGTTTTAATAAAGTTGTAAAGTTGGAAGTTGTAAACTAATACCCCCTTACTAATGTAAGGGGGTATTAGTTTACAACTTCCAAGCGCAATTTTTCTCGTTTTTTTTTTTAGTTTTTTTTTTAATTTTTATAAAATTAGGGGGCAAACGAGCAAACGGATCACCTGATGGAAAGCGATTACCGTCGCCCATGGACACCCGCAACATCAGAGAAGTTGCAAGTGCGTTGCCGGCCTGTTAGGAGGGAATACGCTCCCTTCTTGAAGGTTTGCAGGTCGTAGTGGTCCGGAAATACTGCTGGCGACAGTTTATTCCAGAGTTTTACAGTGCGCGGCAGAAAGCTTCGGGTAAAGCGCACGGTGGAGGACTGCCACTAATCAAGGTGATGAGGATGATAAATATTTTGTCGCATGGAACGGTGGCGAAAAGTTGCAGCAGGTATAAGTCCGAACAATTCCTAGGAGCACTCCCCGTAATATAACCGATAGAGGATGCAGAGCGATGCTACATCTCTACGTAGCTCTAAGGAGTCAAGCCTGTTTAAAACACTATGGCAGTCGACAATACGAGCGGCCCTACGTTGGATACGATCCAGAGGGAGAAGCTGGTACTTTGGCGCCCCTGCCCAGAGATGAGAACAGTATTCCATGTGAGGCCGAACCTGCGCCTTATAGAGTTGTAGGCGTTGGACCGGACTGAAATACTGTTTTGACCTGTTCAGAACACCAAGCTTCTTGGAGGCTAACTTGGCCTTGCCCTCCAGATGATATCGGAACTGGACCTCGCTCGATATGTTAACACCAAGTATTCCAATGTTGGAGGAGATAGCTATGGGTATGCTTTCAAAACGAGGACATACGACCATTGGTAACAAGACTATATTAGGTTCTTAATATGTAAAAGTTCTTGGGAGCATGTTGGTGGTTTTAAGCGTTTGTTTTTTTTTCACTTCTTTAAAAATGTATATGTGTAAAAATATTTTATGTAAGTACAGTCAAACTCACGAGATAAAATAAAAATGTAAAGGAAACTTTAGGGATTCACAACTATTGGATTAATTGACAAAACCGTTTTATCAGTTCGTCATTAAATCGAATGACAACTATGTTAAGTAGCCAGTACACAGTGGCACATGTTGGCCCACTGCGCGCCATCACCATTGTATACAGGGATAATGAAGCATATTAGCGGGCAATTGTCCATCGTGGCGCGCAATTGGAAAGTTGTCGGTTTTTTGGCATACATCAAAGGAATCGTGGTAGCTTGGCCAGTGGTGTTTACACAATGGCCCATTGTTTAGTTTGATTAGCGATATTTTTTGCAAAATATATTCGAAATCACTAGATGACATACGAATCTACCATCGCCTTTTGTGCCATTTTTTATAACTTTGTGGCGGTACACTCTTCAGTAATACTTGTAAGCGGTATATAAATAAATAGCCGCGGCCGTAACTACTTCCACGTCCATCTTGATTGTTTTGTCGAACAGCCATGCGCCATTGTGTGAATAGCAAGTGATCGCGGCCTACATTTGTGTATTGGAAAGCATGGCCCAACATAAGCCATTGTGTACTGGATACTTTATATTAACATAGTAATGGCGCCGCACCGCTGGTCGACGATTCATGTTTCTGTTGTAGTGAATCCAAATGAATTATAATCTGAACAAATGAAATTGTTTATTTATTTCGAATGACAAGTATGTTACTTTGTATATGTCACCGTAAAATTGTAAAAACCGTAAGAATGTAATATAACTAGTGAAATTGTAAAACGTTCATAGACATCGGACCAGAAAATTCTGCTTATAATTTAACACATTATTTTTCGTTATATTATAAATAATTATATAGAGTAATGAATCTTTCGAGATATTTTTACAGTTTCGTTAGTAATTTTACAATGTAACGGTTTTTATAATTTTACGGTGACATATACGATGGAATTAATAAATTGTTTTCATTTTGAGAGAGTAATTTATGTAAACAATGATCACCTAATAGCATTATATTATGATCACCTAATACAGAAATTATTCTCTCTCGAGATTTTTTGTATATATTATATTAATATAACAACCTTTTCACGTGAGGTTGACAAACACGTTGACGGTTTACTAATAATTAATTCCCGCCCGCCCAAACACGAGGGCGGGCTGTTTAGCCGGTTTGGGTGGTTTGGGCGGTTAGGCTTTAGTCGCTAAAAACCATTGTGTCGCTCCATTCAACTTCGGAATTATTGTTAATAATACATCACCAGTGTATTAGCATCACAAAAGAGGCTCGGAATAAGGCTCAGGAATTGGAGGTAATTTTTTCCTCGTTTATGGTGGTTACATTTTAGTGACTATGTGGATATGGTCGTATAATAGCAGGGACATAAAAATATACAAATATTACAAAAATGAAAGATTAATTGATAGTTTGTTATGATTCCATACCCGTAGAGTAACAATAAGGGTATTACGTCAGTCTGTCTGTTTTTGTTAAAATTTCCTAATATTTCTAATTTAAAAAAAATAAAAAAAATATTCAATTGGAGTTCCCATAATACAAACGTTTTGATACACATTGTTTCGTGTTACTGTTTTGAGACATCATTTCCTAGGTTCTCTACATATTTATATAAATAAAACAACGTAGTGTTTCTTACAATTATGTTAATAGTACTAGCTTTTACCATTAAGTATACCTTCTAAGTATGCAGTATAAAAGTATAAAATACGAGTATGTTCCTACTTTGCATTCTAACTTTTCAAAGTATGGATTTCAGATGATTTGCACCTGCATCACCTGTATGAAATAATCACAAAAGGCAAATGCTCACAAAGTACACATTTCCCGGCAAACATACACACACATACACACACATACACACACATACACGCGCGTATCGCTTGCAATTGAAATCTAATTCGCCAGCGGCAGCGCTGCGCCAATAAAGGCGGAAAAATCAAGCGAGCACCGAAATATGCGTAGACAGGACAACATTAATATTGCATTATGACGTATAAAATTATAAATATAAACACTGGATTTCGCTCTGTGGTTGAAATTCGCCCATAATCTACATAATCTTCTTCTTTTTCTTTCTTCTTCTTATCTTCTTCTACTTATCTTCTTCTTCTTGTATATAAAAATTAATTGCTGTTCGTTATTTTCGCTAAAACTCGAGAACGGCTAAACCAATGTGGCTAATTTTAATCTTGAAATATTTAGTAGTAGTTTCAGAGCCTATTCGATGCAAACAAACAAACAAACTTTCCCTCTTTCTAATCTATACTAATATTATAAAGCTGAAGAGTTTGTTTGTTTGTTTGTTTGTTTGTTTGTTTGAACGCGCTAATCTCAGGAACTACTGGTACGAATTGAAAAATTCTTTTTGTGTTGGATAGTCCACTTATCGAGGAAGGCTTTAGGCTATATAGCATCATGCTAAACTCAATACGAGCGGAGTACCAATCAAGAATGTTACAAAATCGGGGGTCTTTTTTCCTTTTGAGAGCTTTCGCTACGTACGCTGCGGAAACGGTTAAAGTTTCGCTAAAATGATGTATGGCAGAATTGTTCCCCTTTAAAAGTTCTAAAAAAAAGTCCGCGACAGTATATGTCTATCTTTTAAGGTTGGCTCACTATAACCTTTTTATACTTACCAAATTTGTTCTAAAAGTAAGCATTATTTGTGAAGGTGTTTTCATAAAGATTATATTAATCCTTATCCAAGTAAATACGTTATTCATTACAAGCATTTAATCTAGAAGAAATTTGCCGTTTACATCATTTGATTTCAATGAGTATTTTAGAAGATATCGCAGTAATAAAATAATCATGCGCGCTATAGTAAGGCGCGCGGAGCGGGCGGGCAGTCGTGAGGTGGAAGCGCTTCTTCTACGTAAATGAAGTCGCGGGTAAATTTTAGCGATATCCCAAAGTAACTATTCCACGCGGACGAAGTCGCGGGGAAAAGCTAGTATTAGTATAGAAGTATAGATGATAATATAACAAATTTTAAAACATACGAATATCATCTACCTGAGTCAACGCACTTACTGTTCTAAAAAGCTAAGTGGTTGTGAGACAGAAGTTGAGAACATTGTTACCGAGTTGTGACGTACGCCACATTAATATTGTAAAACAATGCATGGGCTTACGTTTGCAAGTACAAGAGAACACACAAGTGTTATATGAAAAAAAGTATATGAAGAAGTTGCTATGAATTACTTACATACTTAAATTTAATTATTATTTTATCTAGCAAATAGCAATATACCCACAACCTGCAAGCAAATGTGTGAGGTCACGCTTAAGCACACACATTTGTATTTGCATTTTATGTTTAAATGTAATAAATAAATAATATTTTATAGTTTAATTTTTGGAATGAACTTTTTTAAAGATTTTTAAAATAACTCTATCAGTCGTAAGCTACTCTTACTTTTTACATAACAACTTAACTTTCTAAAATACGGCTCAATAAAAATAAAGTGTATTTTTTTTAAGTTATGTTCTTTAGGCACAACGCGAGTGTGTTTGGATTTAAAATTATGAAACAAGTTTCACTTCTGCCACGTGTATTCTGTACACGTCATGTTTTTTTTAATATACGGAGATGAACACTTATATGCCCGTCTGTACCGCGCCCAATATCCGAAGTTGTTGTATTTATAAAGTTATGGCAACTTGCGGTGTACAATGGAATCAAACCGCCGCGTGCCGACTTACTTGCGAACACGACACACGGGGGCAAATATCTACATGCGACGTTGCGACAAGGAAATTAGACGGAGATGAACAGACAGCAGGACATGTGATTGTTTCAATATTTCAGTCTAGGTTTCATCTTTAACTAGACTTAATATTATCGACGTACCTACACATGTTTATATAACAGTACAAGTGTGTGTTCAATCGTCGATTCCATTGACGTCAGTTTATGCAGTTAATTCTACTGTTTTGATAAATTCATTTTCTTATTATGAGGAAATTCATGTAGCAGAAAAATAGGCCCATTAAGTTACATTGTTAAGTTTTCCAACCAAAAAAGTCTCATTTATCGTCTATTCGCGATAAGAGCAAGCAAGCAAGAGAAATAATAAAAAAATAATAATACATAAGCCATGTTCACATTTACCATTATGGTATTTTTTAATCAGTTTTGTATTTTTTTTTAAACATTATGAACGCATGATTCATTGACATTTAGTCGTACCCACGAAAGATTATTTGTGGTGGCGATAAAAAAAATTGCACTGTAAATAGAACTCTGTACTAGTAAAATAGAGCTCGGTAAATAGAATTGAAATTACGATTTTCAATTCTATTTACCGAGCAGTTTTTCTGTCCCGACCATAACAAATCTTTCGTGAGTAATACAAATAGATTATTAGTACCTTTTGTCAGCGCTGCGTCACATTACACAATTCCCGCCCGTATGTCCCACAGTATCGCTCACCACACAAACTTGCTCCGACGTGATCCACTCATCATACCTACATCGTACAACACTCGCCCTGTCGGCATCTGTGGGACGTGGAACGTAGGATAGAATAAAACTTACAAAACATATAATTAATAAAGCTCAAACATGTAATGAATTCGTCAATTTGGCGATAGAGACATAACGTGTTGCCACGTAAGTTGCAATTGATTTATTTAAATAGGTACAATCATATTTGTACTGTTCAATTGCCATTTTCACCTGGCTTTCTGCGACGTTCATTAACTTGTTATAATTCAAAATTTCTTTCGCCGCCAGTTCTTCTCGCTGGGTAAGTTCCCGAATCGGTGGTAGGGAAGCAGGTACTGACAATTCCATGAGTGCTATTATTAACCATTTCCAATAATAATTAGGAAATGTGTATGTGGTACACACATTTCTATTTAGGTTAGATTATTATTTAGACCAGTGGTCCCCAACCTTTTTTTTACGCGGGCCACAAACCCGTTGTACTCCTGGTGTCGCGGGCCGCAACCAAAAATTTTTAGGGACAAATAATACGTTGTTTAAATTTAACGATTTAATATTAGAAAAACACAAAGTAGTTAAAAGATTAAAACT
Organism: Glaucopsyche alexis; assembly: GCA_905404095.1. Classification (NCBI taxonomy): domain Eukaryota; kingdom Metazoa; phylum Arthropoda; class Insecta; order Lepidoptera; family Lycaenidae; genus Glaucopsyche; species Glaucopsyche alexis. The sequence continues at coordinate 21,459,978 of FR990061.1, forward strand.
AAACATTTAAGATGAGCTAACGACACAAACTAAAATAAAAATAACAAATATGTATTATAATAATTATGTTCACTCAGTGAGATTTTTGGAATTGTGAACGCTTTTTCACAACTTTATCTAGATTTGGCTTGTCGCTGCATGCTATCCTTATTACATCGTCCAGGTGAGAATCGGTAAGCTTGTTTCTATACACGTTTTTTTCATTTTAGAAAAAGAAGATTCACAGAGGTATGTAGAACGAAAGAATGTCAATAAAATTTGGGCACTTCTTTGTACAGTTTCATATTTTTGAGGAACAATGCTCCAAAATTCCATGTATTCCTTATTTTTTTCTTGAAATATAGCTTTTAAATTGGTATCGTTTTTGAAGTCGATAAATAGATCGAACAACTGGGAATAATTACAGTTTAAAACTGCAGCCAACTCAGTAATTGTTGCTATTTCCAGTTGCCATGGATTTACTCCACTCTACTACGTCCACTCGTACTTGACAGATTTTTAAGTTACAGATTTCACGCGGGCCGCAGATAAAGGTCCGGCGGGCCGCATGCGGCCCGCGGGTCGCGGGTTGGGGATAGCGGATTTAGACGGTTAGGCGATACATTTCAATCGAATTATTTTGTATTTTCTCTAATAGTTGAAACTCGTAATAACTGGTCCCAACTTCACTTCTATTCATACCAATGCCCAATTTGCCCCACAAACCTTATTTGCCCAATTCTCTACTCGTGTACTTCCCCCCCTCATCCCAACTTCCCACAAACATTTTTATTAAAACGTACATAACTTCTTAAGTTACGCGGTGTCAATTTTTGCAACGAGCAGGTTCAGGAAATAATAAAAATATGAAATATTTGCGGTAACGTAACTCAGACTTAAATTTTAACGATGGTTTTCTGTGTCTTGTTATAAAATAACCTAACCAAAATGTTATTAATGTGCTTTTTTTTTAATTACTCCAAAAGTTACTGTCCGATTTAATTCACAATAATTTTTCTAAAGAGTTTTTAGCATGATCTATCAGCATGGAAATTTTCAGTTTCTATCTCCTATAGTTTAAAAATGCTAGGGGGGGACCAACTTACTAACTACTTTGGAGGCCGATTACTCGAAAATGGTCAACTTTATAAAAAAGTAACGTATGAAACCTTGCCTTTATTTTAAAAGACCTATTCTACGATACTCCACACGATGGGGTAGAGTGAAAAAATATTTTTCATCCCCACTTCACATGTATGGAGAGCCAGCCCTAAAATATAAAATTATTATTTTTTTATGATCCCGAAACCGTGATCTATACACAATCTATAACTGCACCAAATTTCATTAATTTATATTCATAATAATTACAGGAGCTAGAGGCGCGGACAGACATACAGACAGAAAATAGAACTCTGCGCTAATACAATATAACTGAAAATCGAAAACACAAGTGTCGAGTCAAATGTCAATATCATATAAGACAGCTCACTCGACACTTCGATTTTCAACTGTATTGTATTAGCACAGAGTTTGCACCGGGACACTGGACCGTTTCACATCGTTTACAGGCCGCCGGCCGTAAGGGATGCAGGCTCGATTCCCGGCGACAAATGTCTGCAAAACGTTACTAAAAGTGCTCCTAAAAACGTCCTCCAAGTATTGGCCACAAAAAACTACAGGCTTCAAAAGAAATGGGAGTAAATGTCCGAGTTCTCAGCCTTCAATAGCCGCTATTAACTATACAGCTACGTGTCATTTTGTGAAAATGAATGAGGATTAGTTACAGCTTTATGTTGCGTCGTGTCATCCTTGTGAACATAATGCATAGTTTTGGGTCATACAGTTGACAAAAAGTCCTTGACTAGAAATTGCAACGTAGATACTTACAACTTTTGACAGTACGGTACTGATCTTGCAATGAGACATGTACCTTCTTGTGTAGGGAATAAAGTTCTATTTTGAATCGCTATCTTAAAAATAAATAACCTAACCTAACCAAGAGCATGTCAGGACATGTCTAAGGAGGGTTCCGTAACTATAAACGCGTAATATGCTTTTTTTTTAAATTACTCCAAATGTTACTGTCCGATTTGGTTCAAAATAGTTTTCCTAAAGAGTTTTTAGCATGATCTATCAGCATGGAAATTTGCAAGTTTCTATCTCTTATAGTTTAAAAATGCTAGGGGGGGGGACCAACTTACCAACTACTTTGGAGGCCGATTACTCGAAAATGGTCAACTTTATAAAAAAGTAACGTATGAAACCTTGCCTTTATTTTAAAAGACCTATTCTACGATACCCCACACGATGGGGTAGAGTGAAAAAATATTTTTCATCCCCACTTCACATGTATGAAGAGCCACCCCTAAAATATAAAATTATTATTTTTTTATAATCCCGAAACCGTGATCTATACACAATCTAGAACTGCACCAAATTTCATCAATTTATATTCATAATTACAGGAGCTAGAGGCGCGGACAGACAGACAGACAGACAGACAGACAGACAGACAGACAGACGGACAGAGCGAAACTATAAGGGTTCCTTAAGTATTACGGAACCCTAAAAAGCGCAGTAACGTGTCGCGTCTCGGTGTGAGCTGACCCTAATATAAGATTATATAATGACATATATAGTACTTAGTCCATACTTCTAATATTATAATAGGGAAATATTTGTTTATTTACATTGAATAGGCTCCAAACCAGATGGTTGATTTTGATGAAATTTGTCACAGATAAAGTATGACCACGGGGAAGGCAAATATACTACTCGTACTTCTAATCCCATGAGAATGTAAAATGTTCCTGTGAGATGCTATATTTATACGGGCGAAGTCGCGTGAAAAAGCTAGCTGAAAATACTATAACAATTGTATAAACTAAGTATTTTAAAGGATGAAACTTTCTTTTGGTATCTTCATTATCTTAATAGCCGACAGAAGTATCACCAGTTTTCAGAAGTTTCAGTTGAGAGAAATTTCGATTCACAGGCGTGCCACGATGATTCATTTTAATCTTAGATTAATATAAGTATGATTTATAAAATGATGGCTCTGTCTACGCGTTTGTAGCTCTTGAACCATATCGTTCTCCCATAGTCGGCATTAGCATACGGTTGTATCGCATTTCTGTCGGTCGCCAGCGCACCCAGCTTGGCACCAGTCATGAGCTGAGAGCTGCTGCCAATTTTGGAACGGCTGCCCTATTACCTAATAATAAGGACTTCAACTGACAACTGACATTTTGACGTTTGAACTTTTTAAATTGTGTTTAAAAAGTTCAAACGTCAAAATGAAGACTATTCCCAGTTGTCAGTTGAAGTCCTCAATATTAGGTAATAGGGCGGCTGGTTCTCGAGGCAACAGGCAACCTGTCCTGTTAGGGCGATGCCGGTAGCAGCAATTTGTATGGAAAGAACGCTGCGGCGCGGTGCCGCAACGCATCGTGTGCTCGCGCCCTAAGGCTGCGACTTTATGATCCGGAATCCGGGCTCGGAAAAATTCAATGCATTGAAAATAGAACTCTCCGCTAATACAATAAAGTTGAAAATCGAAAATCGGGGCTTAGTCCATACATATACATATATTATATTTTTTAATCTAATTATTTTTTCGTTTAAAGGCAATTTTAAACTTTTATTGTAACACTTTATTTTTAACATAAACCTACTGCCTACTAGTTTATTTTTTAAAATAATAATTATACTTATTATTGAATCTAATAAGTCACCCCCTTACTAATAAAAATATTTACCCGGATGGATAAGCTATACAACGTGGCAAGGACAAAACACTGTATAAATATAAGGTTTGGTAAAATCAATTACGGAAACTTTGGCTACGTCATATACTGCTTGTGTAAAGACGTTTAGGCAAAAAAAATATATTTGAAAGTCGTGGATTTTTTTTTATACAAAATTAAATTATGTTGCAGGAAATTGCATCCTATTGCATTATATCGACCACGCGCGAACAGCTGTTCAGATATGAACTCGAATGACCTTTCCTGGTGTATGCAATATGTATCGCTGTCTCTGTTGTGCTACATCTGCCGTCCTTGTCGCGCGCGGATGCTTTATGCAAAATATTTAATTTCTTGCAATATTTTAATTTAATAATGTTAGTTGGTATTTTTTTAAACGGGTTTAATTTTTTTGCCTAAACGTCTTTACACAAGCAGTACATCACGTACCCGAAGTATTCGTAATTGATTTTACCAAACCTTATATTTATAACTAGCTTTTCCCCGCGACTTCGTCCACGTGGAATAGTTACTTTGGGATATCGCTAAAATTTACCCGCGACTTCATTTACGTAGAAGAAGCGCTTCCACCTCACGACTGCCCGCCCGCTCCGCGCGCCTTACTATAGCGCGCATGATTATTTTATTACTGCGATATCTTCTAAAATACTCATTGAAATCAAATGATGTAAACGGCAAATTTCTTCTAGATTAAATGCTTGTAAGAATAACGTATTTACTTGGATAAGGATTAATATAATCTTTATGAAAACACCTTCACAAATAATGCTTACTTTTAGAACAAATTTGGTAAGTATAAAAAGGTTATAGTGAGCCAACCTTAAAAGATAGACATATACTGTCGCGGATTTTTTTTTAGAACTTTTAAAGGGGAACAATTCTGCCATACATCATTTTAGCGAAACTTTAACCGTTTCCGCAGCGTACGTAGCGAAAGCTCTCAAAAGGAAAAAAAGACCCCCGATTTTGTAACATTCTTGATTGGTACTCCGCTCGTATTGAGTTTAGCATGATGCTATATAGCCTAAAGCCTTCCTCGATAAGTGGACTATCCAACACAAAAATAATTTTTCAATTCGTACCAGTAGTTCCTGAGATTAGCGCGTTCAAACAAACAAACAAACAAACAAACTCTTCAGCTTTATAATATTAGTATAGATTTTATTAGTAAGGGGGTTGGAGTCTTATCTCTTGTAACTTACGTCGCGCCTATCTGTTCATCACGTTACATTGCGATTCGCGTCAGAAAAAACTTCTTTGACTGACTCTTCGACCTGCTCTAATACTCACTACATCTCACTACTTTTCATTAATACTCACTAGTACTACTCATTTGCTACTTGTAATAACAGATCATTTAACTAAAAGCAATGGCGCGTATTATATTTTACATTCAAAAGGGTGCAACTAATGTTTTTTGATTTGCTGCTAGATGTTATACAAATATACTTTTAATGAAACGCGAGTGTATGTATTGATCAATAATTATTCTATTGAAACTTCCATCTGAGTTTTGTAATAAAAATCAAACAGTTCATAATATTTTTATGATCTGCGCTAGGTATAATAATTATTATTGTAGACTACATAATATACCTACCTACTGTATGATCAATTAATTAATTGTTAAGATAATAATTGTTGAAAACAATTAAAGTAATAAATACTTTATTTTTACATTCCTCGTATATAGATAAAACTTGGGATGAATATATCTGCTAGTAAATAAGGGTTAGAGACGCTACGCAACACAACGATGCTTGAAAATGCTGTAATAATATGAGGTGCTGCGTCTTGCAAGTTGCAACGTACCTATCGGTATCAACTGACCCTGAGATGTACTATCAGGGAATGCTAATGAATTAGAGCAGTGTTTTTCAACCTTTTTCATGATGCGACCCCCCTTGTATGAAAATATACTTCGCGACCCCCCGACCCTTCGCATTTTTATCATGTATGTGTGTGTATGTTACAGTGTTACAAATATTCATTCCATACGATGTTTTTATGCATCTCCTTATTTAGGATTCGGATATAAATACATAATAATATAATACGTCAGACACTTATTTTACAATTACATACATCAATGATCGATTTATGAGTATATCCATTTGTTAAAATTCTCTTAAATAATAAATTAATCTTTTTAATCTTTATTGTTTTTACTAAAGTTCTCTCGACCTCCGGCGACCCCCCTACGGAAGCTTCGCGACCCCCCAGGGGGTCGCGACCCACAGGTTGAAAAACACTGAATTAGAGGTTACTGTTGTCATAACTTGTTCGTACAATACGAATAATATACTATATCAAACTGATATGTCATTAACAATCGTATTGTGGGTGCCTGCCGTCATTTTTTCACAAATAAATTATGAGAACACTCTACCTGCTTATGAACTACATACCCTGATAGTACTTTAGCTCTAAAACAGGAAGTAACATTTTTATCTAGATTCAGTGTAAGAGCTGTGACCTATTTGGCTGTACTTGAGCTATTGGACGATCGAACTGTGTGAGTGTAAGTCTGTTTGTATAGAGTATAGACTGTCGCCTTTTGTACACTGTCGTCTATAAATGTAGGTAGATCGAATAACTCTTTCGCTTTAATGTGAAATTGCATTAATAGTCTGATTCACAAGATCCATTTCAGTGAATTTCTGTCCAAGGGCACCGAAAATTATGATCCAGGGCTCATTCGATTCGGAATGACCTCAAGAAACTTTTTGAAATATTTCAAGAGGAGCTCGGAAAAATTGGAATAGTTATAAACAATTTAGTAAAAAAAGGGGTATGGTTTTTTGAAAATATCTCGGATATTATTAAAGATATCTGAATTTTGCAAAAAAAAATCCTTAAAGGAGAGAAAATTTCCTTAAAAAAAGTCCCACATGACAAAATTTCCTTTACAAAAGTCCCACATTCCGGAACTCTCATCAATATTAATAATTAAAATTTAGAGCTGAAAATAGTGCTAAAAGCGTGTGATGACTGATAAGTACGGACCCGCGCGCCACGGCGCATCACAGTATCTCAGATTATATTATAAGACCTAGAATAGCAATGGCTCTAGCGTGGCTCGTAGGAACAATAATAATTATGTTTTTTATCAAATCTTAGAAATATTAAAGCAACAATTATACATCATCATAATATATTATTAGTATATCAATACGTGAAAAACAAAACTTTCCGTACAGTTGTACGAGACATGTGAGAACGGAGGAGTATGAAATTTAGCACTGTTAAAGTTTATGTGGAGGAAAATGTGCAGAAAACTAAAACTAATTAAAATAACAACAACACATGCTACCTCAGATTATTAACAACAGACGTTGTCTATCTGTCATAACATTTACTTTTTTGTCTAACTAAGAGTCAAAAGGACGCTTATAAAGTTCAAAATGTGTTTTACTATCGGCAAATTTAGACGACATAGCGTCCTCTAGTAACAAGAATTCTGTACACAATTTGAAACAATATAAAAATGTTGCGGTCGCGACGACTGCAGTCAGCGGTATTAAGTTCAGCTGACATTTTCACGTATTTTTAACAGCACCGACTACCAGCGTTTTACCTTTGTTACACTTTAAATTTAATACGAGTATAGAAGGTATAGAAGGCTCTAAAACGCGGCGTTGTTAATTATTGATCGTGTTACACAAGTATGTACATACATACATATAAGTATGTACGTACATAGTGTTACACAACTTCCTTTCAAAAATATTTCTTACAATATGTTCTCACATAAGCTATATTTTAAATGTCAATTAAAATACTCCATAACTAGTTACTCAGTAATAATACACAAAACTTCTAGCACTTTCTCCACTTTTGTTGTCATTTACCTGATGATAACATAGTCGAAAGTCGAAACTGGTCGTGTAATATAATAAATAAATTAAAATTAATACTTATTTTTAATAGGCCCCTAATGTAATAGGCTCCGAAACTACTGGAATAATGTTTATGAAATTTGGCACAAATATATTATATTGTTTCCGAAAATCAATAACGGTTAATTTGGGCACATGATCCACTGCTTATATAAAGACGTTTAGGCAAAAAAATTATTGTCATACTCAAAGTAAAAAATTATCTCATGTATGGGTGACTCTCCGCAAAACGCAAACTCACCCATATAAAGAATATTTTTCTAGTATGAGAATTATTTTTCTGCATAAACGTCTTTACTTAAGCAATATATGTATATGCCTAAAATGTACGTAATTGATTTTACCGAACCTTTTAGAGTAGAACACGGGGAAGGACATTGGCTACTTTTTATTGCGGAAAAAATTCTAGAATTTCTAGAATTCGCGGGCAACATCTAATACCTAAGTAAGTGGAAAAATTGCCAGAAATGTTTACTGTGTAACATGAAATTCTACCAAGAATATAATAATATGGTACAATCAATAACATATTATTTATAATAGGTATAATGTACAAGTATGTTGTTAGGAGCGTAACGTTATTGTGTGGTCTCGGGTTGAAGTAACTCATGCAATCTTCGAGCCCCGCGGTCAGATGCAGGCTGGTGGGGTAAAGTCTATGCGCTGTACATTTCTGGCCTGTAACATAGAATGCATTTAATAAGATAACAAGATATTTAGCTATAAGGTGCTCTTATCCATACTAATATTATACATGGGAAAGTATGTATGTTTGTTCATCTTTCACGCTAAATCTACTGAACCGATTTAAATGTTTGGTCCACAGATAGTCTAGAGCCTGAGAAAGGACATAGGCTACTTTTTATCGCGGGTATAGTTATGGTTCCTGTGGGATACTGTACTTAAGCGGGCGGAGCCGCGGACATCAGCTAGTTATTTATAATTTATGTTCCTTTGTAACATTTTCTTAAGCGACAAAAAGGACCATAAAATAAATTTGACAAATCCGATTTCTAGTAACATAAACACTACATCAAATCGCATAAAGAAATTGATTACTCGAACGAACAAACAAGACGTATCATTAACCCCAACGTTATTTAAATCTCAACTACAACAAACCACACCGTTTAAACAGATAACGAAAAAAAATATTCCTTACATGGAATATATCGACTCGACTGGATACCGAAATCTTTACCAACCGAAAATATACATCCTCGGAGATGAAAGTGCCAAAGGTTTAGCGATAAATCTTCAAAATAGTCGTCAAAATAAGGGGCATGATGACTACAGCATATTTGGAATGGTAAAGCCCTCGGCAACGAGCAGCGAAATCCTGTCTACCTGCGAAACCATCAGCAAACGCACCCAAAAAAATGATCTTATTATCTTAAGTCTAGGTTATAATGATAAGAATCCATTTATCTTACTGTCTAATTTATGTAGTGCTTTAACGACACTTAGAAATAATAATGTAATCGTGTTAAATATTAAGAAAAATCCCTACTTAAACGTTAATTTAGTGAATTATCAAATTGAACAATTTACGAAAAATTATAAAAATTGTCATTTCATAAAATCTCACACACACAATAATATCTCAAATTTTTACAAAAACCGATATAATTTAATTTTAAAAATAAATATAGAAATTGAATACATAAATAGCTATAAGAATTTAAATTTAAAAAACCGACATTCTGCAAATAACATCAACAATAAGCAAAACAAGGACATTAAAAATTCAATACCAGCTCTTACATTACAAAAAGAAAGTAGAGGTACAATACCATTCTATTTCCACGTATCTCAAATAAAACTAACAAAATAGATATTAGTAACAAAACATCACACACGCCAGACAAATTTTTTCGTTAATCAATCAACACTTACACTAACATTATTACACCAAAATATACAAGGTGTCCTAGGTAAATTCGACAGGATCGAAATAGCTCTAAAGGAACTATCACAGCAAATAGATATTATTTGTTTAAGTGAAACATTTATAAAACAAGGATCAGAAGCTAATCTGAATTTAAACGATTTTCACTTATCATCATCCTTCTGTCGCCCCCACCAACGTAGAGGAGGCACGTGTATATTAGTACATAATAGATTTGAGTCTAAAAAGGTAACCCTAATATCCCCAGAACCTGTGCTTTACAGATTCGAATATTGTGTAAGCGAAATTCAAAGAGTAGACTTAATAATTGTGTGCATATATAAAACCCCAAAATACGAAACTTATGCTAAAGACTCTCAATTCTTCCTTACAAAACTGAACGAGCTCCTCGCTGTACTTGATAAAAAATACAGTAACAGAAACATTATTCTTTGCGGCGACTGGAACTTTAACCTTTTAAAAAATGACAAATACTGTAGAGATCTTATTTCTTTATTGACAAACTATAATTTGAAAAATCACATAACTAAACCAACTAGAAATACATCATGCATAGACCTAATAATTAGTAACGTAGCATTGGCCATAGGCGACACACATTATTTATTATTGTCAGATCATGAAACAGCGCAAACTCTAAAATTTGAGACTATCGAAAACTATACATATTCCAACAGGGTCACTAAGTTCTGGTTTGAAAAGAAACGTGACTTAAATAAAGAAAATATTGTTAAATTCATTAAATGCATGTCAGCGTTAACGTTTTCCAACGTAATATATGAAAATGATACTCAAAAATCGTTTAACACTTTTCATGATACGCTGACACTCTTCTACGACTTGTGCTTTCCTATCATAACAGTAAAAAAATGTAATAAGCCAATAAAAAACCAGTGGTTATCAAAATGTATAAAAAGATGTTGTATTATGAAACGAAAATTATACATAAAATATAAGATGTCAAAAACAAACACACTTAAAAGCAAATATCATAATTATTCTAAAATTCTAAAAAAATGTATACAAAAATCACAAGAAATTGACAATACAAAATATATACAAAAATCTAATAATACATGTAAAGCATCATGGGAAGTAATAAAACGGACGACCACAAATAAAAACTTAGCAACAGAGATAAAAACCATTATCGGAAAAAACAACAAACCGTGTACAGAAGCCCTAGACATAACTGAAGAATTTAATAATTATTTTATAGAACAATCTAAAAAACATGACACTCAAAATGACATTAATAATACCCAAGAAACTATATCAGATCATAATAATATAATAAATAATATTAACAATACTATATTCCTAAGACCAGTGACAAATGATGACGTTTATAAAATTATAATTTCTTTAAAAAATTCAAATTCTACTGGCTATGATGACATCAATACAAAAATATTGAAAAAATGTGCTGGACACTTAACTATACCTATATCTCATATTATAAACCAATCATTTACTGAAGGCATTTTTCCCTCGAGATTAAAATATAGCATAGTTAAACCACTTTATAAAAAAGGTAACAAAGAGGACATGAACAACTACAGACCTATAACTCTGATTCCTATTCTATCAAAAATATTTGAAAAAGCCATGAACGATCAAATAAATAACTTTATTACAAAACATGATTTGCTAACACCCCAACAATATGGATTTAGGAAAAATAGCTCAACAACTCTAGCATGTTTCAATTTAACTAAATCAATAGCGGAAAGCTTAAGCTCTGGTGTCCGACTAGCCTCAATATTTTTAGACATGTCCAAGGCGTTTGATCGCGTCAATCATGCTAAACTTTTAAATAAGTTATCAAAATATGGTATACGAGGTAATGCCTTGAGTTGGATCACCTCGTACCTAAGTGATCGACTGCAATGTGTTGAAATATCGAAATTAAACAAAAAAGGTACATTAAAAATGACTTACAGATCGAAATACATTAATAATGCAATTGGTATCCCACAAGGAAGCATATTAGGGCCTAAACTATTTCTACTGTATATAAATGACTTGCCTAGATATATAAACCATGACATAATACTATTTGCCGACGACATAACACTTATTATTAAACATAAAAATAAAAATCAATTAGAATTTAAAAATGAAATTATCCAAGCACTTAATTCCACAAACATCTGGCTAAGAAATAATGACTTAATTATAAATGTAGAAAAAACTAAAATCATAGAGTTTTTAACATATAACAGTAGACCAATGAACTTAAACATTGAATTTAACAATAAAAATATTGAATTGGTAGATAATGCAGTATTTCTAGGCATAAATATAGATAAATATCTAAATTGGAAAATCCATATAGAAAAAATTTGCGTAAAACTAGATCGTTTTGTTTTCGTTCTTAATCGGCTAAGAAATATAAGCACCAAAGAATCAGCGCTTCTAGCTTACCACGGTTACGTAGCCTCAGCTTTAAGATACGGACTCATCCTTTGGGGCAATTCGACGCAATGTGAAAGAGTGTTCATTGCACAGAAAAAGTGCATACGAGCGCTATGTGGTGCGAAATTTAATGAAAGTTGCAAACCACTTTTTAAAGAAAACAATATTTTACCTTTGCCCTGCATGTACATTTATGAAATGACAATATTTGTTAAAAGTCACATGTATCTTTTCGAAAAAAAAGAAGACAATACAAATAGGCCTTTGAGACATAAAAATAAATTATGTATACCTCTACAAAAACTAGACGTCTTCAAAAGAAATGCTTATTGTATGGGAATAAAGTTATATAATCATTTACCTGACGACATGAAAAATACAAATATGAGAATATTCAAAAAAATATTATTTAATTTACTGTTAAAAAAATGTTATTATTCTATTGATGATTATGTAAAAGATAATGACTTAAGGTTATCTTCATAAAACTAGCATAATACAATTAAAATTAAATGTAATAAAGTTGACATAAAGTAAGTGACGCTACAATTAATGTTCAGTTAATTTTATTTAATTAATATTTTATATTCATTACAATTATTATTATATTTTTTAACAATTGACATATTATAACATTATAACCAATAAAATTTTAAAATTCTAATTTAAAAAAAAATATGAAATCACTAATATTTACATACTTAGACATAAAATAAACTGAAGAATAAATAGGTATAATTTTTTTAGTTAATTTAATTTTTTAAAGGTTTTTGAATATGACTATAAATTGTTTTCACTTAAATACCTTTACCATACTGTAACTTAAATACCTTAAAATGTTATAATATATCGCCTCTTTACAAGAACAACGTGACATCTTATGAAAAACGATTTTTTTATTATTTGATATTCAAAATCGCGATGTCAAGTTTTATTTTCTACAAAAACGTGGCAATTTTTAAGTGAATGTTCGAGAAGTTATGAGTGAAAGAGACGACACGACTGTGGCAAGTAGCGTTAACACGTTGTCTCTTTCGGTGTGGCGCTCGACTTCGACATCGCGACGCAATAGTTTGCCCCGCACACGCGTCGTGTGAAGTGCTCCCGCTTTTCGCGAAAAACGTGACATCATGAGTATACCACGTTTTTAGTGCAAAGGTATGTTTCTAGTTTGTATTTAATTTAACTTTTATAGTGTGATATAGTTATTTAACTCGTTTTTCTTGTAAAACTCGTGTGTATTGGGAATGGGATAGTTGATTTTGTCACATTATTTATGAAAAAGTTACAAGTTTTCTTTGTGATATATTTGATTGTAACAGTGTTGTTGATAAAACGTTTTAAAATACTATGGGTTATTTTATCTATTATCATTATTTTGGAAAACTGTTAGTTTGATCTTATAATTATGCTAAAATGTTACATTATACATGCTAAAATAAAACAAAATTTACGAAATTTTTCAGATGGAATCGCGATCTAGGAAGTTAGATCAATTAGCTACAGGTGTTAAAATTAATTTAAGTGTACAATTAAGTGATTCAAATGCTCAGATAAATATTTCAACACAAGCTGAGAATGAAAATGTTAAAAGCTCGAACTTGCAGTCATCAACAGAAGGTTTTTTTTTACTTGTACTGGTATTATTTGTTCTAGTTATGTTATGTTATGTATAATTTCATTTTTTAAACCCCTTACTGGCCGTAGTAGCTACGTGTGCTGAACCAGGAGAGGTGCTTCATGTTCTGCTTGCTGACCGATCCGTGTAGTGAGACTGCCCGTTGAAGCCTATGAGGATTCGACCTGGCCGCGCTGCGTTGCGACTGGTGGTCGAGGTACCTGAAGAGGCTGAAGCTGGCTGGCGTGGTGCGGAGGGGTGATGATGTCCAGAAGGAGGCGTGTTCTGTCGAGGGTCACCAATGAGGGAATGTGGTGGCAAGCCCCAAAGGGAGATCTCCGACCGAGCGAAGTGCTATGTTCGGTCAGGCCGAAGCCCCACTTGTAGTCATTTCAGTTGTCGTATATATACTTCCGAACTTCCGAAACTTCGATAGCGCAATTCAGGACCGTGCGCTGATTGGTCCGCCACAAGTGGAAAGCCTTATCAATCTACCAAAATAAAATAAAAAAATACAAAGTCGTGAATTGAAACCTTCTTGTACAGAGAAATGTAAATTTACAGAGGAGCAACGACAGATAATTTTAAATGACTACTGGAGCTTGGGTGCAATAGAAAAACAATGGACGTTTATTGCGAATAGCGTAGACATAAACTCACCGGCAAGGAAACTTGGCCAAGTACAAAAGGTGTGATAACTGTCTTTTTTTTGCACTTAGCTCTACAAATTTTGGTAAATTGAGATCTGAATCTATCCAGTTAACATTCCTGATCACTTTTTCTCACAGTTAAAGGTTTTATAAATTAATAATGAAGTTTATGCAAAAACACACATTTACACAAAATTTAACACTTAAGTTTAAAGCACTACTAATCTAAAATTGACAGATTTTTGTCGCTTTCTGTCCTTTTTAATAGCGCGTGTTAACTACTCTAGCCCTTATAACCGCCTGCATTCGGTCTGGCATGCTTTGGATGACGTTCTTGGTATCGACTTGTGATAAGTCGCGCCACGCTCTCACTGCAGCATCTCGAAGCTGGTTAATGGTTTGTGGTGGGTTCGATGATGATTTTATTGCTCGTTTCAGCTTATCCCATATGTGTTCTATCGGATTTAAGTCCGGGCTGCGAGCTGGCCACTGAAATTTTTGAATACCAGCCTCTTGAAGTTACTCATTTACTATGCGAGCGACATGTGGACGGGCATTATCATGCATTACAATGAATAACCAATGAACCCTCCAAAGGGCACAACATGTTCTTCGAGAATTTCCTCGACGTACCGAGTCGCATTTAAGGCATTATTAACGATGACCAATTCCGTACGAGCATCAGAATTCAGATCTCATGCCACCCCATACCATTATAGAGCCTCCGCCAAAACTGACCGTCGGAGTGGTTGTTATCGCCAAATAACGTTCGCCTTTCCTTCTCCAGACACGTCGACCATCAGGTGCATTTAAAGCGATCCTGCACTCGTCAGTAAACAAAACCCTTGCCCATTGCTCATGAGTCCAGTTAGCGTGTTCGTGGGCAAAGTGAAGTCGAGCTACTCTGTGCTGAGGGAGAAGCTGTGGACCACGGGCTGGTCTTCTTGCCCTCAAATTAACTTCCTCCATACGTCTTCTCACCGTACGCTCGCTAACATTCACACCTCTGGTGATTTGAAGCCGCTGACGGATCTCGACTGCGGTCAGGAAGCGATTTCTTAAAATCTCTAACACAATAAGCGGTCGTCACGAGCTGATGTGCATCGTACACCACCACTACCTGGTTTTCGGGTGTAGCGGCCAGTCTATTGATATCGTTTTAGTGCATATTGCATCGGGGAACGCGCCACGTTTAGGACAGTAGCCACTTCACGATGAGTCATCCCCTGTTCCACTAAAGCTACTGCCTGCGCTATCTGACTTGGTGATAAAGGCATTTTTATGAATCCTTAGGGGTTTTTAGATGTTTATTAACCACAATAACAACAAAAATCTTTGTCACATAAAATTCAAAATGTTCAGAGTAAAATTCAAAACTGCGACTTCACTGGATAAATGACACGATTTAACTAAACTTTAAAACACAGACCATTTAATTTTTTTTATGTTTTGTTTGTATGGGAGTACACTTTTAGTTTTCTTTAATTTTAATTAAAGCGAGTACTTAGTACCATATGATTGATTGTGATCTCTTATTAATTATTGTGCCTTAAACTAATTTTAGGTAAGCCATTGTTTTGGTAAATTTGTATTTTTAAAATACAATATCTTTATTTTGAAAGAGTGTTTTATTTAACTTGTCACACAGGCTTCCACCTATATTTAACACCTTAAATGTGATATATCAATATGTAACAAGCATTTTGTGACATATTTTCATTAATATCGTGACATGTGTTTCTGTTTTTTTTTAAACCACTTTTTTTACTTATTTCAGATTGAACTGGGCTTTCTTTTTCTTATTTTTAGAAAGAATATGAATTGCTGCAACAATTAAATTGTTTTTCTATAGTAAAATTATCAATATTTTAAAATTTATCAACACTTAATTGTTTGAAATTGCTTTCCTGTAAAGTTGTGGTTTTAAAAATACCACGTTATTCTTGTAAAGAGGCGATATGTTTTTGTTCTAACTAATTATTATTATTCAAGTTGTAAAATAATAATATTATGAACATTTGCACGCCTTATCAAAGGCAGAATAAGCAAGAACAGAATTTATCACTGTAACACCTTGACATTGTACCTTATTTTGAGCAAATAAACATTATCTATCTATCTATCTATCTAAAGGAACAATATTCTTATATTTTTTCTAAAAGGTGACTCCGCGTTTCTTACGTCGGTTCTTCTCGACGGGTCTGTTTCCGAAACCGTCATGTACGATAATAATTCTTAAAGAGTTAGTTAAGTTAGAAATAAATAATTCTCATTTTCATTAAATGTAGAACTATTGTCTGTTTTGTTATTTACCAAAAAAACAATTAACTGATAAAACTTACGGTCGTAAACCTAAATACTGCTTAAAAAGAGGATTTCAACACATGCTGTCCTTCTCTTGCAGTTAAGCAGAGACATCCTGCGATAGTCCTTAGTTGTACAGTAGCCATACGGGTCACAATAGATCCACTTGGGTCGCAGTGACGTTCTACTCGATTTTGACCTGCCTTCGGAAGGAGGAAAAAAACAGCAGCCATACACGACACAGTATATCGTCCAATCGACATGACACTACCGATTGGATCAGTTCAAACTTGACATTAACAGTTAAGGCTCGGACTACATTATCCGGAAACTAGAAACCGGAAATAGAACTCTGCTCCTAATACGATAGAGCTGAAAATCGGCAGCTTTCAGAGCTGTTTTTTTTTTTCAAATGATTTGTCTTCATCCATTCATTACGATATATTTCACAGATTAACTAAGTTCTAATAACATCCTGTATAGTCTATATTACCCAGGTTATTATTACGAATCTATTGACACCTCATTCATTAATATTGGATCATGAAACAAACATATGCATAGACTGCCAAAATCATTACCCTTCCATATAGCTTCGCCGTGGTCGGGTAAACAATAACATACATCAAACAATGTACAACACACTGCAATTTACAACCACCCCACTGGGATGGTGAGTGCAAGACCGTGGGCTAGGAAGCCGGAAGCCCACTTAATCCACACATAATAGTTTCGTGTCCGAGCCCAGACGGGATTTGTTCTTAATTGATAAACAATAATTGATAATTGAGTAACAAGAAATTGATTATAGTAGCATGCTGCTAGCATTATAAATGTGAAATTTTGTGAGGATAGATGGATGGGTGGTTGTTTGTTACTCTTTCACGCATAAACATTAAACCGATTTTGATTAAATTTGGTATGGTAGTAGTTTAAGCTCTGGATTACCAATTAGGTTACTTTTTATCCAGAAAAAGTAGTCTTCCCGTGTGATACTGTATTTAAGCAGGTGGAGCTGCGGGCAAATGCAAGTCTTTTTTTTATATTTTATACCGTTTGTAAAAAAACTATTATATTATATTTATAGCGTTTTTACAAACTTCTTCTTCTTAGTCGTTCACTCTTGGCAGAGTGGTCGTGGTCATATCTCCGTCGCACGCGTCGCCGTTTTTGTAATGCCCCCCATAGAGCTCTATGTTTGGCGGAGTGAGAGCAGTCGTTTATGGAGGAGTGCGTTACAGATTGAATTAGGTCTGTCCATCGTGTTGAAGAGTGCCCACGTGATCTTTTTCCCTCCACTTTCCCTTGCACCACCAATCGTTCCATTGAACACCAATCGTTCCTCGTTACGCGTAATATGACCAAAGAACTTAAGGATTCGCGATTGTACGGAGGATGTTAAAGTTAAGACCTTAGATATCAATGAAACAAAAAATAAAATAAAAATTCAATACTCAATTCAACAAAATGGTAAACCTTTTTTTTTTTTTTCAGAATGCATAAAATTACTTTCAAGAAATTACTTACATTTCTATACTAATACAATGTATTATAATAATAATATTAAAAGAGGAAAGAGTTATTTGTTCTGATGTTTGTTTCTATTGAATATTATTCTCCGAAACTACTGGATTTTGATAAAATTTAGCACAGATGTAGAGTAGACTACTGAACACAGGCTACTGTTTTGCAGAAGAATGTACGGTTCCAGCGTAATTTTATTTTGCGAGTACGCGAGCGAGTACAATATTCTAGTGTACTAAAAGATGAACTCTTCGGCGAGCCAACGTAATGTATTTCCAGAGTAACAAATAAAGTTATTTTTTTATTGTATTATTTCTTTGTTAAATTTTATTACTCCTTTTTTCTTCATCTCTAGAACGAGTTACCCTTTGTGTATTGCCATGCAAAGCAACACTTTATACTTATATAGATTTCGACGGAAAAGCGTTTATAAATGAAAAAAACCCTTTTGTGTTTGAAGCAATTTTATTTGATATCTGTCAGTTGCCACCGGCGGGTTGCCGGTTTTTGTAACTTTTTAAACTGCTGATGTTAATTTGTGTCAAGCGAGAATTGCTGAACGCTGAATTTTATGCGTGTTGCTGAAAAAAAAAAGTGTACATTGTATGCAACGAAATATTGCCGGTAAATAAAATTACCTCGAAATGACATTGAAGAAATTCTTTCTTTTCTGCACTTTTATAGGCATTTGTAAACACATACGCGTATTATTCTCGACACAAATCCTACTAGTACCTATTACAAAATTGAAAGTTTGTGAGGATGTATGTATATTATGTAATTATGGATAGAGGGATGTTTGTTACTCTTTCAAGCATAGTTGACCAAAATTATAGCAGATTTTGATGCCGAAATTTTATATGTCGAAAAAACTTGTAGGGGGATACCTAGTTTATGGTTGGTAGTACACATCTGTAAAGTACGGATTTTGAGCCGGATTTAGTTCTCAGTTCCTTCGCAATTTTTAGGCAGTATAAAACATATTATTGATAATATTTTCAACACGGGTGGAGCAAAAGCTATAAATAATATAATTATTAATGCATAGTTGAATTTCATTCCATCACTAAGCCTATATCAATACCTTTCATCCAATTAGAGTGATTCGGACTTTAAATCATAATATTTCAAAACAAAGGACCAAAACCCCTTTTAATGATGCAAAGCTTATAAAGTCGAGTTCATAACCATTAAAATTGGCCATTACTAGAAACAATCAAAGTACTTACTAAACCATAAATATCAGAGGACTCCACCTCGGCTTTGGCGCGCTTTACATCGCCGTAAAACTTCCTCATAACGACTTCGCAATGGACAGATTTTGTGAATTAACTACGTTTTATCTCGTCGCATTCAAATTTTAACTTTATCAAAAGGCATTTAGAGTCATTTTGGCTGGACGAGTTCTTTGAAAATTTATGTCTTCGTTTAATTTATTATTTTTGTTATATCCCATGTGAATTTTTTTTGTGGAAATGTTAGGAATGACCTTACGTCCTAAGGGATTGTACGGGTTATTTTATTTCTAAAATGTTTTTTCATAATCGTTAAAAATCCTTCATTTATTATATAATATTTATAGTTTTAAGTGCACAATTTCCAAAGACATGACACGACGCGACGCTAGGTAATAAATAAAAATATGATATGTTTTGCGCCGCGCCGCGCAGTCATCAAAGTTATCTTTAACTTTGTCTACCATGCGCGTCAAATACACGTATCTTATGGTGTCTACAGACACACGAATTTGGTACGGAGCGTACAGCGGATCTGGTCAGCGCTCCGTACCAGATCCGAGCGTGTGTAGGGCAGTCCGGCGAACATAAGAAGAAGGCGAAGAGTTCGCCGCTGTCCGCATCGGATCTGGTCTGCTCCGTACCAAATTCGTGAGTGTGTAGAGCAGTCCGGCGGTTAGGCCGTACAACGGTATCAGTGTTGCCAACTTAGGGATGTACCCCTCAAAATTAGGGAAAATATCTACGGGGGTTTACTACGGGACAGGATGTTTAGAGTTTACTCCTTATGAATCAATTTGTATGTAATAATAAATAAAAAAATAAAAAAAACCCGACTGCAAAAAAGACATATACCTAAGCAATGCACTAAAAAGACCGAAACAAGTTTGAGAAAACCGACTACACTATGAGCTGAAACCCTAAGTGAAATAATTGACGTTATGTTTGGTAGCAGGCGGGACCCATTCGCAAATTATAAATCGTACAAAAATATATGGGCCCCGCCTGCTAACAAACATAACGTCAATTATTTCACTTAGGGTTTCAGCTCATAGTGTAGTCAGTTTTCTCAAACTTGTTTCGGTCTTTTTAGTGCGTTGCTTAAGTATATGTCTTTTTTGCAGTCGGGTTTTTTTATTTTTTTAATTATTTATTTTATTTCAGTCTTTTCAGTTGCTTTTGAATTGTAGTTATCTATGCAGGCGGGTTTTTGTTTTTTATTATTATTATTTATCGTTATATTTAATATAAAACTGCAAGTTATATACATATTTAGAATCAGTGTTTAAAATCCTTCATTTTGATACCCCACTCGATATACTTGGTAGATATTTTTTTTTTTACCTCACAACATGGCGTCAAACATCCGCCATTTTGTTTTTTTTTAATGTCACCTATCTAAGAACACTTGGGCTATTAAGGCGAATCTAACGATACCTCAAATGTGAAAATCCGTTTAGCGGTTCTGAAGATACAAGGTAATAAAGAATATTACATACATACATACATACAAGATACGCGCTAAACACATAACCCTCCCGGCAGTCGGGTAAAAATATTTTAATGTGTGTATATAGCCAGGGATATGAAAATGTATTGGGAGTGAAATCAGATTAAGACAAGTTAGTTTTATGTTATTCACGCGTAAGTCTTTATGTTAAACACATAAACTTTCTTTCTAGCTTATTATCTCTTAGACATGTCAATGGTATAAGTAATCAGGGGAGAATTTTTTTAAAGTGTTGGTATCACTACCCCGTTATCAATGAATTGCGAGAATCATCGTCGTTGTTGAAAAATAGCACTGTAAATAGAACTCTGTGCTATATGTAATAGAGCATAAAATCGAATACACGAATATCGAGCTCCACTGCACCGTACCAAATTCGTGCGTGTGTAGCGACATCGAATTCGGTCTCCGGATATGGTTCGCTGTACGCTCCGTACCAAATTCGTGTGTCTGTAGATAGTATTACGTCTCGTTGTGTCAACAGCAATGGAGAATATTTACTAATTTTAAATGTAAGCTGTCCGTATTCTACGTGGAAAATAAATTAATATACTCGTGAAATAATTATTTCCGTACGTCAATTAGTTTCTAAGATATTTAACTTTAAAATGGTTCTGACGGTGATATTGCGGTGCGGACACAAACTCCGGGCCTATGACCGAGATATAGCGTGACGTTTCGCTACTGTAATTAGCGGGATCCGAAAAAAAAATCGGCACAATGAACGCGTCTTTGACACGCGTTCATTGTACATAATATTTCAACTATTCAACATAACTACTTAATATTTTTGAATAACACTAAAACTAGTGTATCTGTACATAATAGCTTTAACAAAGTTTCAAGCGATTTTATATACCTAGTAACATTATTATCCATAATATTTGACAACCTCTGTGGCTCAGTGGTTCAGCGCGTTGGTGTTCAAGTAGGGGGTCGCGGTTTAGAATCCCGCCGAAGGAACAAAGAGTTTTTCTGTCTTCCTGGGTCATGAATGTGTATTAAATAAAATGTGTATAATGTAATAAAAATCTTATATATTATATTATGTATAGTATAAAAGTATTAAATATACTTCCCGTTTACTGGTACCTGTAACACAAGTTCTTCGGATACTTATCACGGGGCCAGATTAACGTGGTGTGAAGCGTCCATAGATATTATTATTATAAGGGCGCTGGTATCTCCTCTTAGTATGTAGTAAGTAAGAACGAAGTCGGTACTACACTAATTGCACTTTGTCATTACTAATTATGACACATATCGTCACCCTCCTGGCTAAGTGTAGTATCTAACAAACTGTCGTAACTACACTGATACTACCATCGAAATCGTAGCTTCTTTTTGCATAAGTTCTCTCTAACAATCGTATCCGTATCTTCTACCGTTTAAGAGATATCAAATTATTTTAAAACGCTTATCTGTCAAAGTATGAGAAAAAAGTAATGCTAATTGTAGTATGTACATTCGACACTTAGCCAGACATCTTATTTGCATTGTTGAAAGTTACGCCGCATTGACTCAAGCCAAAATTTTAATTTGTATGTTATTGTGACTGACATATAAATACTACAATCGAATGTCCAAAAGAATGTGGACTGAGGTGGGGGCGGGTGAGCGTCGCGTGATCATTCCAACCGCCGACAGCGAATCAAATCTATTCAGTCGTCACATTTACTTCGTCACAAGAGGTCGCGTCTAGGTGTGCTGAAGCGGGATTGACGACTGCCTTATTAACGGCTTAAAAAGTAAGTACATATTTAGATACTTGTGGTTCATTTCTGTTTCGATATGAGGAGTGAAGACATCTTGTGGCGAGAGTTCCCAAAGGTCTCCAATCCATAATACGTATCTACACGTCTTGTATTCTAATTAATACCTACGATTACTAATTATTATTATTAAATGAAAATATTTTTTTATCTTTGTATTTAACCTTGTTATTGAGTGGTTAAACACGACAAGGCCAACAATTTCAGTGAAAAAAATACAGGGATTTGATGTCGTTATTTTTAGGTATTCGCTAAGCCCAATAACTCCCGTTGTCACTTGACGAAACTCAATACTCCACAAGGCACTACCGTCACCACGAAGCCGGAGATCCTCGCTGAAGTCGAAAGGTTCTATGGGGAATTATACACCCAAAAAACAAGCCCACCCCAAACCCATCATGCAGATGACCCACGGGCCAGACTCACGCGCCACCTTACAGATGAGCTTCCTGATGTCGACATGGGTGAGATTAGAATAGCTCTCAGTCAGCTTAATAATAACAAAGCATCGGGAGATGACGGAATAACCACAGAGCTGCTCAAGGCAGGAGGAACACCCGTCTTGACTGAGCTTGTCAAGCTCTTCAATTCCGTCATCCACACTGGCACTACCCCGGAAGCATGGAGCAGGAGCATAGCGGTTTTGTTTTTCAAAAAAGGCGATAACACGCGACTAGAAAACTACCGCCCCATTTCGCTCCTGAGCCACGTGTATAAGCTGTTCTCGAGGGTTATATCGAATCGTCTTGCCCAGAAGTTTGACGACTTTCAGTCACCGGAACAGGCCGGGTTTCGCAAAGGCTACAGCACTGTGGACCACATACACACACTAAGGCAAATTATACAGAAGACCGAGGACTATAATCAGCCTCTCTGCCTAGCGTGGACTATGAAAAAGCCTTCGATACCGTCGAGACCTGGGCTGTGCTGGAATCCATGCAGAGATGTCTCGTCGACTGCCGATATGTCGAGGTGTTGAGATATCTGTACAAGGCCGCAACAATGACCGTCCAAGTACAAGAACAGAGTACAAAACCAATCCAACTGCGTCGAGGAGTAAGACAGGGGGATGTTATCTCTCCAAAACTGTTTAATAACGCGTTGGAGGACGTTTCCAAGACGCTCGATTGGAACGGACGGGGACTGAACATAAACGGCCAGTACATCTCACACCTGAGATTCGCAGTTGACATAGTTATTATGTCAGACTCTCTGCAGGACCTGGAAGAGATGCTGAACAGCCTAAGCGATTCTTCAAGACGGATGGGTCTCGGTATGAACCTGAACAAAACTAAAATCATGTATAATGAACACGTTATTATAATAATATTTCTATGTTAAAAATATATAATTTCACAAAGAATGTACTTAGTTTAATTTGATAACACCTATAGAATGTTCGTTGTAACTGACTGCTCACACAGAAATGTAAAACAAAGTTCTCACAAAGTGACGTATCTGCTTTGTTCGAGCTTAACTAACTACCAAAGTTTTTAAAACCTTTGCGGTTCATATTAAAGCATAAAGATAGCCCAAAGGATCTGAAATCAGTAAATAGTTTGTTGATAAACCTAAAAATAAGAAATCCATAAGGCAAAATACATAACACTCAACCGAAAAACAGTTGCCCTGCAAAAGTAATATTTTCCAGTTACGACACTTAGCCAGGAAGGCGACGATATGAGGCAGTGTCTCAACGCTCTGTTGAACACAGCGAAGACAAAAGGAAGGGTAATTATTTTAGCAGTCTATGTATGTATGTATATTTCTTTTTTCCACCGTAGCGCCTAAACTACTGATCCGTTTTAATGAGGTGTCGATAGATTCGGAATAACAAAAAAGGCTATAAGGTGTTATTTATGTAGTCGGGTTAAAGTTTTCTTCTAAATATATAAAAGGCAAACCTGACTGAATCATCTATTTTGGTAAAATTTGGCATACAGATAGTTGTAATAACGTAGGCATTCGCTAAAAAAAGATTTTTGAAAATTCGTCGCCTAAGGGAGTGAAAAGGGGTTACTATGCTACTACCATAAAAACTTTAGGTATGTGGAAACCGAACTCCACGCAGACGAATTCGCGGGCAATAGCTAGTAAAACATAATTATGATAATTATTATTAACTCTTTGAAATAAAGAAAAGTACTGAGACAAAAGATGAAGTCATATGATATGTCAGAAAAAAGAAGTCAAAAAAAAAAACGCAGAGGGTAGAAGTTAATTCTACAAGGTCTACTGGGACCAAAATAGAACTAGGTGTGCCACAAGGGTCAATTTTAGGCCCGTTTCTTTTTCTCATCTATATAAATGACCTTCCTTATCTAGTTAAAGATAAGCATGAGATAGTACTCTTTGCCGATGACACTTCACTAATTTTTAATGTGAAGCGACGACAGTCAAATTATGACGAGGTAAATAGTGCTCTCTCAAAAATCGTACATTGGTTTAATGTTAATAATTTACTTTTAAATTCAAATAAAACGAAATGTTTAAAGTTTAGCCTCCCAAATGTTAGGCAGGCACAAACCAATATACTATTAAATGATGAGAAAATGAACTCAGTGGACACCACTGTATTTCTAGGAATAACACTAGATTGTAAATTACAGTGGGGTCCCCATATTGCAAATCTGGCAGATAAGCTCAGTTCTGCAGCATATGCAGTCAAAAAAATTAGAGAAATTACCGATGAGGATACAGCGCGGCTAGTTTATTTTAGTTATTTTCATAGTATAATGTCATATGGCATTCTTCTTTGGGGAAACGCTGCGGACATTAATACAATATTAATTGTGCTACAGAAGCGAGCTATACGTTCTATTTATAAGATGTCATGTTTTGAATCTCTGAGAGAAAAATTTAAAGAAATAGGTATTCTGACCGTTGCTTCTCAATACATTTTGGACAATGTGTTGTATGTCAGAAAGAATTTAACGAATTTTAAAAAGAAAAGTGACACACATTGTAGGAATACCAGAAATAGGAACAAGTTAGAAATACCAGTGATCAGACTTAGTAAAGTAAGTAAATCTTTTAAAGGTCAATGTATACGCCTTTACAATAGAATCCCAGAAAACGTTCAAAATCTTTCCATTAATCAATTTAAAAAAGCTGTTAAAGAACGTTTGTGTGCTAAAGCTTATTATAAAGTCAGTGATTTCACTAACGATTGCACACCTTGGGAATAAGATGGCCCCATGCAAGGCTGCTTTTATGTACTTAAGTATGTTCTATGTACTTATGACTAATGTTATATAGATTAAGTTACAACATTGTAAAATTTTTTTTGAAAAGAACAATTTTCCCATCTTTTTGCTAAAAGGTGGCCCCGTGCGAGTTTCTTACGCCGGTTCTTCTCGCCGGGCTAGTTTCCGAACCGGTGGTAGGCATCATGTAGGACAATTCTATAAGCGTTATATTATAACCTACATGGAAATAAAAATTTTGAGTTTGAGTTTATGATTAGTCGACGAATCGATAAGTTAAGTGTGGGCAAAACTGAGAGCAAGGCGACTGACGTTTTTCGAGTTTTCTCGGCGCAATTCAAGCCTTGGTGAGAGTGTGCAGGTAACAATTCCTAATTCAATTAGAACACAATTAGCAACAAACTCCGTTCCGCACTTTGCCGCTGCGCCGTTCCGCAAAGTGCGACGCCGGGCGCCGTTCCGCAAAGTACGGTGCCGCGTGCCGTGCCGCTTCGCTCCGCAGGCTGCGGCGGCAACAAAGCGACTTGGGAGTTGAGAGAAATAATGAACGTACTCACCTAATGAAGACCTTTCAACGTTGTTTTAAACTAAAATACGGCTACAATACTGATGTACTATTGTGTTACTAGCGTAAACACAGTATCCCACGGGAGCACTGTACTTTTCCGGGATAATAAAGCCTATGCTTTAATCCATAGCATAAATCACTACCACAGATTATTAAATAGTTACTATGCTGCTACTATATAAAATTTCAATAAAATCCGTACAGTATTTTTGCTTGAAACAGTAACTTCCAACCATCCATCCATCCATCTTTCCATCCATCTATCCATCATCACAAACTTTCACATTTATAATATTAGTAGGATATCGGGTTTTACGATAAAATAATTTGCAGAAAGCCGCAGAGATTACTTCTCTCGCTTGGCTAATTTCGCTATTTTGAAAAGTGCGTACCGCGTCACGTCTTGGTATGAAGTATGAACTGGCACAATTTAAACTTATCATCCAACTTTAAAAAAAATTAGGTATAAATGAAGACATTATAAAAAATGGTTGTCTGTTAAGTCGGTTTACGGACGATATTTTACGTGATAACGTCATCACAAGCCGAACGCTTAGGCCCATCGTGCCTCTCTGTCGCTTGTTCCGCGCTCTCGCTTGCACGCTCGGCTTAGGTGGAACGTGACGATCAGGTGGAACATGATAATGTTTTGTGCATGCAGCCGGCTTTCAATCGGTTCATAAGATGTTATTAGTTATTACGTCACAAAATAAGGCGCAAAAAATATTCAATCCCACAGAACCCAGAAATATATTAAGTGAATAAATAGTGATAATTTAAATGAAGTTTTCAAAAAATTCTCTTTGAGAGTTTTATGCAATATTCTTTCGCATTAAAACTTGCACGAAGCTCATTGTTGTAGTTCTTTGCCGGACAGTTCTTATGAATCCTAATGCGATAACGCATTTAAGCGCAGATTACCACTTAGCTACTTCATCTTTTGATTTATTTAAGCCAGTGAACAGCGAAACTGAACGTGGTGGTAAAAGCTTCCATTAGTTTGCCAAGCTACGAGTATATTAGTTACAAGGTGTATAATATACTTCAGCGTATTCCATGGGGTTTTGACAATAATCCGATACGATTAGCGGAAGCCGGAACAGAAATAATTATACAATAATTTAATAGTAATATCTATGAACGCTTTACAGTTCACACCACGTCAATCTGACCCCGTGGAAAGTATGTGAAGAACTTGTGTTACGGGTACCTACCAGGAAACGACGTGCGTGTAATTAATAGCTAGTTATCAGAATAAACACTTTTCTTAAGTTTTCCGTATACCATTACTTCCGAGAAATTGTTTCTTACAAGAAAAAACTATCAATTATGCATTATTCCAAAATGTTTTTTTAACATTTTTTCTCCTAAACGGTTTAGAGATTTTTCTCTATTTTTTCAAATAAAATGAACTTTTCAAATCCTTTCATTAATTGATAATAATAAGTGCGGTAGCGTAACAGGAGGACGTTTCACATCTTCATCTTTGTGTCTTTCTTTTAATTTGAAATCTCTATTTGAGATGTAAATATTTTATTTTATTACTTCTCTTGCCTGATTCAGATAATTTCTAAATGATTCTTTTAACCTAGCAACAGACGAAAAAATACTAATAGTAATATAAGAAAAACTTTCGTATTATTAGAAATTTCTTAGGAAACTAAACCACACCCACAGTAAAAAGAAAATCTTCGCATTTCTTTGAAGTATTCAATACGATGATAGGAGTTCTGCTAGCGACTTGCTTAATACTGTCGTAAGGACAGGCCCTATTTATGCGTCTAGTTGTCTCCAGAGTGAATGCCACATTGGTCAACATTACTTGTAATAATATTCTATCTACGGTTTATTTTATTTAGATGAAATATTAATATTTTTGCTAGCAAAAATATTATATTTGACAAAATCGTATTGTCATTATTTTCATTCGATTATTGTCATTATATTATAATGTAATTGCGTTTCTTTATGGCACGATAAATAAGTAAGTGAATATTTATATAGTGATAAGTTAAGAGATAAATAAGTGACATTTAAATTGGTGGTATAAAAGAGTAATTTTTTTTGTATAAAAATCTAAATATATAAAAGGTAAACCTGACTGACTCATCTATCAACGCAAAGGCGAAACTACTGAACGGATTTCGCTGAAATTTGGCATACAGATAGTTGTAATGACATAAGCAGATGCTAAGAAAGGATTTTTGAAAATTCGCCTCTTAAGGGGGTGAAAAAAGGGGTTAAAATTTTATATCGAAACAATACTCCACGCGGACTAAGTCGCGGGTAAAAGCTAGTAGTTTTATATAACGTGACAAAAAAGTAATGTCAGTATGAAAAGTTTATAAAAAGTGTTCGCATGAGCTCATTCTAACTTTCGAAATCATTGAGCGCTGCTCAATCAAGATAAACAAATTGAAAAGTAAAGTTATTGAATAAACTCGACAGACACAGGGATTCTCCGAAAACGATCAATAGGACGAATTTACTTACAATGATTTTATTTATATGTCACTTACGATCCAATCATCAAACACGACTTAAAGTTAGTAGCCCTTAAACATTTGCTTGGTGGAATCCCTGTGCCTTGAGAGCTTTAAGAAGCTATTAAGATAGCTTCACACCGATTTAAGTGACGGTGGCCGGTTTTCATTGAAACCAGGCGAGCTACGCTGGAGCTATTTTTATAGTGCACAAATGTGTGCGTTGTACACAAGACCACTCTCTCTTACTTTACTCTCTTAACCCAGTGGGACCGATAACCGACACGACTGACGAGAGATCAGGCGCAGGTCCGACTTTTACATGCCCATCCGACGCATGGATCATCTTTCTCATCAATCAAAGACAATTACGTGATCAGCCTGCATTGTGCTAACCAGCTAGAGCAGTATAATATAAAAAAATATAAAGAAAATATAGAGCATAAATATAATACGAGAAAATTAACACAGGGTAAATATGTAAGCCAAATATTAAAAATTATTATGGTAAGAGAACTAGACAATATTTGACACTAATAAAATATATTTCTTAAGAAAAAAAAAATAAACTTGACAACTTTAAAGAAAAGGCTGAAAAAATATTTATTGAAAAATACTAGTATGTTATAACTTATAACCTAATAGTATTTTCTTAATAAATTGCAATAAATATAGATGTATAAATGTGAGGGGTCATCCATAAATAACGTCACACATTAAGGGGGAGGGAGGGGGTCCACGAAGTGTGACATTGTGTGACAAGGGGGTGGAAGGGGTCCTAAATAATGTGACGTCACAT
Source organism: Glaucopsyche alexis (assembly GCA_905404095.1). Classification (NCBI taxonomy): domain Eukaryota; kingdom Metazoa; phylum Arthropoda; class Insecta; order Lepidoptera; family Lycaenidae; genus Glaucopsyche; species Glaucopsyche alexis. The sequence continues at coordinate 21,489,622 of FR990061.1, forward strand.
TTCAAAATCTATTATATTATCTAAGTGTTAAAATACGAACTATAAACTTACTTTACGAAAACCACAAAAATATATTATATGCCAGTTATAAATAATTTAAAGGAGTGGGTTTAAAGTCCATGTATTGAATATTATTAAGTTTGTATCTTTAATTTAAGGATAATTCTATTCATATTATTTTTTGTTTTGTTAATTTCTTTAGTTAACATAGTCAATCATTATTTGTTTTGTTAATTTCTTTAATTAATATAATTCATAGTTTTTTTGTTTTGTTTATTGTTTCATTTGATGTTAATTTTATTAAAAATAATTTAAATGGAAATAAAATTGGTATCGGAACCAATATTTTTATTCAATAATTTCTAAATGTAAATTTGTAAAATATGTGACGTCACACTAGGGAGGAGGGGGTCTCACAAATGTGACCGACTGTGACAAGGAGGTGACAACAAGCGGGGTAGGGGTAAAAAATCGTGAAATTCGTGTGACGTTATTTATGGATGGCCCCTTAAAAATAACTAGCAATAAATAAGTAAAGTAAGATATTAATTATAGGTAACATAGAGGTATAATATGAGAAAACAAAAATATTTATAGAAACTTTATATATTACTAAAATAGTATTTATTATTTTGTTTGATAAAAATTGTTCAAAATAGAAGTGTAATTATATTATTTTGTTATTTAGATTTTAGAATACTCCAACCGCCAACAAACTGCTCCAGAGTTTGGCGATTTATGTAATGGTTGTAAAATATGTTCTTTTTGTGTTAATAAAAAAAAACAACATTTATTGTTCTTCCAACGCGGGAAGTGGGTTGTGTCAGTTTATGATAACAGAATAGTCCATTAATAAATCATAGAAAGAAACTCGATAGTTAAGTTAAATACGAGAATTGGGCTCCTGCATGGAGCGATGTCACCTTTCTGTGGAAAATCTAACACTATCATAAACAAGCGAAAAACACTTTGGCGTACCACCAGCGTAGAAATGGTTCCTTTCTATGGAAGAATATACAAAATGATAGATCGTAGTAAATCTGTTATATTGCCCTTAGAATAGCGTCCGTCACATGCGTAGTTCTGACCGCGGGAATAATAATAAATAAATAAATAACCTTTATTTTACGCTGCTTAATATGCCCATATTATAAATACTTAAATTTTAGTCGTAATTAGCACGACAGTTCGATTCGTCGTCCAAACCACGGTTTGGAGCGCTGTCCGATCCGCGGCCCGAAATTTACGGACGCTAATCTGTCAATTTTATTTTTATTCTGATGTAGACAAATCCTGTTTCTACGGCGGCCATTCTACGAGTAGGTACGGTCTACACACATCCCCAAAAATCGATTTCTAAGATCTGCATGCAATATCGAATTCACAGGTATAAAACCGGAATATTCATCACAAATCTAAATCGAAAATCAGATTACTTTCCCCCATCTGGAATAAAACTAGACGTGTTTAAAATTTTCATATACACATGTCATACGCGCAGTGTACATATAGGTAGCTAAAATTTCATGTAATTTATTGGTTTTGGAGTAATAATTTATAGTATCGACGTACACCGCCACTGCACTTCCTGATTTCACGTGCTATATATTTTCTGATAAAATATTTAACATAAAGCACTTTTATACCGTGCGATATTTTGATGAGATCTTTAAACAATTCAACAAAAAAAAATCGTTTTGAATTCGACAAAGGAAAAAAATAAATTAAGGCTTAAACAGGAAGTATGTATTATGGGCACAGACGTATGTATATGTCACCGTAAAATTGTAAAACCCGATAGATTGTGATATTACTAGAGATATTGTAATATGTTGACAGATTGTGAATTATACGTAATAAATTATAACGTGAATTTACACGTTATTTTGCGTTATATTGTAATATTTACCGTGCCGATTGGTTAAACGGCAAGTGCCCCGCGCCGCCATATTTGTGTTCTTTTTCATAATAATAATTAATTATAACGATAAATAATCCGTACAATTGTATGGAGAAATTTTTATTTGACAATCTGTCAACATATTACAATATCTCTAGTAATATTACAATATATCGGTTTTACAATTTTACGGTGACATATATATTATAGACGAGGCATTATCGCAAAAATTATAAAATAACGAAAAAATCTAAGTACCTTTTTTGAGCCTACTTGACCAGCGATACTAATATAATTATGTAGTAGAGTTAATTTCTATCAATATTATTTATTGATATTGTTTATACTAAGAAATACGAGCAATGAGGCGTAGAAAAGTTTTGAAATACGTTCCAAATAGATTGTAGTTTATTGTAATAACAACAAATTATTTCTTTTTTATATTCTTTTTTTTTATATCCCTTCCGTAGTTTTTGCGTGTAAGAGTACAAACACCCATCGATCTATTCATCCATCCAACCATTTATCCACCCGTCCATCCATCCTTGCAAAACTTTCACATTTATAGTATTAGTAGGATAGTCTCGTTTAAAGTTCGAAATATTCGAATCTGACGTATCGTGTCGTTATCGTGTCGTTATCGTGTCGTTATCGTCCCGCGCGTTGCAAGGAACCCCCACGCCCGCCGCGCCCGCCGTATTCTCGTAGCGTCAATTTCCCGCAATACATTTTTCAGCGCGACTTCACCTGCGAATATGTAAACGACCGCGTCTGTATATTGTATACATTATTTATAAGTAGCGAGCTCTCTTGATTTGAAGCTATGGG